>CM065813.1:15468500-16068500 GCA_033398695.1 Orobanche coerulescens | reverse complement strand
GTATCTTTTTATATTCTCTATGTTACTAAAATAAGAGTATAGTAAAAGAATAATATAAAATATAAAATTAGTATTCCCACCATTCCGCCCAAAGTGCAACATTTGATACAAAAAAATCCCATTCTAGAAGTGCATCAATTCATTAAATACTAAATCACATCAATGAGTCTCCTTTTTATTTTTAGCCTCCATCACACCACCATCAATATCTCTTACCTCTTGGTCTACACCGTACACTCACCATCAATACTTACAAAATTTATACATATATCACATTCAATCATTCACCTAAATTATATTCTCTCTGTCCCGCCCAAATGTCTATATTTCTATTAAAAAGTAGTCATTTTAGTAAGTTTACATATATTATTTTTTACAATCAAATCAATCAACCACCTTTATTTTTTAATCTCCACCATACATTCATCATAAGTACTTTTTAATCTCCATCATGCATTTTACAATCATTACTTATATTACATATTAACTAAAATACACCAAATATATACTCTTTTGTCAACTTTTGACTCTGACAGAGGAAGTACCATATTATGCGAAATTTTGCACTTGAACTGTGACAGATGAAGGATATTATATATAGTGTAAATTAATTTTGCACTTTACACGTATTTTTTGATCGTTCTAAAATTCTACATTTATCGTATTTTACTTTTTAATTTCCCAAAACATTCACTATTAACTTTTACCATATATATTTATTATTATTAAATACAATAGTTATTATATAAATAAAGTATATATTTGGGGCAGAATGAGTGTTTCTGTTTTAGAGTAAATAAAAAAAAAAAAAAGGGCACAAATTATGAAGCGATATTAGGGGTCACATTTCGGAATCGAAAATCGATAACCGAACCGAAAAAACTCGAAAAAAGAATTGAAAAACCGAAACTGAAGAAGATCGAACCGAAAAACAAAGAAACAGAATCGAATCGAACTAATTTGGTTCGGTTCTCGGTTCGGGGTCGGGCGGAACCGAACCGGACCAAAATGGACCGAAGTCAAATCTCAACATACTAAAATGACCTTGTTTTTGTGATTTTGGTGTGTTTCGAATTTTATTATAATTCCTTTTCCTTTTGTAAGACCTTCATGGGTCCAATGAGGACCGATATTATGTTCATATAATCTGTGATTCAATTAATTTAGTTTGAGAGAATGAGCTATTGTGATTTACGATTGTTATATGTTTTGAGATATTTGGAAATTGCTATGCAATTCTAGCTTTTATCTTGAACATATATATAACTCTTGTTGACTTGTTGTTATATATAACTTATTCTATTGCATATAATATTTGAATTTATATTATGAAGAACCGAAAAAACATCAAACCAAATCGAAACCGAACCGAATATTTATAAAACCGAACTTAATTGAACCGAACTTCAAAAAGAACCGAGCCAAACCGAAACCTAATATTTGGTTCGATTCTCAATTTTGGTCTAAAACTGAACCAAATGAAACCGAGTCCACTAAGTGATATAATGATGAAATAGCAATAAGCACGATGCCCCATGTGGTGGCATCTCATTTACAAACGCAGAACTTGCAAAAATTGTAGTCCCCAATCGGATTTTCTCAGAAGCAATCTCCACCATCATTACATCTAGTGACATTCTATAATTACAAATCAGTGAAACCTTCATCTTTAATCCAAGATTTTGTTCCCCAATTTTCGGGAACCCATCTTATGTTTGAATTTTTTGACCCCACCAGTGACGGAAGCAGAACATTTACGGAGATCGAACGATTATATATATAGTTTTTCCTATTTTATAGGGGAATTTTTATTCGCCGGAGGGGTCCGTGAACACCTCTAGAGCCTCCCTCCCTCCGCCCTTGGGCCCCACAACACGCGTACGTATACTCCGCACTGAAACTGAGTACATATTATCATGCCCACATTGCACTCTATGAAAATTATGATAATATTTTTACATAAATAAGAATGCATTTCAGTCATTGATGGTATGTGATGGATGATCCATATTATGTGAATATTTGCATTGTTCTTAATTAATGAATGATTTTTCATTTACTAAATTGATCATTAATATATGAAAAGATTTTCCCTTTTCATGCATTTAATATGTATCATTAAAACTAGTTAAATCAATGATACGAAATATTATTAATTCTTGGGGTGGATCAAATGAGAATGACTTTTTGAGCAAGAAATAAAAATAAATATGAATCATTGATCTTTGGGTGATGTACGGTCCAGATTAGCTTATGCATACAATATATGAATCTCGTACGTACATCAAAATTGCAATGCATTAAAACTATACATTATATGCATCAAAATATCGATGCATTAAAATATTACATTCCGTGCATACTTTTTGTGAGAATAAATTTAGGCCATCCATTTAATTAAGATTTATGGATCTGTTTGAGGAGAAAAGTAAAGACAGCAATAAATTGTATTGATAACAATGAATAGAGGGGCCTTTATATAGGCATTACAAAGAGAGTCTTTCCATACATAGGATTCCTAGTTAAGGTAAGACATCTAACAGTATCCAACTACTTATGGAAGAGTCTAGAACCTACCATAACTCTTATCCCCCTACAACTAGTATTAGGTAAGACACCAATACGGGAAGGATTTCCTAACACTCCCCCGTGTCGAACACTAATACTAACATGGTGCACAATGTGTTGCCTCGGTAAAAAACCTTTCCAAGTCAAATAAAACCCCGTGGGAAAAACAAAGACTTTGGTGAGGAAAAAGAGCGCAACGCACCAACTACAAATGTCAGAATCATGTGAAGTATACTCCCCCTGAGGTATACATGACAGCTCATTCCATCGAGCCATCTTTAGTTGAGCTCGGATAATCGATACATTCCGATGCTTCTCACATGTTTCTCAAATGTAGATTTCGGAGACTTAGTGAACAAGTCTGCGATATTCTCATCGGAACTCACTTGTTTCACTTCGATATTGACAATTTCTGCTGCTGATTATAAAAGAACTTCGGCGCAATATGCTTGGTATTGTCACCCTTTATGAAACCTAACTTCATCTGCTCAATGCATGCCGCATTGTCCTCAAAGATGCAAGTAGGAGTTGATGTAGTGGGATCTAATCCACACGTTCCTCGTATATGGTCTATGACTGACCGGAGCCAAATGCACTCCCTTACGGATTCGTGCAATGCAATTATCTCTGCATGGTTCGAGGAAGTAGCAACTAGGGTCTGCTTGGTAGATCGCCAAGATATCGCCGTATTCCCAATGGTGAACACATAACCAGTTTGGGAACGTCCTTTATGCGGGTCAGAGAGATAACCGGCATCAGCAAATCCAACTACGTGTCGTTAGGATTCTCTGCATAAGGGGTAAGCTTGCTTGCATTAGCACTTCTGGTAGTCAAGCTACCATGCTTAGCTGCAATATCAGAGGAAGATCGACGGTCGGTATGCATCGTCTTCATCTCAACAATTCCTTTCGGAATATCACTCTCTTTTGCGTAGGGAAAGAACAATCCAAGGTCACTGGAGCCTTTCAAGTATCGAAAGATGTGTTTTACTCCATTCCAATGCCTTATCGTGGGAGCGGAGCTAAATCTCGCTAACAGATTCACAGAGAATGCGATGTCTGGACGAGTACATCGAGCCAGATACAACAACGCACCGATTGCGCTAAGGTACGGTGTTTCTGCTCCAATGACCTCTTCATCCTCCTCTTTAGGACGAAACGGATCCTTGTTCATTTCCAGACTTCGACCAATCATGGGGGTAGCAAGGATGTGCCTTGTCCATGCTAAATCGCCTGAGCATTTTATGGACATAGGCAGACTGATGAATGAGTATACCATCATCTCGATGTTCTAGCTCTAAGCCCAAGCAGAATCGAGTCCTCCCCAGATCTTTCATCTCGAATTCGGATTTAAGGTAGCGGGCCGTTTCATTGACCTCATCTATGGTACCGATGACATTCATGTCATCTACATAGACGGCTACAATCACGAATCCTGCATCTGTTCTTTTCACGAATATGCATGGACAGATGTCACTGTTCTTGTATCCCTTCCCAACCAAGTATTCACTTAGGCGGTTGTACCACATCCTTCCGGATTGTTTCAAGCCATATAGTGAACGACGCAATTTCACAACAGACGCGCGCGCTCCGTGGTTTAGAGCTACTTGATTTGGGCCATGAAATCCCTTCGGGACTTTCATATAGATATCCGTATCTAGATCCCCATAAAGATACGCCGTAACCACATCCATAAGCCGCATGTTCGCTTTTCTGACACTACCAAACCGACTAAGTAGCGGAAAGTGATGATGTCCATAACGGAGAATACGTCTCCTCGTAGTCAATGCCAGTGGCGCTGCGAGAAGCCTTGGGCAACTAGTCTCGCTTTGTAACGCATGACCTCATCCTTATCATTGCGTTTACGAACAAAGACCCATTTATGTCCAATCGGTTTAACGCCCACGGGTATTGGCTCGATACGCCAAATACCTCACGTTTAGCCATTGAGTCTAGTTCACCGCATTGCATCTTTCCATTTCGCCAATCGGCTCGTTGTTGACACTCGGAACCGAGCGCGCGGCTCGGCGTCGTCGTCTTCAATAATTTCTTGAGCGACGGAGTAGGCAAAAGCATCGTCGACTAGCGTGGACGACCATCGATAGTACATATTCACTCGTACATTGCATCGAGATTTCTTTATTTTCCGACATCAACAAAGTTTCCGACGCGTCCGTCGATTGTTCCATTGTTGATTCTAGGACATATCCGTAGTCGAGATAATCTCGTGTGGAGTCACCGTGTCGATGATGAGAGGATTTTGTGCCTCCGTTCCTCTTCTCTTTCGAGGTTCGGTATCCTTTCTACCCACCGGCCTCCCCTCTTTCGAGCGGGGATAAGAGCGGTAAGCGGCCTGGCCCCACCACTAAGGTTGGCCGGTGGCATCATTCCTTTGGGCGGCCGAACCTTGCCCTATGAGGACTTCCAACCTTGCGAAACATTCGCATGGGAATGGTAGATCTTGTCACTTTCGCGTGCTCGGTAAAGGCGTCGGGCATCGAATCCGCAACTTTCAAGGCGAGAATACGTTGCACTTCTAGCTCGGATTGAGGCATGCGGGGATCTTGATGAGGCAAGGAGGAGCACACTGCATAATTTCTGGCGTTCAATCGAATCGTTCGATTCCTCTCTCCCCCTAACGACGGGAAGTTTGTCTCATCAAAGTGACAATCTGCAAATCTTGCAGTGAACAGATCTCCTGTCAAAGGTTCCAAATAGCGGATAATTTTAGGCGATTCATAGCCAACATATATACCTAATCGTCTTTGTGGACCCATTTTAGTACGCTGTGGAGGCGTAATTGGCACATATACCGCACAACCAAAAATGCGTAAGTGTGAAATATCAGGCTCATATCCAGCTACCAACCGTACGCACTAAACGGTTGATTGGCGGTGGGTGAGCGAATAAGTATAGCCGCATGCAAAATTGCATAACCCCATGCGAAATCGGCAAGTTGGTGCGCAATACCAATGCTCGGGCGATAAGTCAGAACCGCTTAATCATAGCCTCGGCAAGGCCATTCTGCGAATGAACGTGGGGGCGGGATGTTCAACATCAATCCCAATCGACATGCAATAGTCGTCAAAAGACTTTGACGTAAATTCTCCAAAGATTGTCCAATCTTAATGACGAGATTGGGAAGTCGGGGTGGTTAGCCCGTAACTTGATGATTTGTGCTAGGAGTTTAGCAAATGCAGCGTTTCTTGTGGATAGCAGAGCGACGTGTGACCATCGCGTCGATGCATCAACCAGAACCATAAAATATCTGAATGGTCCGCACTCTGGTTGAATAGGTCCACATATGTCCCCTTGAATTCTTTGTAAGAAGCGAATATTTTGTGTTGAGTCTTTAGCAAAGGACGGAGAGGGTATCAACTTTGCTAGTGAACAGGCTTTACAAAACGATTTATGGGCATTAGAAATTGCCACGGAAGCCTCGGGTTTTACGAGAGATGCACCGTCAACCTTATTAGGGCGTGCGATCTTTAGTCCCGGTGATACGGTATCAAGCTCACTCACATCAATGCCGATATCGAGTGGTGCTTCCAATCGTTTTCTGGACTTGAAAAACGGATGACCATGTGAGTTTTTCAAAATGCGAATCATCATGTCGCGTCCAGGGTGACCGAGTCGGTCATGCCATAGTTGGTATGCTTCGAATCACACGATTCGTGACTCACAAAGATAGGATTCAATAACCCTTATTGTAGTCCAGTATAAACCACTACTTAGACTCATAAGTTTCTCGAGAACGCGACGTCTTCCGCATTACGCGAGTAACACACAAAATTGCTCCATTCTCACAATGTGTATCAAGGTGATAACCGTTGGCACGGATGTCCCTAAAACTTAGCAAGGTTCGGTTTGCTCTTGGGGCATAGAGAGCATTTGTGACATTAATATGCGTACCGTTAGGTTGCAAGAAATGAGCAGGTCCCCTCCCTTGAATTACTTGGGAGGAACCAATCATTGTTGTCACTGAGGATATGTATGGCACAATATCCTTGAATAATTGCCTATTCCGAAGAATAGTGTGGGTTGTTCCACTATCAGCAAGGCACTCAATTTCGCCACGAGACATCTACAATAAGACATGAAACTCGATTAGTCTTATGTTTAGAGACATAGCGAAAACTCATTTACATCGAGTTTGGGGAAATTCGACCAATTTGGTTAGGATCAAAGTTAGCACAATCGCTGGAAATAATTTCCGCGCAGCTTGACCTTTGTTCACTAAAAGAGCAATAACTTCTTCGTTAAGAAGGCTATGGACGAACGGTCAGTTGTTCTGGAAACTAGACTTCCGTATCTTTCTATCCATAGGTCGTGCACTTTCTGGATCATTAAACTCAGATCTCAGTGCTCGTTTTAATTTGCTATTTTGGTATTTCCCTATTGTTGAGTGAAAGAGCAAGGTTTAAGCCTTTTTCAAAGGCATTATTTTTGATACAATACTATGGAAATATGGCCATAGGAGCGTTTAGATACTTTAAAACGCATCTTGGTTTACGATTTATATCTCTACTAATGATCCTTTCGGTAACTCCAACTTGGTAGACTTGCAGAGAAAGTAGGAATGTCTCTGACAAAAATTTGTTTAAAAACCACTGATTCCGTTTGAACTCTCAAAGCATAAACAAATACCAAGGAGGATGCGCCTAGTCTTGATCAAAAGTTTTGATGAAATCCTACCAATGTATCAAATTTTTAACCAAGCAATTCGTTGCTAGCAATTATTTTGTGATAAACCAAACATGCTTTCGGAGGGAAAAATAAAATTCATCTTTGCACAATCACAGCAATTAAAAGAATTTTATTCATCATAGCCAACTTTATTACATTCATGAAAATCCAAAGTAGTTCTCGGAAACTAGAAACAAGACAAAACATAACCAAAGCGTAAAACTAGTCAAAGTCGGCAACATCCATATGTTGGTCTTTGTCCGCAATGGTGAGAGGAGGGATCTCAGTCTGGATCTCAATATGGTTCACCTCCGTATTCTCATTATCTACTTCCATGTAATTCGACTCTTGAGCCAAATATTGTTTATAGTGCTTGTAGTAAGCTTGGATGTTCTTTGGCGCTTTGCAATTGCGGTAAGTATGCTTCTTCGATCCTCAAGTATAGCAATTCGGCCTTCCTTTGGAGTGGTTCCATTCCCGGCGGCAGAGGCGGCCCACGTGGTTGGGTTCCACTAGGTCCGTGGCCGAGCCACCTTGCCTCTTCCACACGTTGGAACGACGACCTCGTCTTTTCCCTTGCTTGCTCGAGTCATGCATCCGTGGTGCTTGCAAAACCGAGTAGCGTTGCCTTTTCTATTTTGTCGTGGTGCTTTCCTGTGGGTAGCCTGATTTACTTCCTAATCGGCTTCGTACCGGTGGGCGCGCATTGCTATTGAGAATAATCTCATGGTGCCTTTCTTTTTCGCGAGGTGGGAGATAAGGTCACTAAAGTTCTTAATTCTCCCTTCCTCATAGGCAACACGCGGTGATGAGCAATTACACTTGCTCCCACGGAAACGTGTTAAGAGTCTTCTCGATCAAATCTTGATCGAGACTTCTTGACACCACAAAACCAAGATCAGCGAAGATCGAGGCGGCTTGATTATAGGCTTCCACATTCGCATAATCCAAAATCGGATTTGCTCCCACCGAAGTTGCAATTCGGAAGCGCGATCATGCACATTATTAAATCGTTGTTCGAGTGTGTCCCATAGTTCTTTAGGGGTTTGTAAGTTCATATAACACTTTTTCAACAACGGATGTATATGTCTACGCAAGTACATCGGTGCATTAGCCTTGGTTTCCTCGCTCGGTTCTTGAGCGGTAGGCTCGTTAGAGGAAAGATGGTGGTAGTAAATCTCTTACCGACGAACGCCAAGCGAACGTCCGAGACCCACCTATGGTACTCCTTACCAAGGCATGGTCAAGGATGTCGAACTCGGATGAACATTGGAGCTTTGTGCCATCTACAAGATATAAACAAGAGGAAGTTAGTCTTGTTGGATTTTCGATGACAATGTAAACGGTCACAATCGATGCTTTTAAAAGCGTGTAACATAACCGTTACTCGATTTACTTCCCTTAATTGTTGTTTAGTAAAGTCGACAAAAAAGCGGCGATATCGGATCGCACCCGGATACGTGGTGTATGCAACAACCACAAGTATCGACTTTTCAACAATTCCGTGACTCCCAGACCGTCACACGTTTTCTTCGACACGCAGAGATACCGACTTCTCTCGCGGTCTCATCCACCGCAAAGTAGCGTGGGAGATAAAGAACCCAAAACCCGTGTCCCCAAAAGAAAAATTCCCAAAAGGAGAGAATTGAAAAGGGACAAGTCGGATAGTTACCTCGATTATAAAATTAGGCACGTCTTGAATCTGTCTTGTGCTTCGATCTAGGTTGGTACTCGATGCGGCGACGTGAAACCGGAGGCGCAATTTTGGCTTAGAAGATAAGTTGATGTTCGGGTTTTGGTCAGGAAGTCAGGCCCAGGTCGGACTAAGTGGGCCCCAGGCGCGCGGTGGTCATGGCGGTGGTCGGCGCGGGCGGCCAGTCTTTGGCGCGTCAGCCGTATCTTTGGCGGCGGTTGGTGGCGCGGTCGCGGCTCCTGGTGGCGGAGGTCCGCGACGGAGGCGATCCGGTGGCGGTGGTCGATTGCGGAGAGTCTTTGGACGTCCGTGAGCAACTGGGGCGGCGTTGGCGGGCGGGCGAGTCAGCCCGGTGGGCGAGGCGCGGAGCGAGCCAGGCTTGGTGAGTCCCGGCCGGTAAGTGGCAGCCCAGGCGTTCTGGCACGTGAGCGGCAGCGGGAGCTTCATGGCCAGTGGCTGACCCAGAGGTGGCCATTTGAGTGGTGGGAGCGATTAAGCGGCGGTGTCGGCGGCGGTCGGAGGCCGGCAGCGGCGGAGCTTCGGCGGTAGGCTTTTGGCGATTTTTTTCTTTCTTTCTTTCGTTCGAGCTACGTGCGATAACGTGTTTGAGGAGAAAAGTAAAACAAAGAATCAATTGTATTGATAACAATGAATAGAGGCATTTATATGGCATTACTGAGAGAGTCTTTCCATACATGGGATTCCTAGTTAAGGTAAGGCATCTAACGAGATCCAACTACATGGAAGAGTCAGAACCTACCATAACTCTTATCCTCTGTTAGTATTAGGTAAGACACCAAAACGGGAAGGATTTCCCTGAACAGGATCAAATTTATTGTTATTTCTTAACATAAATCTCATTCTCACCACAACTATATATATATATATATATATATATATATATATATATATATCCTCGATGTGTTAAAGTGGGCGTATTACTAAGTATTTGTGAAATGTGAAGTACACTTTGCCTACAACATCACTGTTTGTTTGTTGTTGGATTGATAGTGCTATTTTTTTACTGTAAATATTAAATCATCTCTGAAACAGTAATTAGTGTTGTTTTATTATATACTCTCTTCGTTCCACCGATCTTGATTAATATTCTTTTTTTGGTCGTCTCAAGATACTTGGTCATTTTCTTTTTAAGACACATTTATGATTTATCTCTCACAACTTTAAATGATATATATTCATATTATCATTTTATACACTATTTTTCAACTTTTTTTAAATCCCGTACCGAAAAGCAAATGCTCAAGATGAGAAGACGAGGGAGTAGTACTTAGTTATGATATTTAAAGATAAAAAGAGTAAAGAAATGAAGTATTTGTATTATTTAAATATAAAAAAGAAAAGAAAAAACACTTGTATGTTTTAATATAAGTAGTTTATTTTAATGAAATATAAAAATGAAAGAGAGAGAAACAATGCGAGGTAAGATAAATACAGTAAAAACTCGATAAATGAATATGATCGGGATCGGAGAAAAATATTCATTTAGCGAAATTATTCATTTATCGAAAGAAAATTTGAACATGTTATAAAGAGTTGGGACCTGGAAAAATTATTCATTTAGCGAGGTTATTCGTTTATCGAATATTCATTTATCGAGGTTTAACTAGAGATGTTAAACGGGCTCGGGCCCGTAGGGCTGGCCCGTTTAACCCGCCAAAAAACCGGGTTAGGGCCGATATTTCCTAGCCCGTTTAAATCCGGGCTTTTTTGGCCCGGACCGTTTGGCCGTTAGAATGGCTAGCCCGCTAGGGCTAGCCCGAAGCCCGATATATATATATTTATATATATGTATACACTATATTAATATTATATATATACACTATATTAATATTATATAAAATATATATTAATATTATATATAATATATATTATTACTGTATTTGTTAATATAGTGTGCATATATATATATACATAAAAGTGTATTTTTTGTTATATTTATTATAGTATAGTTGTTACTATATATATATAAAATATATTGTTATTGTTTTTTTTTTACTTATAAAAAAATAAAAAATAGATTTTTTAAATATTTAGCCCGTTTAGCCCGTTTAGCCCGAAACCCGTTAGGGTTAGGGTTAGGGCCAATATTTCCTAGCCCGTTTAAATTCGGGCTTTTTTAGCCCGAACCGTTTAGCCCGAAGCCCGCTAGGGCTAGCCCGAAACCGCTAGGGCTAGCCCGTTTAACATCTCTAGGTTTAACTGTATATGTTGGCAGACCATCCGACTTGGGATCCACGTGGACACACCAAGACAACTAAACCGACCGAGCAGAACCTGAAGTCGGACCGGGCAAAAAATCCGATTTCCTCCCAGGCTCACAAAATCAGTGACACTCTATAATTACAAATCAGTGAAACCTTCATCTTTAATCCAAGATTTTGTTCCCCAATTCTCGGGAACCCATCTTATGTTTGAATTTTTTGACCCCACCAGTGTCGGGAGCAGAACATTTACGGAGGTCGGACGATTATATATATAGTTTCCCCTATTTTATAGGGGAATTTTCATTCGCCGGAGGGGTTCGTGAACGCCTCTAGAGCCTCCCTCCGCCCTTGGGCCCCACAACACGCGTACGTATACTCCGCACTTAAACTGAGTACATATTATCATGCCCACATTGCACTCTATGAAAATTATGATATATATTTTTACATAAATAAGAATGCATTTCAGTCATTGATGGTATGTGATGGATGATCCATATTATGTGAATATTTGCATTGTTCTTAATTAATGAATGATTTTTCATTTACTAAATTGATCATTAATATATAAAAGGATTTTCCCTTTTCATGCATTTAATATGTATCATTAAAACTAGTTAAATCAATGATACGAAATATTATTAATTCTTGGGGTGGATCAAATGAGAATGACTTTTAGAGCAAGAAATAAAATAAATATGAATCATTAATCTTTGGATATATCATTCAGACATTTACGCATACAATATATGAATCTCGTACATCAAAATTGCAATGCATTAAAACTATACATTATATGTATCAAAATATCGATGCATTAAAATATTACATTCCGTGCATACTTTTTGTGAGAATAAATTTAGACCATCCATTTAATTAAGATTTATGGATCAAATTTATTATTATTTCTTAACATAAATCTCATTCTCACCTGAACCGATATATATATATATACACCGAATGTGTTAAAGTGGGCATATTACTAAGTATTTGTGAAATGTGAAGTACACTTTGCTAACAACATCACTGTCTGTTTGTTGTTGGATTGACAGTGCTATTTTTTTAATGTAAATATTAAATCATGTCTGAAACACTAAATAGTGTTGTTTTATTATATACTCATTCCGTTTCATCGATATTAGTTCATATTCTTTTTTGGTCGTTCCAAGATACTTGGTCATTTCCTTTTTAAGACACATTTATCTCTCACAACTTTAAATTATATATATTCATATCATCACTTTATACACTACTTTTCAACTTTTCTTAAATCCCATGCCGAAAAGCAAATGCTCAATATGGGGGACGGAGGGAGTAGTACTTAGTTATGATATTTAAAGATAAAAAGAGTAAAGAAATGAAGTATTTGTATTATTTAAATATAAAAAAGAAGAGAAAAAACACTTGTATATTTTAATACAAGTAGTTTATTTTAATGAAATATAAAAATGAAAGAGAGAGAAACAATGTGAGGTAAGATAGATACAGTAAAACCTCAATAAATGAATATGATCGGGAGCGGAAAAAAAATATTCATTTAGCGAAATTATTCATTTATCGAAAGAAAATTTGAACATGTTATAAAAAGTTGGGACCTAAACAAATTATTCATTTAGCGAGATTATTCGTTTATCAAATATTCATTTATCGAGGTTTAACGATATATATATGATGCGTAATAAATTGGTGGTTTGAGATTTAAATCTTGGATCATACTTAGATAAACATGTATAGTAATTTAGAATCTCAATCATGAATGACGAGTCCTAATGCAAACACTCGCTTTAGGAATTAACAAGAGATAAGATCTCAAATTTATTTTACCGTATGAAACAAATGAATGACTAAAATTTCTTCATTATATCTTTTCATTTCGGTTCAATCTCGCAATGGATTAATATCAATTCACTGTTTAAAAAATTACACGTGTTAGTTTTTCGTATTAATGAAAATATAAAATAAATTCTTAAACACCACAAATTAGATGTGTGAATGAACTACAAAGTTTATTTCAATTTGTTATATTACTATAACAATGAAATTTGTCTCAATAATCTTGGGAAAGATTTTTTCTATGCTCATTAATGTTATAAGATACTCTCTCTCTCCCGTTGTAAATTTTATGTTTGAACTTTTTTCCGGTCAAATTGAGAAATTTTTAATTGTAATTATTTGTAATTTTAATATTACAAAATTATAAAATTATAATGTTTCGAAAATTATGTCTAATGTTTAATAATATCATATCATAATTAAAAATATTTTTTATAAATTTATGGTTATATTAAAAAAATACTACAAAAAAAGTCCTACAGAAAACTTAAGCGGGACTCGAGGAATATCATTATTTCACAAATTATGTCACAAGTTTTGGGATGTTATACTCCATCTGCCCTGTCCAAAGTAGTATATTTTATTCAAAAGTATCATTTTATAAGTGTTATATTTCATTAAATACATTTAATCACATCAAATTTTCACACTCTCCTTTAATGTCCAACACAGTCACCATCAACATATTTATCTTTCGATCCACATCACAAACCCAGCATCAATACTTACAAAATTAACACATCTAACAAATTCAATCATTTACCTAAAATACATCAACTTTCTTCTAAATATTATAATTATGCTAGGACAAAGGGAGTATTATTATGTAACAACAAAATTTGAGAACTACTCATCCTTAGGGATGTTAATGGGTCGGGAGGGTACATGTATGCCTCCGTTATACCCTATTCTATTTGATCCGGATCGAGTTCGGGTACTGCCATCGAGTAATCGAGTACTCAATGGGTATTCGGGTACCCGTATACCCTATATTTAAAAATATAAATATTTTTTAATATATATCATATATACATATAATGTAATTAATTTAGTATAATAAATATTTAAAATATTATATTTATGTAATAATATATCAATTATATAATATAATATAATATCTATGTAAAATATAATAATAAATACTTATATAATTCAAACGGGTACGCGAGTCGGGTAATCGGGTAGTACACTATACCCATACCATACCCTACCCGTACCGATCGTAAAATTTCGAATTCGACCGATACCCGACCCTATTATGAATTTATCCAATGAATAAGATCGAGTACGGATAAAGTTGACATTTCTATCACCCCTATCTTTTATGATAAATGTCTTATGAGGTTTTGTTTTTCATTTTGTACTCCTCCCACTCCCCTACCCAATATGCCAGTTTTTCGCTCGCAGCTTCAATTTTTTATTATAAACAATTATTGAATTGATTTATTTATTCACACATGTATATTTTGAGTAAAATTTAGGGAAAATTCTATAAAAACCGTTATATTTTGTAATTTTTTTGGATTAACCAACGAAAGAATATTTCTCTATGTTAACCACTGAAAGTTTATTTTTATTTTTAAAAAACCCACTCTTACCGGGTATCACAGGTTTTCCAGGTTAAAAAAACCTGATATGACTTTTAGCATATAAGTAAATAATAATAACATGGTATTTTTAATTGAAAAAATTATCGATTAAGTGGCTCTTAGGCCAACAATAATAATTAAGTGGATATACGTTTGAAAATCCCTAAAACCCCACACACTACCGTCGTCGTTCTTCAAAACCTCTCAAAAACCAAAAGCCGCTCAGAACCGATTTTGCAATATCAAAGCGATTTTTGAAATTATTTTTCGAAATCGAAGCAGGAAATGATTTATAAAATTTGAATTTGATATCATCGTTTGATTATTCATGGAACGAAGGATAATTCAATATGTTGTTCATTTAATTAGAATATATATATATATGGAATGACCAATTCAAAGTATAGTAATTTCCATGAAATTTGGGCTAAAAGCCACTTAATTTGTAATTTTTTAATTAAAAATGCCATCTAATTATTATTTTTAATAAAAAAATGCCACATCAGCTTTGTAAACTGGAAAACCTCTTATTCCCTGTTAGGGTGGTTTTTTAAAAATAAAAACAAACTTTCCGTGATTAACATAGAAAATAATTCTTTCGGTGGTTAATCCGAAAAAATATAGAGGATAGTGATTTTTGTGGAATTTTCCGTAAAGTTTACAAAAAAAAATGCATCACTACTATATAAATGAATCAACTCAGGAAAAAATAATAAATTTATATGATATAATACAAGAAAGTTGGCGAAATACAAGTACTTTTAATAATAAAAATCCTAATTTTGCTCCATTGAATTTTGCCATGATTGAGTCCATGGACGATATGGAGTCGCGCATATTATACTATTCCGTTAAAATTGTTGATCCATATGAATAAAACTGATGGTACTGGATAACCAGAGTTTAAAAGTACTTGACAAGTAATTATTGTCAAAACGTGGAGTGGCTAGATGACTTCATTACTCGGTTGGAATTGGTTTGGACCAAAAACAAAAAGTGGTTAAAGCAAACCGCATTATATGGAATAAATGTATGCAGTACAACATTGTATCGATTTGCGATGATCATTATATATAGAATTCATCAACCTCTAACGAGGTGCTGGAGAATCCATCCGATTAAGTTAATACAACATCTCATCTACTGCACCTCATTATATGGAGATCATATGGTAAAAATCCATATTTTGTAAAATTTCATGATATAGGTGCACGCGCATCCAAGTATCTTCCTCTGTATACCCGACTTATGCAGCTATTGCTCTACATCAACAATTACCATCTTCACGAACATCAATAATATGGCTAGCATGACTCAAAACTCAGGATAGTTGTCCAATGTATGGTTTATTGTTTGAGCTGAAGTTTTGAAAAGACAAGTCACAATTGAAAAGATAATTGATAATCCCCCATCTCAACTTGACAAAGCAGAAACAATTCAATGTAAAAAAAAGCAATAACGAATTCCAAATTATGAAAATTATGAAAAGATAAGTCATAATTGAAAAGACAATAACCAATTGCCCTCCAAACTTGGCAAAACAGCCACAAGTCAATGCAAAACAAGCAAAATATTTTGAAAATATATGAAAGAATAAAAAAAATGTACAAATTAGGAAAAAACAATCGGTATCATGGTTGGGTGCACAACACTTTTTTAATAAAATACATTATCAAATAGTTTATAAATATGTTCAATAAGTAACATATCTTTTTAAAATGAATAATATATATTAAACAAGTTTGGTAAAATTAAAATATATATTTAATAAAATTACAAGTAAAAGTAAAAGAAAAAAAATATATTTTAGTAATAATTATTGTTATTTTGTTAATATAGATGGAGATTAATAGTTGAATAGAGATCCTATGCAGCACAGCACTGTGCTGCACTGCGCCGCACGATGAACACGCACACACACACCCGTGTGGGTGTGTGTAATCTAACAGCTGGGATGCTGAGAATCCCAGCCCTTAGAGAGGACAGAGTGGTGATCGGGTAGAGGATCGAGTACCAAGTACCCGAGCGGGTACACCGCCCCGCCTAGCTCGGGTACATCGTTCGGCTATGTAATTCGAGTTCCGAGCTCGATTGGCTACCCGTGATGATTTTGTATATTCGACCGTTTACAAACGGTCATATGCATTAAATAAAAAAAAAAATCCCCTTTAAAACCAAATAACATACACTCATCTCTCCAAAAAAAAATAATTACCCTCACATTTAAAAAAAAAACACACTAATCTCTTCCAAAAAAAATGTCTTTCGATTCTTCCGATTACGTTATTCCTTCTTCGTCCGACGAGCTATCCACGGGTAGCTCGTTGCAAAATATGCTTCAACTAGCGGCTCAGTATTATGAAGACACGGCAAGCTCTAGCCGAACTAGCGTAAATCGTCATCGGGAAATATGTCTTGAAACTTTAGAGAATGATTGGTTCGTTGAAACACCAAAGTACAACGACAATTACTTTTAAAAAAAAATCGAATGGAGAAAAGCATGTTTTTGCAAATAGTGGGTGACATTGAAGCGAGATACCCATATTTTCAAGAAGGCTATGACGCGCGAGCTAAAAAAAGTTTCACGGCGAAACAAAAAATCACATCGGCCGTTAGGCAACTCGCAACCGGCAATCCGCCCGATGAGTATGATGAATATTTATGCATGTCTCAAAGAACGTCATGTGAAAGTCTTGATTATTTTTGTGAGGCCACCATTGAGTTGTACGGTCGGGAGTACCTACGTAGGCCGACAGCACACGACCTTGCTCGCATTTTCCAGGCTCATGAAGCGAAGTATCACCTCTCTGGGATGCTTGGTAGCCTCGACTGTACACACGTCGGATGGAAAAATTGTCCTAGACATTTGAGAGGCCAATATATGATAGGTGACTATGGTGTTCCCACTATTATGCTTGAAGTCACCGCGTCACAAGATATGTGGATTTGGCATGCTTTTTTTGGTCCACCGGGGTCAAACAACGATATCAACGTATTGAATCAGTCTGACTTGTATCTTACAACTCGGAATGGAACGGCGATGAATAGTTCATTCCACGTGAATGGACGCTTTTACAAACGCGGCTACTATTTGGCAGATGGAATCTATCCTAAGTGGTCCACACTTGTTAAAGCATACCCGTATCCAACCGACCCAAAGGAAAAGAGATTTACGAAGTTACAAGAGGGAGCGAGAAAGGATGTCGAGCGAGATTTTGGTGCTCCCAAAGGAAAATGGAAAATTCTCGATCGACCTCTCAGAGCTATGACCAAAGCGAAGATTGCCAATCAGGTTCATGCGTGTGTTATTTTGCACAATATGGTTATAAAACACGAGGGGAGGGCAATCTCACCGGTTCATATAATGGATGCGCCGGTCCAGCTAGTGTTCGACGACAGTGTGGTAGCTCAGTTACTAGATGAATTTTTCCATGACCGTCTTCGATATGATCTCACGGAGAACGTAGCACGTGAATACTTGCCGCATCTCGATGATTAGTGGGTTTTTTATTTTAATCTAGTTATTTTTAAGTATTATGTTATATTTTTTTTTAAGTATCATGTAATGTTTTTATTTTTAATGAAATGGTATGTTTTTATTTTAAATATTGTATGTGATTTTATGTATTTAAAAAAAAATGGAATTCGGGTACTAGGGTACCACTCCCTCCACGTAGGGTAGTAGGGGTGGCATTTCGGAACCGAAAATCCAAAACTGAACCGAAAAAACTCGAAAAAATAACCGAAAAACCGAAACCGAAGAAGACCGAACCGAAAAACAAAAAAACAGAACTGAACCGAACTAATTTGGTTTGGTTCTCGGTTCGGGGTAGAGCGGAACCGAACCGGACCGAAATGGACCGAAGTCAAATTTCAACATACTAAAATGACCTTGTTTTTGTGATTTTGGTGTGTTTCGAATTTTAGTATAATTCGTTTTCCTTTTGTAAGACCCTCATGGGTCCAAGAAGGACCGATAATATGCTCATGAATTTGTGATTCAATTAATTTAGGTTGAGAGAATGAGCTACTGTGATTTACGATTGTTATATATTTTGAGATATTTGGAAATTGCTATGCAATTCTAGCTTTTATCTTGAATATATATATATATATATATAACTCTTGTTGGCTTGTTGTTATATATAACTTATTCTATTGCATATAATATTTGAATTTATATTGTGAAGAACCGAAAAAACATCAAACCAAATCGAAACCGAACCGAATATTTATAAAACCGAACTTCAAAAAGAACCGAACCAAACCGAAACCGAATATTTGGTTCGACTCTCGGTTTCGGTCAAAAACCGAACCGAATGGAACCGAGTCCGCCCCTATAGGGTAGTGTTAGGGTAGTATTGGGGTAGTCTTGAATTGGAAGGTTTTTATTAGATAGAGGTGATGTGGCAATCCGAGAATATTAAGGTACTAGGGTACCACTCCCTAATGCCTTAGGGTGGTGGCAATGGTGCCTCATCTACCCCCATCTACCCCCACTCCCCACCAATAACATTCTTCCAACTCATCCAACCACCACTCTACCCCCACTCTACCCCCACTCACCATTTTTTAGTGGCAATGGTGCCTCATCTACCCTCACCACTTTTAATTTTTTTTTTTACCTTTTTATATTTAAAATTATATCAAACAATTTAATAAAAACACATAATATTTTATTATTACTTAAAAGGAAATTACAAAACACTTAAAAAAAATTACATAATACTAAAAAAAAAGAAATAATACATAAAAAAAATTAGATCCTAAAAAAAGAAATAATACTTAAAAAAAAATACTAAAAAACATTTTTAAAAATCGCAACGCCATCCGTATTTCTCCGCAAGCTCACGTTTTTCGGCAAGAGTGACCTCTAGTATATTCGGATCAGTTATGTGATCGTGCGGTGTTTGAAATGCTTTCAACGCCCTCAACCTCGTCTTTTGTTCAATGACACGGATTTTTGACTCCATCATCTTTTCGGTCATCTCATCCTTTTTATTTTTAAACTCCGCCCTCTTCTCCAATATTTCATTTTTCGTTGATGTGTAATCTTCGAAGCTCATATGAACACTACCCTTTGACGACGTATCGGTTTCGACCTTTTTGCCCTTTCTTTTTTGAATGCGAGGCATCGTGTCGTCATTGAGATCCGGAATCACAAAGTCATCATTACTTGCGGTCTCGTAGTAGCCGGATTCCGCCGACTTTCTTCGTTTGTCGGAATGAGACGAAGATCCTTGCGCTATATCCGGTTGTTCCAACCATTTATCTTCGTTCCTAACAACCTGCCATGCGTCGATATGACCAAACGCCGTTCGATGCTTGGTTTGGTAATCGGCCAATGCATTTGTCATAACGTCAATATCGGCACAACCACTCTCGCGAAGACAATTCTACAATTATAAAAGTAAAAATTAATATGTGACTAATAAAAATTGACAATGTAAAAACTACAAAAGATCAACTAAAAATATGTAAAAAGTATATAATTAGAAAAATTACTTGTTGGATCCACAACCCATTAAAGACACCCATTTCGGCGTTCAAACTTCTCCACTTTGTGTTCAAGCCGTGAGTCGTACGAGGAGTGTCTCGAATATTTGTCTTGAAATGCTCAAGAATTCTTCTCCAAAAACCTTCTCTACTTTGTTCATTTCTGACTACCTTACATGTCGAGATTTGAACCCAAGCTTGTGCCAACGCCACCTCTTCGGCCGGCGTCCAAGCTTTCCTTTCCGATCTATTCGGCATTCTTCTTCTTTGCACTTGAACTTCTTGAACTTCTTCAACTTCTTGAGCTTCTTCAACTTCTTCATTTTCTTGTCCGCCTATATCGTAACAAAAATTTTTTAAATACAATATTCTAACAAATAAAAGTATAACGTAACAAATAAAAATTTTTAAATTCAATGACTTCTAGTATTTTGCAAACTGAGTTTTGTTTTGTAAAACTGATTCCCTTAACCGAGCTTTTGGCATTATGGCCTTGATCGTTTTGGCAAAATTCTTATGACGGTATTTAGTATTTTGTAAATGGCTTTTGTGAGTTTTTGAAATATTACCGTCATCGGCCTTTTTGGCGTTTTTATAAATGGTTTTTAGCCTGGTGGGTTCCGGTGTGGGACCCACGCCGCTATATTGTTCCGTGTAATTACCTGAAATTTTTGGGCATTCTAGCCCATTGAATTATTTTCGAAAACCTTGAGTATCTTAGAAAATAAATTTCGAGACATACGTTTAAAATGAATTGTTTTCTCGTGGTACTTCCAAGGTGCCACAATATGTTTCAAAATTCTTACCTCGAGGACCAAAATGTTTTGAGATATTTTTATTGATTCAGAAACGCTTTTACTTAGGCCCGAGGGTCGAATATTTCCGAAAGTTTTTCACGAAAAGAAAGTGTCCTCATTTTTATCGAATGTGAAATGGTTTTCCAAAGTCTCGATAACGATGTTTCACGTTTGTACTTTTTTTTTGAAGGGTGATACTCAAGATCAATCGGTGTTTCCAAAATTATTTTCAAAAGGGGGTTTTCATTTTTTTAAATCTATCAATTCCCGTTTGTGTTTGGGAATGTATGTATGATGTTTGCTTTGTCGTTATGATGTTAACTTCCGAATATGATCGAATTGGTGGCATGAACGTTGAGGCGTTGCCACGTATTTGTAGTACTAGCCCTCTGTTAGAGGTGTGAACTGGTATTTACTATTTGTCGCCTCGTGACGATTTGCGTGTTGTCGCACGAGTGTGAGTTGTTGAAGCTTGGGCTTGTACGTTTATGTACATGTGTGATTGTTTCATGATGGTTGTAATTATGTGCTGGTTATCGTTCGGGCCGTTGAGGTCGCCGAACGATACCGTCGTTGCTTTAGTGTTTGTGTGTGTATTACTTTACGATGGTAATCGTTGTATATGATATGTTTTATGATTCCTTGTTGTGCTGAGTTGGCATCTCCGCTATGTTGTTTTGCGGTGTTATGTTCCATTGTATCTAGCATCTGTATTTTCGGTATGCCGAGCTGAGGTATTTCAATCGTGATGTGCCGGGGGAATGTATGTGCAATTTGTCCTTCCTCGTTTGTGACGCGTTTCAAGTGCAGACTCGAGGGACATCATGTTCAGTTTTGTGAGTTGATTACCGAGCCTTCCGAGGCACGGACTTGAGCATTGATATCAGGACCAGCTCCGAGGAGTCCCTGAGGGTCGTGGTCTATCAGTTGTATGTTATGTTATTTCCTTACCTTGTTGTTTCGAACTTCGGAAATTAAGTTCTTTTATTCGAAGTGGATCGGATTTGGAACTTCTGTGTTTTCGACTCTGTCGACTCGTTATGTTCGTTAACATTTTCTGAGCTTGCCCTGTCCCTTGTTTTTGTTGATCGAACGAGGGTGGTATTGTTTCGGAATTACTCGTTTGTCGTTGTGACTTTTCAATTGCTATTCCATTTCCTGTGGATCTTATGTGAGTGCGCATCTTGTTGTTTTCACCGGATCATGTTTTGTCTCGAGTCGAGATGTGAACCTCGGAGTTGTCGGTTGAACCTTATTGTTCTTAGTGATCCGAACATGATTGTTCGGTTTTTGTTGTCTCGATCGTTGTGGTTCGATCATTGATTGTTCAGTTTTTATTGACCCCGTTTCGTGATTGTTGAGCATTCAGACTCCTTCCTAATTTTCTTAAGTTCGGGAAATTAGTATCGTTTTCGATCTTCCAACCCTTGGGCTGTAATATCCGCATTTTTCTTTCCCTTGTAATTGTATTTCCGGTGTAATTCTCGATTTTAGTGACCCTCGTGTATCCTTCAGTGTAACTTTTCCGTTATCTTTTGATCCGATTCTCGTAATTGTTGTGCGGAACCGCCGTTTCGGGGTTGCCGTGGATTCATTCTATGCTATGATGCGTTTTAAGGTGTTCCGTTTGATGTTTCGTTCATATTCCGGTATTTTGGGGTCGTTTATATTCTATATCTAGCGCACGCTAAATTTCCTGTATAGCGCACGCTAGAAATCCATTATTAGCGCACGCTACGTTTAATTCGTAGCGCACGCTAACGATTTAGCCCCGGAGTGGCGGTCAGCCTCCTGTGCCTCTCGGACTATCGGAATAGCGCACGCTATTTCGTCTAGCGCACGCTAATGTCGGAGACTAGCGCACGTTAAGTTGTTCAAGAGCGCGCTAGTGTGACTGTCGATCGGCGCTTACTACCGAACTCCATCGATGCTAGTTAGCGCACGCCACGCTGGTATAGGTAGCGCACGCTAACGGGTCGTGAGTTTTAGGCATCCGCTCCGGACTCGATCGATGTTCGTGTAGCGCACGCTATTGGTCGATAGCGCGCTACCGAGAGGTTATTAGCGCACGCTACGCATGTATGGTAGCGCACGCTAACGCCAAAACTCCGACTTGGATCGACGCTAACAGAGGATTTGTAATCCTATCCGTTAGCGCACGCTAACCTTGAGGTTTTAGCGCAGCGCTAACACTCCCGGCTATATAAACCAGGAGTTGACCGAGATAATCATAATTCCTCTTTTCTTCCTCTCTCCGCGCGAAGGCGATTCCGAGGCGTTTTCTTGGCGATTTCTTCCTCCAATCATCTCATCCATCATCCTTCTTGAGTTCTTGAGTATTATATCAACATCAACACGAATCATTCGTCCTAATCCACTAGAAATCTCTTAGAACCCTACTTTTGGGTAATTTGGGGGTTTTGGGATTTTCTTCCGATCCGCTTCGCTTTGTTGATGGATTCAAGATGAATATGATTAATCTTGTTGGTATTCTTAGTTTTCCTACGGATTCATGGTATATTTCGTGATTTTTACGGAATCGAGAGGGTTTGGTTGTGGTCCGCTCGTTGTTGTTTATATACGAATATACATGAATCGTAGGCGGGTTTTCGGTGTATTCCATTTCCATAATCGTTTAGAAGTGGTTGTGATTGTGCTATTCAAATCGTTAGGTTCATTTTCGGTTCCTCGCGGTCGCGCTTTGATTCTCCGCTTCGTTCGTGTCATCGTCTATTTAATCGAGGCAAGTATCCTTATGAACTTACAATCTTGACATAGTAGTTTTGTATGAGAAATTGTGTGTGTGTGTATGCTCACTACGGGTTAGACTCGACGGGGTCTCGGTAGGGGTTCACGAAGGGGTGGATCCGCGAGCTTGCTTTTAACCACTACGGGTTAGATCCGACGGGTCTCGGTAGGGGTCCACGAGGGGTGGATCCACGGTTAATTGTGGTGCATTTTTACAAATGTGATTTGATCATTGGCATTTCCTAAATGAGTGTTTTGGAAACTAAGATTTCTTGATGGCATGCATTACTATATGTGTAAGATGTAAATTGTTCATTTGGTTACTTGTACTAGCGTAATTGCTAACCCCTCTGGGACCCGTTTTGGGGAAATTCGTTTTATGAATTTCAGTCGTTCATCGAGACGAGCGGGCTGACCAAGATACGGATGATGGCCGTGCGTGATGATTGTGCACGAGTGACGTTTTAGTGTCTTTTACCTTCTCGCCTTTTGTGGTTTTGAACTAATAGTTGTACTCGAGTACTTAAGGGGTTCTTGTTCGATTGGATTGTATTGTTGCTTATTATGTTGTGTTGGACGATGATGTTATATCAATACCGGAACCGGGTGGATTGTTCTGCTTTTACGCCTTTATGACATGGTATTGTTCGCTGCTTATGTGAGTCGATGAGTATGATGTCGTTCACTGGGGCCCCATATAGGGATTCACTACCGTAATATACCTCGAATATATTGAGGGTGTTACGTAAAATGGTATCGAGCCCTAGGTTTATGGATACCTAGGCTTGTCGGTTTATCGGGTCTTGTGGTGTTTTGTTTTGCACATCATCGTCACGCCATGATTCCGTACTACCAGTGTCCGTAAGTTTTCCTTCCTCTGTTCATTAATTCCTTGTATCGTACTTTGATTCTCGACTTGTGATTGTTCTTTTCTTGACCGATCCTCGTATGGCTTTTGCTACTTATTTAACTCCAGATGGATGCCGGAAGAGGTCGTGGTCGCGGCCGTGGTCGTGGACGCGCCAGGGACGTGGGGCAGCCGGCGGGGCGGCCACGTCACGTCTTCGAGCCGGCAGCACGGCGACCGTCATAGCCATGCTTCTTCGCAGAGCGTGCCGATCTTGGTATTGCGGCCGTTATGCAACAAATAGTGAACCAAATGGCGGCAATAGCTCGGGCGGTTCGTAACCCGGATCAAGCCCATGCTAATCGGGCGAGCGGACCGCAGGCTCCAAGATGTCATCAAGAAGCATCCCCCACAGTCTTCGGGAGCTTCAGACCCGATTGGCTGGGAATGGTGGATCAAGGAGATGTCTAAGGTCTTCGTTGCCACTAATCGTCCCAAGACCGTAGAGTTCCTATTGCTCAAGATTTCTCACCGGGACGCTACGACCGGTGGGAGGCTGGGCCCAAAGACCATGCCGTCTGGCCGAGTTTCAAGAGTTGATGGAGATCGAATATTGCCCGTGCCACCGATGTGCCTGTACATGCTTTTATGATGCTCAACCGCGGATATCCCCGTAGCTCAAGCTATTGCCGATTTTAATAAAGAGTTGGGTTATGTGAAGACCCAAGTTTACGAGGAGATCGACAAAATATTCAATTACTCCAGACTGAAGAAGTCGTCGATTAGGGACTATAAGACGGGGCTAGTATGCACTACATTGAAGGATTATCGAGTAGGCCCTTGCTTACGATATGTCCGTGACGGCGAGTGAGGCGGCCCGCGAGAGTAAGAAGCGTAAGTCCACGGAATTTTTCGGCCACAAAGGTGGGGGTCGCAGAATTTCTGCTAACTTTTCCGCTGGTGGTGGTCCACTCGATCTATTGGGTTTCCCAGGTCGCCAGGCCCCTTCTCGAGAGGTGAAGTGTTTTAATCATGGCCACCTGTGCCACATCAGCCGTAATTGCCCGAGTCCTTTGTTGATATGTAATCAATGTGGCCAACCGGCCACAAGGCGGCTTTCTGTGCCGAGAGGGAGAGAATTGTGGGTGCCCGGACTTCCATCCCAACGCCTAGGGAACCAAGTGTGAATCGGGGATCGCTTGCTCCTCAATCTCCGCCGAGTGCTAGTCGGGAGAGGTCGGGTCAGCCCTCTAAGGGGAGCTTCCAGTGTCGGCTCAGCCCACCCGCGTGTCTATGAGATGCGGAAAGCCGATGATCCAATGCTACCGTGGCGATGTGCACCGTTTATATTCTTTCTCATCCCGCTGTGCTTTTCGATTCCTGCTACGCATTCGCTCATATCTTGGATTGTGTACGCCGCTTGAGTCTCGACTGCTTAATGCCTTGTGAACCCTTCATCGTTAAGCTTCCTAGCGGTGATAGGATCGTTGGCGATCGTGAGGTTCGAGACTGCTCTGTAGTTTTTTGTGAGATGACTTGGCCATCTAATCTTATTGTTGTTAATATCGAGGGTGAGGATTTGATTCTTTGTGATGATTGGCTCGAGCGGCTTGGTGCGTTCATGAACTACCGCACGAGAATCATCACCTTGTTTGCCGAGGATGGCACGGAGAACTCTTTGCCGGCGAAAGAGGGGGAACCAGAATTGCTATTAACGCCTTGAAGGCGATGAGACTCGCGAAAGGGGTGTACCGGCTATTGGTGCTACGCCTTGAAGGCGGAGAGTGGTGGAGTCGAGCTTTCGTCGATTCCAATCGTTAATGAGTTTCTGATGTTTTTCCTAACGAGTTACCGGATTGCCACCGATCGTGAGGTCGAGTTCACTATAGAGTTAGAGCCGGTGCGGTTTCCTATTTCAAGGCGCCTACCGCATGGCACCTTCGAGAGATGGCGAGTTGAAGAAGCGTTGAGTGAGCTTCTTGAGTGGGGTATGTTCGACCGAGCGCCTCGCCTTGGGGCGCACCGGTCCTGTTTGTGCGAAGAAGGATGGTTCACTACGTTTGTGTATCGACTATCGCGAACTAAACAAGGTGACCATCAAGAACAAGTATCCTTTGCCGAGAATTGATGACTTGTTCGATCGCCAGGTGGAGTCTGCGGTATTCTCGAAAATTGATTTGAAATCGGGTACTATCACCTGGTGAGAGAGTCCGATGTGCCAAGACAGACTTTTCTGACGAGATACGGACATTATGAGTTTGTAGTTATGCCCTTCGGGTTAACTAATGCGCCGCGGTGTTCATGCGATTGATGAACAAAGTCTTTATCGAGTATTTGGATAAGTGTGTCGTCGTCTTCATTGACGATATTCTTATTTATTCGAGGAACGAGGAAGAGCATGCCCATCATTTGCGGATAGTGTTAGACATTTTGAGGGCCGAGCAACTCTATGCAAAGTTCTCGAAATGTGAGTTCGTTGAAGGAAGTGATGTTTTTAGGTCACGTGATTTCGCCGAGGGGTTCGTGTGGATCCGCAGAAGATTGAGGCCGTATTGGATGGACACCGCCCAAGAATGTGAAGGAGCTCCGTAGTTTCTTGGGTTTAGCCGCTACTATCGTAGGTTCGCCGAGGGTTTCGAAACTAGCTCGCCACTTACGCAGCTTGCTCCGTAATCCGAGAAGTTCGTCGGAATGACGAGAGGCGATCGAGTTTTGAGGAATCAAGAAGCGTTTGACTTCAGCCCAGCTTTGGCGTTGCCATGTGGCAACGAGGGTTTTGCCGTTTATAGCGATGCTTCGGTCGTGGTCTTGGGTGTGTATTAATGCAAGACGGCAAGACCATTGCCTATGCGTCGAGACAGCTTGAGGCCGTATGAGCCGAACTACCCTACTCATGATTTGGAGTTAGCGGCAATGCTTTTGCGCTCAAGATTTGGCGTCACTACCTTTTCGGCTCCACATGTCGATTTTTACCGACCATAAAAGTCTCAAATACATATTTACTCATGGGAGTTGAATATGAGGCAGAGGAGGTGGTTAGAGTTGATTAAGGATTATGACCTCGAAATCCTTTATCATCCGGCAAGGCGAACGTCGTGGCCGACGCCTTGAGTCGGAAACCGATTGCGTTGCGAACGCTTGAGATCCTTACATCTCGGTCCGAGCTTCGAGGGCCTTGATCGAGTTAGATGTTGAGGTCTCGTTGCCGGAGCCGGGCAACTTTGTGCTTTAGAGATTTCGTCATCCTTGATCGACGAAATTAAGTCAAGCAATCGAGGATCCGATGATTACTCAAATCCGAGAGAACGTTCTTAAGGGAAAGTCTCCGGGTTTGTGATTCACGAGGATGGTATTTTGAGATTCCAGTCGGCTTTGTGTGCCGAACGACTCGAGTTGAGGCAGAGTATTTTACGGAGGCCCATGCTACGCCTTATTCCGTTCATCCTGGTTCGAGTAAGATGTACAAGGACCCGAGAAGAAATTTCGTGGAATGATATGAAGGATGAGGTCGCACGGTTTGTAGCGAGATGTTTGACTTGTCGCAGGTCAAAATCGAGCATCGAGACCGGTCAAGTTATTGCGGTCACTTCGCTCCTAATGGAAATGGGAATATATATTGATGGATTTCGTTACGAGTTTGCCGAGATCGAGGTCGGGCATGAATATGGTATGGGTGATTGTTGATCGCCTGACCAAGTCGGCACATTTTCTGGGCATCAAGGACACTTGGGGCCCGGAGAAGTTAGCTCGTGTGTTTATTGCGCAGATCGTGAGACTTCACGGTACTCAAGTCTATTGTTTCGGATCGTGACGGCCGCTTTGTATCGCACTCGCAAAGCGGTGCATAAGGCGTTGGGTACCCTTGCATTTGAGTACCTCTTTTCATCCCCGATGATGGATACGAACGCACTATCCAGACGTTCGAGGACTTGTTGCGTGCTCGTGCTCTCGATCGAGTAGTGATAGGAGGAACATTTGCCGCTGATCGAATTCACGTATAACAATAGTTGGCACGCGTCGATTCGGATGGCACCGTACGAGGCACTTTATGGGCGACGATGTCGATCACCTATTTGTTGGAATGAGGCGTCTGATTTGGTCGGGACCGAGCCGGATGTCGTTTTAGGGACGAGGCGGAAGATAGAATTAATTCGGGAACGGATGTTGACTGCGCAGAGTCGACAGAAGTCGTATGCCGACGTCCGTCGTCGACCTTTGGAATTCAAGGTGGGAGATCACGTTTTGCTAAAGGTGTCGCCGACGAAGGGAGTTTTTCGGTTCGGGAAGAAAGGGAAGTTGAGTCCGAGATTTATCGGCCCCTTTGAGATCCTCGAGCGAGTAGGTGGGTTGGCATACCGTTTGGCGTTACCTCCGGCCTTGAGTCATGTTCATAGTGTTTTCCATGTTTCCCAGTTGAGGAAATATGTCCCGGATCCTAGCCACATCATCGATTATGGTGAGATTGATGTCGCTGAAGATGTTACTTTCAAGAGCGCCTTTGAAGATTTTGGAGCATCGTGAGAAACGATTGAGGCATAAGACCATACCTTTGGTCAAGGTGCGGTGGTCGAGACACGGTGTCGAGGAGGCGACTTGGGAAACCGAGGATAGCATGCGTGCTAGGTACCCCGAGTTGTTTGTTTCTTAAGTTTCGGACGAAACTTATTTTTAGAGGGGTAGAATGTAATATCCGCATTTTCTTTCCCTTGTAATTGTATTTCCTGTAATTCTCGATTTTAGTGACCTCGTGTATCCTTCAAAGGTAACTTTTCCGTTATCTTTTGATCCGATTCTCGTAATTGTTGTGCGGAACCGCCGCCGGGTTGCCGTGGATTCATTCTATGCTATGATGCGTTTTAAGGTGTTCCGTTTGATGTTTCGTTCATATTCCGGTATTTTGGGGTCGTTTATATTCTATATCTAGCGCACGCTAAATTTCCTGTATAGCGCACGCTAGAAATCCATTATTAGCGCACGCTACGTTTAATTAGTAGCGCACGCTAACGATTTAGCCCCCGGAGTGGCAGTTCAGCTCCTGTGCCTCGACTATCGTAATAGCGCACGCTATTTCGTCTAGCGCACGCTAATGTCGGGAGACTAGCGCACGTTAAGTTGTTCAGTAGCGCGCGCTAGTGTGACTGTCCAGTACTGGGCAGTTTACTACTGAACTCCATCAGATGCTAGTTAGCGCACGCTACGCTGGTATAGGTAGCGCACGCTAACGGGTCAGGTGAGTTTTAGGCATCTGGCTACTGGACTCGACTGATGTTCAGGTAGCGCACGCTATTGGTCGATAGCGCGCTACCGAGAGGTTATTAGCACACGCTACGCATGTATGGTAGCGCACGCTAACGGCCAAAACTCCGACTTACGGATCGACGCTAACAGAGGATTTGTAATCCTATCCGTTAGCGCACGCTAACCTTGAGGTTTTAGCGTGCGCTAACACTCCCCGGCTATATAAACCAGGAGTTGACCGAGATAATCATAATTCCTCTTTTCTTCCTCTCTCCGCGGCGAAGGCGATTCCGAGGCGTTTTCTTGGCGATTTCTTCCTCCAATCATCTCATCCATCATCCTTCTTGAGTTCTTGGAGTATTATATCAAAATCAAAACGAAACAATAGTCCTAAACCACGGTAAAACTCTTAGAACCCTACTTTTGGGTAATTTGGGGTTTTGGGATTTTCTTCCGATCCGCTTCGTTTTGTTGATGGATTCAAGATGAATATGATTAATCTTGTTGGTATTCTTAGTTTTCCTACGGATTCATGGTATATTTCGTGATTTTTACGGAATCGAGAGGGTTTGGTTGTGGTCCGCCCTCGTTGTTGTTTATATACGAATATACATGAATCGTAGGCGGGTTTTCAGTGTATTCCATTTCCATAATCGTTTAGAAGTGGTTGTGATTGTGCTATTCAAATCGTTAGGTTCATTTTCGCTTCCTCGCGGTCGCGCTGATTCTCCGCTTCGTTCGTGTCATCGTCTATTTAATCGAGGCAAGTATCCTTATGAACTTACAATCTTGACATAGTAGTTTTGTATGAGAAATTGTGTGTGTGTGTATGCTCACTACGGGTTAGACTCGACGGGGTCTCGGTAGGGGTTCACGAAGGGGTGGATCCGCGAGCTTGCTTTTAACCACTACGGGTTAGATCCGACGGGGTCTCGGTAGGGGTCCACGGAGGGGTGGATCCACGGTTAATTGTGGTGCATTTTTACAAATGTGATTTGATCATTGGCATTTCCGTAAATGAGTGTTTTGGAAACTAAGATTTCTTGATGGCATGCATTACTATATGTGTAAGATGTAAATTGTTCATTTGGTTACTTGTACTAGCGTAATTGCTAACCCTCCGGGACCCGCTTTGGGGAAATTCGTTTTATGAATTTCAGTCGGGTTCATCGAGACGAGCAAGGCTGGACCAAGATACACGGATGATGGCCGTGCGTGATGATTGTGCACGAGTGACGTTTTAGTGTCTTTTACCTTCTCGTCTTTTGTGGTTTTGAACTAATAGTTGTACTCGAGTACTTAAGGGGTTCTTGTTCGATTGGATTGTATTGTTGCTTATTATGTTGTGTTGGACGATGATGTTATATTGACCGGTTGAACCGGGTGGATTGTTCTGTTTTACGTCTTTATGACATGGTATTGTTCTGTCGTTTATGTGAGTCGATGAGTATGATGCTGTTCAGCCTGGTGGGCCCCATATAGGGATTCACGGCGCTGTAATATACCTCGAATATATTGAGGGTGTTACATGGGCGGTGGAATTCCGTATTTGTTCAGCGATTGGATCGCGTGTTGATTGATGTACTGTTAGGTTGGTCAATCGTGTTGATTTTCGTTCGTTGTGTTTTGCGATTGTTCGGATAATCGACTTGATTGTATTATCTGTTCGATGACGCTCGTCACTTGTTGTCTCTACCGGTGGCGTTGTGTTGGTCGTCGTGGAGCGTGTTTTCACGCCGTATATTCATTTGCGTTGCTTATAATGTTTCGCCATTGGGCGCAAGTTTTTCGGTTCTTGTGAATATCGTTGAGTTTTCCTGGCGGGATTTTGCTTCTCCCTACTTGTTTTAAGTTTCGGGACGAAACTTCTTTTAAGGAGGGTAGAATGTAATACCCGCAATTTCGAATTTCGGTGATTTTCTTTTCTTTTTTTTTTCTTTTTTTTTCGGTGGGAGCCCGCTTTGACGACTCGTTCGTGATCGTTTCGTCATTTCGAGAGTATTTAATTCTGCACTTTTTGTCATCCGAGTTCGTTTCGGTATCGTTTTGTTGAGTTCCGTGTTCTTAAGCGGTTTTTCCGCACTTGAGTTCGATTCTTGCGAATCTCGTCTGAAACTGTTGTTTCGAGTTTCTCGTAAGTTCATTTAATGTTATTATTCATGTTGCGAGCTTCCTCTTGGTGTTTCGATCATGTATCGTGTATTTCGGACGTTTTGGGCCATTTTCATAATTTCCCAAAGTTTGGCGTAATTACTTTCCGTTGTCGAATTTCGAGCCTTCGGGTGGTCGGAATCGTGTGTTCTCTTAGTGCTCGAATTCGTATTTGCGAGTACTTCGTAACCGTATCTTCGATTCGTATTCAGGTTCGGGTTTCGCGGTCGTTCGGGCCATCGGAGTTGGCCCCGACCGAGTCATGGCCGGCGGGCCTGGCCCAGCCAAGACTGCCGAGTTACGGCCGGTAGTGCTCGGCAGTTACGTACGTAAGGCCGGTTACGTACGTAACCCTTGGCCTGTTACGTGCGTAAGGATGCCGGCATTTTTGGGCAGCGTCTCGGCCATGGCCGATTACGTACGTAAGCCCTTGGCCGGTTACGTACGTAACTCGGCCGGCACTTATTTAAGGCCCCCGCAGATGTGTTTTTCACCCATTTTCTCACTTCATTCTTCCTCTTCCGCGTCTGGAGAGATGTTGATCTTGGAGAGATGTTGTCAGGAGTTAAATCCATGAAGTCTTGGAGTTCATATCATCAATCATCCATCCTATAACATCCTTTGATCGAGCGAATCAGGTCAGATTTTCTAGAAATCTAGTTTTGGGGAAATTGGGGTTTTTGTTGGATTTCGTCCGTTTGAGCCGTAATAACTTAGATTGTTGATGAATTATTGATTATTTAGATGTATTATATCATTTCCCTTGTTATTCCATGGTTGGATCGTATCGATTAGTTTTTTTTGGTCGAGTTCTTGATCGACGCCTTGAAGGTGCCCGGTAGAATGTCATAGAGGGGTTTTCGGACGTTCTACGATTATTCTTCCTCGTGTGATCGTTGATTTATTAATTATATGTTGTTAGGGTCGAGTTTCTTGCGAAGAAACCGAGTTGAACCATTTCGTTCGTTGTCGTCTTCCTTTTCGATAGCATCGGGCGTTTCGAAGCTTTCCGGTTGAGCCGTGTTTGTCGGGATACTTGCGTGCCGATTTTGAGGCAAGTACCTTGTCCATACTAACAAATAAAAGTATAACGTAACAAATAAAAATTTCTAAATACAATATTCTAACAAATAAAAGTATAACGTAACAAATAAAAAATTTTATTTACAATATTCTAAATAAAAGTATAACGTAACAAATAAAAATTTTTATTTACAATATTCTAACAAATAAAACTATAACGTAACAAATTATAACAAATAAAAATTTTTAAATACAATACCGATTGGGAGTTGCGTTTCGGGAATAGCAATGTCATCATCTTCATCATCCGCGCCATATAGCGGTAGTTGTCGTTCGACACTTGATTCACGCCGCGGTGGAGCGTCACGGTACTCGAACGGGTTGAATTCGGGACCGTAATGAGAAGGATTCATAGGTGGTTGATAATATTGTGGTTGTTGATAGTATGGCGGAGAAGTCATCACGGTGTATAATATTGTGGTTGTTGAGTCATTCTTTAACGTACGGAGCCGGTTGTGATTGAACAAGGGGACGAATTCGTCCACCGCCGCGTGCACCGCCGCGTGCACGTCCCCTCGTTGATGAAGAACCGTCTTTGGATTTACGAGGATCCATGATAAAACTATAAAATTTGTAAAAGAAAAGTGTTAAGAAGAAGGAGATATATATGTTTTGTTGTGAGATATGTAAAAATTAAAGATATATATATATATAGGAAATGAAAAGGAAAAAAAAAAAAAAAAAAATTCAAACGGCACAAAATTTAGCCGTTGGAGTGCCAACGGTCACCTTTCTCTTCTACCTTCACGCGGGCTTCTTACCCCCATCCACTCTATCCGCAGCGTACCCCCATGGGTGGCGGCGGTGTTCACCGCCCGGGTAGGAGCTAACCGCGGGTGAACACCGCACCGTTGCCACCACCTTTAGTAGTTTGAATGAGGAGAAGAAAGTCCCTAAAACCTGTCTCGTACTAGGAAAGGAAGGAACATAACAACCATGAGGATAAAGAGAATGTTTTTGTCCTCCCGATTAAAACATTAGTGTCACGTTCGGGTGAGTCACACACCCACTACGTAGCTAGCACTCCATTAGTTGTAAAGACCTAGTGCTTTAGTCAAAATTAGTCCACATGACCACGAGGAGTGGGGTCCAGTCACTATTCCAATTAGTCTTGTATAATCGATATTATAATTCACGGATCTAAAGAGCACTTAAGAGGAGATAAATTATATGCCATTAGGCTAGGGTGTAAATTATAGGAGTATTAAACGAGCCGAATATTTATTAAAATTTGTCTAATATTTAGTGGAGCTTTGAATATTATTTTTGAACATGATGTGATTAAGAATCGAGTCGATTGAATCAATTTTAGCCGAGTCGAACATGAATCACGGTAGAGTATTTTAAATTTGTATATGTATTTAATAATTTTATTCAAATAAAATCGAGTTCGGATCAAATTTTATGTCTTATCAAACAAATAATTGTGTTCGAATTTGATTGGTTATATTAAGAGCTAGGATAACTTTCTCGTCTTGTTGTAAGAGCTTTGACTTCTTCCACAATTCCATGCCACTGCTGGTATATATATATATATATATATATATATATATATATATATATATATACACCGCCTCGACTAATGAAAATTCGAGAAGATAGTTCTTGGTAGGGGTGAACTCGGTTTCATTCGATTCGATTTTTTACCGAAATCGAGAATCGAACAAAATATTCAGTTTCGGTTTGGTTCGGTTTTTTTTGAAGTTCGGTTTGGTTAAGTTCGGTTTTATAATATTCGGTTCGGTTTCGATTTGGTTTGATGTTTTTTCGGTTCTTCACAATATAAATTCAAATATTATATGCAATAAAATAAGTTATATATAACAACAAGCCAACAAGAGTTATATATATGTTCAAGATAAAAGCTAGAGTTGCATAGCAATTTCCAAATATCTCAACACACATAACAATCGTAAATCAAAGTAGCCCATTCTCTCAACCTAAATTAATTGAATCACAAATTACATGAGCATATTATCGGTCCTCCTTGGACTCATGAGAGTCGTACAAAAGGAAAACGAATTATACTAAAATTCGAAACACACCAAAACAAAAACAAGGTCATTTTAGTATGTTGAAATTTGATTTCGGTCCATTTCGGTTCGGTTCAGTTCCGCCCGACCCCGAACCGAGAACCGAACCAAATTAGTTCGGTTCGGTTCAATTTTTTTATTTTTCGGTTCGATTTTCTTCGATTTCGATTTTTTCGATTCTTTTTCGGGTTTTTTCGATTCGGTTTTCGATTTTTTGTTCCGAAATGCCACCCCTAGTCCTTGTTCGGCAGTCAGAAAGAAAAAAGAAAGAGAAGCATTCAGTTCTAGCTATTTCTGCACCTTCGTCAACCTTCTTATTTCATAGAACAGGTGATAGCTCCTCTCATCAAGCAAAGCAGTCACTCGGCCACTCTCCCCTTCCCCGTCCGAGGCCAGTTTAAGAGGTGCTGCAAGCGGAGGCGAAGCGAAAAGAAGCCCGCCCCCAGGAAGGACACTGTTCGAGGAATTCATTGTTAAAACAAAAACAAGGAGGGCAACTACCACTCAAAAAGGCTCAAAGATAGAGGCATCGATGGGCCAGCCCAGACTTGTAGACTTGTTTATATATATATATATAGCTCTTGGAAATATATGTTGAAAAATGGCAAAAGATGGTGCCCGCACGGATCCGATCATGCAATTGGGACTGAAAACGAGTAGAGTCGAACTTTTGTATGGCTCGGCTCGATAAGCTGTTTTTCACCTAGACTCGAGCTCGGGCTCGTTCGAAATATTGAAGGTTCGAGCTCGGCTCGAAAGCTCGGAACATTCCCTTGGAGCTCGAAAGCTCGGACTTCAGGATCGAAAATTACTTTACTAAAGGTAAATAATATATATAAATATACATAATAATATTAACGAGCCGGTCGATAAGCTAACGAGCCGACCACTGGATAGTTCGAGTTCGGCTCGTTAATATTATCGAGCCTTAAATCATGTTCGAGCTCGAATTAAAACGAGCCGGGATCGAGCTTTTATCGAGTCGAGCTCGAACAGCTCGTTAAAAGTTCGATTCGTTTACAGGCCTACACGCAATATTCACCTTCGCAAGGGATACGCATACCACCAAACCAATGCACGTGACTAGTAACGCCAATTATTTAGGTTCTCCTATTTTGAGATGAATTGAATTACTTTGAATTGAATTGAGTTTTACTGAACTCGACTTAATTGTGTTGAATTTAATTAAACTGAAAGAACTTAATGAATAAATAATAATAACAATAACAATAATAATAATTAGTAATATTAGTTAACAATATATACAACAACAACAACAATAATAATAATAGTAAAAATATTATCAATAAGATTATATAAATTACTGATAATATTGATATCAAAAATAATAATAAAATTAAATAATTTTATACACAACAACCATAATTATTATATATATTACAATAATAAAAAATAATAAAAATAATTAGATTATACTAATAATACTAATAATTATATATAACATTATTAATAATATTAATATCCATAATAATCCTCTTATTAACTAATAGCCTTAGAAAACAATATATACAATAATAATTACTCCCTCCGTCCACGAAAATCTGTCCACAATGAGTTCGGCACGGGTTTTAATAAAAGTTAGTGAGTTGGTGGTTTATGTGTAATAAGTGAAAAATGAGTGTGATAATTTTTTATTATGAGTAATTAAAAAAGCAATCTGCCCATTTCTTTAAAAAAGCAAAACAATAACTAAAAAGTAAGACAGCCTGTTCCTTTAAAAAAGAAGCCTGTTTACCGCCTGTTTCTCAAAAAAAAAAAGCTGATTACAGAATGGAGGGAAATACAGCGCCAAATGAAATCTACACAGAATGGAGGCTAAAAATGAAATCTACACAGATTTGGGAATTTTTATGGAGGGAAACACACTCTTAATTCCTAATCTCCCTCCACTATATTCCTCTTTAAAAAGACACTCTTTCCTTAGAACTAAACCAAAAGAAAAAAAGATAAAAATGGCTGCTTCTGAACTGGTCACTAAAAGACCAAATCTGACCACTGATGAAAGGAATAAACTGGCTCAATGGCTTCTTCTGAACTCCGCTCGTGGCGATCTTATACATGGGACAACAAAAGAAGCTGCACAAAAGTTTGGAATCTCCAGGAGGACCGTATACAGAACTTGGAAGGGTACAAAAGAACAACTTTCTGGTGGAGAAGCTGTATTCCTGCAGTCAAAGAAAGGTGCAACACATAAAGATAAAATGATTCTTGATCAAGAGAAGGTGAAGTCACTTACTGTACTTGAAAGATCTTCCATTAGAAAGATGGCAGTGAAGCTCAATGTGAGCAAAAGTTTAGTGGGGAACTGGATTAAGGAAAAGCGGTCGGGGCACATACAAGTGCAATTAAACCAACACTTACAGAGCAAAACAAACTTGCAAGATTGAGATGGAGCTTAAGTCAACTGGATTCTCACATCTCAAATGGAAAAGTCACCTTTCAGAAAATGCATAACATAGTGCATATAGATGAAAAATGGTTCTACATGACCAAGACTTCGGATAGGTATTATCTGCTGCCAAATGAAGCAGACCCTTATAGATCATGCAAGTCCAAGAGATTCATCACTAAGGTGATGTTTATGTGTGCTGTGAGCAGACCACAAAAAAGAAGTGATGGGCTTGTGCTTTTTGATGGAAAATTTGGCATATTCCCTTTCACAACTTTAGAGCCAGCAAAAAGGAATTCTAAGAACAGAAGTAAGGGAACTTTGGAGACTAAACCTATTCAGCAATCAATAAGGCAGTAATCAAGGAATGCATTATCAAACAGGTGATACTTTTATTGTTTTCTAACACTATCAGACCATATATTCAGTCATCATCTAGTTGTTTGTTTGATTTCACAGATTATACCTGCCATTAAAGCTAAATGGCCCCCCCATGCAAGCAAACACATAATCATCCAGCAAGATAATGCAAAACCTCATATTCATCACACTGATCCTGATTTCATGGAAGCAGCAAATTCTGATGGATTCACAATCCAACTTGTCTGCCAACTGTAATATCCGCATTTTTTCTTTCCCTTGTAATTGTATTTCCGGTGTAATTCTCGATTTTAGTGACCCTCGTGTATCCGTCAGTGTAACTTTTCCGTTATCTTTTAATCTGATTCTCGTAATTGTTGTGCGGAACCGCCGTTTCGGGGTTGTCGTGGATTCATTCTATGCTATGATGCGTTTTGAGGTGTTCCGTTTGACGTTTCGTTCATATTCCGGTATTTTGGGTCGTTTATATTCTGTATCTAGCGCACGCTAAATTTCCTGTATAGCGCACGCTAGAAATCCATTAGTAGCGCACGCTACGTTTGATTAAATAGCGCACGCTAACGATTTAGCCACAGGAGTGGCGATTCAACTCCCTCTCCTGACTATCGGATTAGCGCACGCTATCTTGTCTAGCGCACGCTAATGTCGGGAGACTAGCGCACGTTAAGTTGTTCATGGCGCGCGCTAGTGTGACTGTCGATCTTGGGCGGTTTACTACGAACTCAATCGGAGGCTAGTTAGCGCACGCTACGCCTGTAAGGTAGCGCACGCTAACGGTCGGTGAGTTTGGGCATTCGCTCCGGACTCGGCCGATGTCCAGTAGCGCACGCTATTGGTCCATAGCGCGCTACCGAGAGGTTATTAGCGCACGCCACGTTCGAGTAGCGCACGCTAACGGCCAAAAGTTTGGCTACTGGACTGGACGCTAATTAGTTTGGCCTGTAATTTCTCCTCGTTAGCGCACGCTAACCTTAAAGGATTAGCGCACGCTAACACTCCCTGGCTATATAAACCAGGGAGTTGACCGTGATAGTCACAAATTCTCATTTCTCTCCTTCTTCCGCGGCCGAGCGACTTCAGAGGCGATTTGAGGCGATTTTCTTCTTCCAATCACTTCAGAGATTCTTTTGCTTGAATTCTTGGTGTAGATTAACATCATCCACTTGTGTTTCTTATCCTAAATCCAAGGTAATCTCTTAGAACCCTACTTTTGGATAATTTGGGGGTTTTGGGATTTTCTTCCGATCCGTTTCGTTTTGTCGATGGATTCATGATGAATATGATTAATCTTATTGGTATTCTTAGTTTCCCTACGGATTCATGGTATATTTCGTGATTTTTACGGAATCGAGAGGGTTGGTTGTGGTCCGCCCTCGTTGTTGTTTATATACGAATATACATGAATCGTAGGCGGGTTTTCGGGTGTATTCCAATTCCGTATTCGTTTAGAAATGGTTGTAATTGTATTTTTCGAATCGTTAGGTTCGGTTTCATTGGTTCCTAGCATTCGTCGGTGACTTTCCCTTCGTTCTTCGCGTCGTCATTAATTCAAGGCAAGTATTTTTGGAAACCTTTAAGCTTAACATGAAATGGTGATGTATATTACTTGTGTGTAACTCACCTCGTGTTGGCTGACGGGGTCAAGGAGGGAAATCTATGCCGCCGCCCGGATTTCACGAGTTTGTTTAGCTAGCCGCCATGGGAGGGTCCTTAGAGGCCTCGTGCGGGAATCTATGATATTACTCTGTTCCCAAGGCGATGCATGTGCGTGTTTTGTTTTATAATATAGCCAGCGCGGGAGGGTCCTTAGAGGCCTCGTGCGGGAATCTATGATATTACTCTGTTCCCAAGGCAAATTATTTGACTGTTTGTTTCCGGAAAAGACATGTCTGGTTTTGACTTGTGAAAATGATATTGGTGCATGTACTATGAAATGTGTAAGCGATTGGTTTGCCTTGACTACTTGTACTAGCGTAATTGCTAACCCCTTTGGGGACCCGTTTTGGGGAAATTCTTGTTATGGATTTCAGGTCATAATTATCCGGACGAGCGAGCATCGGGACAGTACGAGGATGTGGGCCAAGGCCGTTGACATGTGCATTTGGGTCGTCTTATTTCCTTTGTCTAATTCGATATGGTTGTTTCCTATATTTCTAAACTTATAGATTGTACTCGCGAGTACGTAGGTTTTTTTTTTTCCTTCTGGTTGTGTTTGGACTTCGTTGGAGTTACCATATTTGTCAGTTGATGTTATTATGCCGGTTGTACCGGACATGTTGTTTTATGTTCTTGTTGTTAATATTATTGTCTCCTTGCAAACCGAGACGGTTAGTCGGGAGGTGTTCTCTTGTGTTAGCCTGGTGGATTCCATGTAGGGGTCCACGGCGCTGTAATACACCTCGAATATCTTGGGGGTGTTACAGAAAATGGTATCGGAGATCTAGGTTTATGGATACCTAGGCTTGTTGGTCATTTGGGTCTAGTCGTGTTTTGTTTTGCACATTGTCACGCCGCCGCCAGCATCCCGGTACTTCGAGTGCTCGTAAGTTTTCCTATTCGGCTCTTTTGTTTCTTGCATTGTATTTCCACTTTTGAATCGTAGTTGTTTTTCCTCCCTTACTCATCATCGATATACTTCTGTTATCTCTCAACATCAGTATGGATGCCGGAGGAAACCGTGGTCGTGGTCGTGGTCGTGGACGCGGCCGAGGACGTAGGGCAGCCGGTGGGGCGGCCACGTCGCATTCTTCGGGAGCCGGCAGTACCGGTGACCGTCACAGTCATGCTTCCTCTCAGGAGCGCGCCGATCTTGGTATTGCGGCTGTTATGAAGCAAATGGTTAACCAGATGGCGGCTATAGCTCAGGTGGTCAGAACCCCGATCAGGCCCATGCTAATCGGGCGGAGCGGATCGCGGCTTCAGGATGTCATCAAGATGCATCCTCCTCGTTCGGGAGCTTCGGACCCGATCGGCCGGGAAGGGTGGATCAAGGAGATATCCAAAGTATTCACTGCTACCAATCGCCCCGAGGACCGCAAGGTCCCTCTTGCTCAATATTTTCTCACGGGAGATGCTACAGATTGGTGGGAGGCCGTTGGTCCCAAAGATCATGTTGCTTCATGGGCCGAATTTCAAGAATTGATGGAGACCGAATATTGTCCGTGGCCGGTCGGGCGAGCCCGAGTGCATGCTTTCTATGACGCCCAACCACGGGATATTCCCGTATCTCGTGCCATTGCCGACTTTAACAAGGAGTTGGGTTATGTGAAGACCCAAGTTGTCGCCGAGAGCGACAAAATTTTCCATTTTTCCAGAGGATGAAGTTGCCCATTCGGGACTATATGTCAGGCTCGTCTGTACTACCCTGAAGGATTATCAGAGCCGAGCCCTTGCTTATGATATGTCAGTGACGGCGAGTGATTTCGCTCGTGAGAGCAAGAAGCAGAAGTCGGTCGGAAATTTTTCTGGTCCCAAGAGTGGGGGCCAGCAGAAATCTCTAGCTGCAAATATTTCTACGGGCGGTACGGCTCATTTCTCTGGGAGCTTTCGGGGTGCCACCGGAACCTCCGCTCGTGAGCCCACATGTTTTAACTGTGGTACACATGGCCATAGGAGCCGACAGTGTTCTCGTCCGAAGTTTACTTGTCATACTTGTGGACAATAGGCCACAAGGCCCTTTGTGAGCAGATCAAACAACTTCGCGGCGCCGTTCTTCTCAACCACCCCGTTGGAGCCGAGTGTGAACCAGGGGCTCATTTGCTCGCCGCCTCCACCGAGTGCCTAGAGGCAAGGGTCGGAGTCGGCCGTTAGGGGTGGAGTTTCCAGTGTCGGCTCTGCTCAGCCGCGTATCTATGAGATGAGGAGAGCCGATGATCCAGCGGCTCTTGTAGCGGCAGTACCGTTCATATTCATTTCCATCCTGTCGGTGTGCTTTTCGATTCGGGTGCTACGCATTCCTTCATTTCTCTAGAGTGTGTGTACGCCGTTTGAGTCTCATTGTTTGTCACCTTGCGAGCCTTTCATCGTTAAACTTCCTAGCGGTGATAGACGTGTCGGTGATCGAGAGGTCCGAGACTGCTCTGTGAGTCTTTGTGAGAGAGCTTGGCTCTCTAATCTTATGGTCGTTAATAGTGAGGGTGAGGATTTGATTCTCGGGATGATTGGCTCGGCGGCATGGTGCGATCATGAACTACCGCACGAGGATCATCACCATGTTAGCCGAGGATGGCATCGAGCACTCCTTCGCGGGACGAAGGAGGAAATCGAAATTCGTCATTAATGCCTTGAAGGCGATGAGTCTCCTGAGAAAGGTGTGTACTGGTTATTGGTGATAAGCCTTGAAGGCGGATGATGGTGGAGTCGAGCTTTCTACGATTCCAGTCGATAATAAGTTTCTGATGTATTTCTGACGAGTTACCGGGTTGCCACCGGATCGTGAGGTTGAGTTTGCTATAGAGTTAGAGCCGGGTGCGGCTCGATTTCAAGGCGCCGTATCGCATGGCACCTTCAGAGATGGCAGAGTTGAAGAAGCAGTTGAGTGAGCTTCTTGAGTCGGGGTATGTTCGACCGAGTGCCTCGCCTTGGGGCGCACCGGTCCTGTTTGTGCGGAAGAAGGATGGTTCACTACGTTTGTGTATCGACTACCGCGAACTAAACAAGGTGACCATTAAGAACAAGTATCCCTTGCCGAGAATTGATGACTGGTTCGATCAATTGCAGGGAGCGGCGGTGTTCTCAAAGATTGATTTGAGATCGGGGTACTATCAGCTCCGAGTGAGGGAGTCCGATGTGCCGAAAACAACTTTTCGGACGAGATACGGACATTATGAATTCGTAGTTATGCCTTTCGGGTTAACTAATGCGCCGGCGGTGTTCATGCAATTGATGAACAAAGTCTTTATCGAGTATTTGGATAAGTGTGTCGTCGTCTTCATTGACGATATTCTTATCTATTCGAGGAATGAGGAAGAGCATGCCCATCATTTGCGGATAGTGTTAGATATTTTGAGGACCGAGCAACTCTATGCGAAGTTCTCGAAATGTGAGTTCTGGCTGAAGGAAGTGATGTTTTTGGGTCACGTGATTTCAGCCGAAGGGGTTCGTGTGGACCCGCAAAAAATTGAGGCAGTATTGGATTGGGCATCGCCCACAAATGTGAAGGAAGTCCGTAGTTTCTTGGGTTTGGCTGGCTACTACCGTAGGTTCGTCGAGGGTTTCTCAAAACTAGCTCGGCCACTTACTCGATTGCTCCATAACCGAGAAGTTAAATGCAGAACGACGAGAGGCATCGAGTTTTGAGGAATGAAGAAGCGTTTGACTTGACTCCGGTTTTGGCGTTGCCATGTGGCAACGAGGATTCGCCGTGTATAGCGATGCTTGGTCCGGTCTTGGATGCGTATTGATGCGACGGCAAGACCATTGCCTATGCGTCGAGACAGTTGAGGCCGTATGAGCTTAACTACCCTACTCACGATTTGGAGTTAGCGGCGGTTGTCTTCGCACTCAAGATTTGGCGTCACTATCTTTCGGCTCTACATGTCGATTTTTACCGATCATAAAAGTCTGAAATACATATTTACTCAATGGGAGTTGAATATGAGGCAGAGGAGGTGGTTAGAGCCGATTAAAGATTATGACCTTGAAATTCTTTATCATCCGGCAAGGCGACGTCGTGGCCGACGCCTTGAGTCGGAAACCGATTGCGTTGCGAACGCTTGAGGTCCTTACGCCTCGCCCGAGCTTCGGCGGGCTTTGATCGGGTTAGATGTTGAGGTTTTGTTGCCTGAGTGTCGGGCAACTTTGTGCTTTAGAGATTTCGCTGCCTTTGATCGATGAAATTAAGTCAAACAATCAGAGGATCCGATGATTACTCAAATCCGAGAGAACGTTCTTAAGGGAAAGTCTCCTGGATTTGTGATTCACGAGGATGGTGTTTTGAGATTCCAGAGTCGGCTTTGTGTGCCGAACGATCCAGAGCTGCGACAGAGCATTTTGCATGAGGCCCATTCCACACCCTATTCCGTTCATCCTGGTTCGAGTAAGATGTACAAGGACCTAAGGAGGAACTTCTGGTGGAATGATATGAAGGAGGAGGTTGCACAGTTTGTAGCGAGATGTTTGACTTGCCAGCAGGTCAAAATCGAGCATCAGCGACCAAGGTTATTGCGATCACTTCCGTTAGGAATGGAAATGGGAAGACTTATCGATGGATTTCGTTACGAGTTTGCCGAGATCGAGGTCGGGCATGAACATGGTATGGGTGATTGTTGACCGTCTGACCAAGTCGGCACATTTTCTGGGCATCAAGGACACTTGGGGCCCGGAGAAGTTAGCTCGTGTGTTTATCGCGCAGATTGTGAGACTTCACGGTACTCCGAAGTCTATTGTTTCGGATCGTGATGGCCGTTTCGTATCGCACTTTTGGCAAGCGGTGCATAAGGCGTTAGGTACCCGTTTGCATTTGAGTACCTCTTTTCATCCCCAGTCAGATGGACAGTCGGAACGCACCATCCAGACATTCGAGGACATGTTGCGTGCTTGTGCCCTCGATTGGAGTAGCGATCGAGGAGCATTTGCCATTGATCGAATTCACGTACAACAATAGTTGGCACGCGTCGATTCGGATGGCACCGTATGAGGCACTTTATGGGCGGCGATGTCGATCGCCGATTTGTTGGAATGAGGCGTCCGATTTGGTCGGGACCGAGCCGGATGTCGTTTTAGAGACGAGACGGAAGATAGAATTAATTCGAGAACGGATGTTGACTGCCCAGAGTCGACAGAAGTCATATGCCGATGTCCGTCGTCGACCTTTAGAATTCGAGGTGGGAGACCACGTTTTGCTGAAGGTGTCGCCGACGAGAGGAGTTTTCCGTTTCGGGAAGAAGGGGAAGTTGAGTCCGAGATTTATTGGACCCTTCGAGATTCTCGAGCGAGTCGGTGGGTTAGCATACCGTTTGGCGTTACCCCCGGCCCTGAGTCATGTTCATAACGTTTTTCATGTTTCCCAGCTGAGGAAATATGTCCCGGATCCTAGTCACATCATCGACTATGGGGAGATTGACGTTGCCGAGGATATTACTTTTGAGGAGCGTCCTTTGAAGATTTTGGAACATCGTGAGAAACGATTGAGGCATAAGACCATACCTTTGGTCAAGGTGCAGTGGTCGAGACACGGTGTCGAGGAGGCGACTTGGGAAACCGAGGATAGCATGCGTGCTAGGTACCCCGAGTTGTTTGTTTCTTAAGTTTCGGGACGAAACTTATTTTTAGAGGGGTAGAATGTAATATCCGCATTTTTTCTTTCCCTTGTAATTGTATTTCCGGTGTAATTCTCGATTTTAGTGACCCTCGTGTATCCGTCAGTGTAACTTTTCCGTTATCTTTTAATCTGATTCTCGTAATTGTTGTGCGGAACCGCCGTTTCGGGGTTGCCGTGGATTCATTCTATGCTATGATGCGTTTTGAGGTGTTAGTTTGACGTTTCGTTCATATTCCGGTATTTTGGGTCGTTTATATTACGTATCTAGCGCACGCTAAATTTCTGTATAGCGCACGCTAGAAATCCATTAGTAGCGCACGCTACGTTTGATTAGTAGCGCACGCAAACGATTTAGCCCAAGCAGTGGCAGATCAACACCCAGCCCTCTGGACTATCGGATAAGCGCACGCTATCTTGTCTAGCGCACGCTAATGTCAGGAGACTAGCGCACGTTAAGTTGTTCATGGCGCGCGCTAGTGTGACTGTCCAAGATCGGGCGCTTACTCCGAACTCAATCGGAGGCTAGTTAGCGCACGCTACGCTGTAAGGTAGCGCACGCTAACAGGTCGGTGAGTTTGGGCATTTGCCACTGGACTCGGTGATGTCCAGTAGCGCACGCTATTGGTCCATAGCGCTCACGAGAGGTTATTAGCGCACGCTACGTTTCGAGTAGCGCACGCTAACGGCCAAAAGTTTGGCTCCGGATGGACGCTAATTAGTTTGGCTGTAATTTCTCCTCGTTAGCGCACGCTAACCTTAAAGGATTAGCGCACGCTAACACTCCCTGGCTATATAAACCGGGGAGTTGACCGTGATAGTCACAAATTCTCATTTCTCTCCTTCTTCCGCTAGAGCGACTTCAGAGGCGATTTGAGGCGATTTTCTTCTTCCAATCACTTCAGAGATTCTTTTGCTTGAATTCTTGGTGTAGATTAACATCATCCACTTGTGTTTCTTATCCTAAATCCAAGGTAATCTCTTAGAACCCTACTTTTGGATAATTTGGGGGTTTTGGGATTTTCTTCCGATCCGTTTCGTTTTGTCGATGGATTCATGATGAATATGATTAATCTTATTGGTATTCTTAGTTTCCCTACGGATTCATGGTATATTTCGTGATTTTTACGGAATCGAGAGGGTTGGTTGTGGTCCGCCCTCGTTGTTGTTTATATACGAATATACATGAATCGTAGGCGGGTTTTCGGGTGTATTCCAATTCCGTATTCGTTTAGAAATGGTTGTAATTGTATTTTTCGAATCGTTAGGTTCGGTTTCATTGGTTCCTAGCATTCGTCGGTGACTTTCCCTTCGTTCTTCGCGTCGTCATTAATTCAAGGCAAGTATTTTTGGAAACCTTTAAGCTTAACATGAAATGGTGATGTATATTACTTGTGTGTAACTCACCTCGTGTTGGCCCGACGGGGTCAAGGAGGGAAATCTATGCTGCCGCCCTGGATTTCACGAGTTTGTTTAGCTAGCCAGTACGGGAGGGTCCTTAGAGGCCTCGTGCGGGAATCTATGATATTACTCTGTTCCCAAGGCGATGCATGTGCGTGTTTTGTTTTATAATATAGCCAGCGCGGGAGGGTCCTTAGAGGCCTCGTGCGGGAATCTATGATATTACTCTGTTCCCAAGGCAAATTATTTGACTGTTTGTTTCCGGAAAAGACATGTCTGGTTTTGACTTGTGAAAATGATATTGGTGCATGTACTATGAAATGTGTAAGCGATTGGTTTGCCTTGACTACTTGTACTAGCGTAATTGCTAACCCCTTTGGGGACCCGTTTTGGGGAAATTCTTGTTATGGATTTCAGGTCATAATTATCCGGACGAGCGAGCACCGGGACAGTACGAGGATGTGGGCCAAGGCCGTTGACATGTGCATTTGGGTCGTCTTATTTCCTTTGTCTAATTCGATATGGTTGTTTCCTATATTTCTAAACTTATAGATTGTACTCGCGAGTACGTAGGTTTTTTTTTCCTTCTGGTTGTGTTTGGACTTCGTTGGAGTTACCATATTTGTCAGTTGATGTTATTATGCCGGTTGTACCGGACATGTTGTTTTATGTTCTTGTTGTTAATATTATTGTCTCCTTGCAAACCGAGACGGTTAGTCGGGAGGTGTTCTCTTGTGTTAGCCTGGTGGATTCCATGTAGGGGTCCACGGCGCTGTAATACACCTCGAATATCTTGGGGGTGTTACACCAACCACCTAATTCCCCAGACTGTAATGTGAATGATCTTGGTTTCTTTAGAGCTATACAATCACTACAAGATGACAAGGCAGCTAATTGTGTGGATGATTTACTCAAGAATGTGGCTACTTCATTTGAAGAGCTCTCATCACACACATTAAACAAAGTGTTTCTTACATTACAAGGTTGCTACACAGAAATAATGAAGGTAAGGGGGGGCAACAACTACAAGATTCCACACATGAATAAGGAAATGCTAAGTAGGAAAGGAATTCTTCCTGAATGCATTGAAGTTGATGAGGGAGTTGTAAGGGAATGTTTGGAGTATTTGAAGCAACCTGAAAACAATGATGGATCAAGCTACAACATTGCACCTCTAGTACATGCTTTTGGTTTATAGGAACATATAGACTAAGAAAGCATGGACTGCATTTTGTCTTGTTTACAGTATAAGCAACTTACTATTTTGACTTTTTGAGTTGTTGTTTAGCATGTAAACACTCATTTGGTATCCTATTTTAGCATGTAAAGTCTCAGCAGAATACATTCTGAGTTTTGCATCATTGACTCATGAGGAACAATGTTATAAACAGGGAGTCAAGAATAATTCTGAGTTTTGCATCATTTCCTTTACATCATCAAAGCAATGAATGTTGCTATGAATTATTGCCCTCAGAAATTCATCATCACAGGGGTCGAATAATTCGAGTTTTGCATCATTTCCTTTACATCATCAAAGCAATGAGCGTTCTTTGTGAATTATTGCCCTCGTAAATTCATCATCACAGGGGTCCGGATAATCATCAAAAGAAAAGTCACCTTTCAATGAATCAATATGGGCTGCACATGTTGCTATGACTTAATGCCCTCAAAAATTCATCATCACAGGGTCCAGTTGGTGGATTTTAACTAAAGATCAAGTAAAGTATCATCACAAGGCAGCATCCAGCATAATCATCAAACAAAAGTCACCTTTCAATGAATCAATATGGGCTGCACATGTTGCTATGACTTAATGCCCTCAGAAATTCATCATCACAGGGTCGAGTTGGTGGATTTGAACTAAAGATCAAGTATAGTATCATCATAAGGCAGCAGCTAGCACAATCATCAGAAGAACAGATCATCAAAAAAACAGATCAAGTGCGGTATCATCAAAAAAACAGATCAAGTGCAGTATCATCAAAAGAATTCAGATCAAGTGCAGTATCATATTAACCCGAGTGAAGATTAGATATCACCTAATTAGGGAGCTTCAATACGTTGGGGCACCAAATGGCAAAAGCTTCCCACCAAAAGCTTCTCTCGGTCCACTTGCAACGTACAGGAACATTATTGCATAGTGGTGAGAAAGAAATTTCAGGTACATGTAGCTTCAACATGCACGGGCACCAAATGGCAAAAAGTTTGTTCCGAAAATGATTTTCACATCATTGGACCTCGAACCCACGGCAAATGCTTGAATCATCCCGAGCAGCGAATTGAACAACGGTATCGATTCAAAGTGAGTCGCCGTGGGGATAGATCCAAAGCTCGAGGCGAAAGGACTAGATTCGCAGTTACACAACGGTGAAAGGTCGGATTCATTAACGTGAAGCAGCGAATCAGTCGTTTCGCTTGATGGCGGCGGCGATAATGGTAGGGTTTCCATGGGCAGAAGAACTGAGCTTTTAATGGATAGGGGGTTGTTCTTATCGGATGCCCAGATGGATGTTTTAATGGATAGGGGGTTGGACCGGTTGGTGGGTAGGTTGGTGTTTTAATTGGGTGTTTTAATTGGGTAGGTTGGTGTTTTAATTGGGTAGGTAGTAGATGAGTTAATATTCTTGGATGGGTGTGATTAATTTAGTGTTAATTAGGTTTATTAGTAATAATTGGACTATTTTAATTAATTATTTAATTGAATAAGTTGGTTAATTTAGTTACCAAAAATAGAAAGTATGAAGTGGGACACATTTTTGTGGACGGCTTAAAATGGCAAAACGGGACACATTTTCGTGGACGGAGGGAGTATTATTTATATTGCAACAACAAAAATCAAAGCTGAACCATACTGGATACTGCACCTAACTAAAACTATATGCTTTGGTGTGTAACACCCCAACCAGTAAATGTTACTACAATTATGTAAGCTCCTCCAATTACTTACCAAGATACTACACATGATACCAATCAATAGATGTTCAAACAAGAATATCATGCAAAGACCAAAAAGCAAGCAACGGCTTTATCTGTACCCGACTCTATCCGTCGGATAAACCCGTAATAAAATCGAGTATCGACCGAACCCCAAATTTTATGATCGAGTATGAGTAAGGTATAAATAGAGTATATTACCCGATTACTTGATCCGATTTCCCAACACGTACCATTTAAATTATATAAATATATTATTATTATTATATATTATACATAGATATTATATTATAATTTTCATCCCTTGCTCGGACATATGTCCAAAAAGTTTACATATTCGGTGAAATCTTCTGCCGAAGCATTTTTCCTGAGTGGTCTCCCAAACATATATATATATATATATATATATATATATATATTATTACATAAAAATACTATTTTAAATATTTATTATACTAAATTAAATTTATTAATTACATTATAAGAACATATTATATATATTAAAAAATATTTATGTTCTTAAATATAGGGTATATAGGTATCCGAATACAAATTGCACTGACACTGATGATGGACTTCGAACTCGATCCGAATCAAATAGAATAGGGTATGAGGGAGGCATACCCGTACCCTACCCAATCTATTGATATCCCGAGCCCCGCCAGAGAACAGTCCAAGTGGCGGGCGCAAAAACAAATATCTAGTGAGGATACAAAACTCTTTTTAAGGATACAAAAGTCTTTTTAAATTTAATAATGGGATTAAATTATAAAAAGAATTGAAGAAAAAGACGTGCGGCACCGGAAGTGCGCAGGCCTCTGGTTCGGCCACCGTCGAAAAATAGCCCAACAGGCAGCCGACGGCCCACCAAAGAATAGTCCGGCAGTAAGCTGAAGAAAATGAAAAAAAAATCAGCCGTCGAAGCTCCGCCAATCGTCGGTCTACTGGAGAACAGTCCGATAGTCGTCCAAAAAAAGCATGTTGGTCGTGACCATCTGACCACCAAAGAACACCGGCAGTCGGTCGAAAAAGGCGTTCGGCAGCAGTCAATCCACCGGAAACAATCGACCGAAGGCAGGAAAAAAAATAAAATAATATATATTTGACTAGTCGCCGCATAACAAAAAAAATAAAAGTTTAGTTGTCTTTTTAATTTAATTTAATTTTATTAAATTTTCTAAAATTTTGGAAATTTATTATTATTGAACATTTGGTATTATTATTAAATTCACATAGAGAGAGAGAAAGAGAGGGGTACAATAATCTTTTCATGCACACTATAAAAAAGTACAGTTCCCCTTTATATTATAGATTAGGAATAACATGTATTCCAGGCCTCAAGCCCAAAGTGACTCGACTACTGCTCTCTAGATTATCATTATCATGACCGGCACCTTAATTTTACTTCAGAGTCAACTAATTATTTAGAATTGGTTAATACAAAATATTTTTACAAGAAGTAACGTGGACAAATTTTATGCCGGATGCTCTTCATATCACAATCTTCAAATAAAATGGAATTGCAGAATCACTAATATTATAGATTTTTTCAGTTACATTAAAAATATCATGAAGCAATTGTAATGATGTGTTATTAACATATCACATTACATGATTGATATTATAAAAGTCTAACACATTGATCAACAATATTGATAAATATCGTGGACATTATGGCAAGTTTATTGAGATTAACGAAGGAAGTCTAGAGTAAGAATATTGCTTTCATTCATTTAATCTTTGAGCCTTGTTTCGTTTTGATGATTGATTTACAATATAATGTTATAGGAGTTTCAAGAATTGTGGTGCACGTGTTTGTACGCTCGTGTTAGAAAGACTTCCTCGTCGTATCCACCCTTTAGCTTCTTATGTAGCAGCTTTTATGGTTAATAATTCAAGTTCCTCCTCATCTTACAATTCAATTCAACTAATTCAGTTTTTTGTGAGCTAATTATATACTTTTCTTCTTTTGCAGAAATGGATTCCTTATCTTATCATTTTGCTCTACATGATCCCAGCCGATGCCCGAGGTCCTCTTGGCTTTTGGCTCATGGATTTCTTCTCTGAGGTAGTGACACGTGATGTCATAGTGAAGGGATTTGAAAAGGCTTTGCAAAGTGTCATAGGGAATATACTGGGGCAGGGGTAAGTAGGCTAATGTGGTGTTGATCATGTTAAGAGTTGTATATGTTACTGTTTAGAAATAACCAAATTAAATACATTTGGATTGTTAAATTTGTGGCTTGTTGTTGCAAGTGGTATCTGAGGCATTTTGATAAATAGAAGAATTAAGAATACAATGTCAGAAACCCAATACTGCTCTTGCTCTTTACTGAGGTGCTCTCAATTAGCTTTGGAGCATGCTATCCCATTTTCCCTCTTCTTAGTTGGAAAAATAATTGTGTCATAATCTTTTTAGGTTTAAAAGTGTTAAGTTTACAAATTATTTGATGATTTGGCATGAAAGTATCATTTTATTGTTTTACCTATTGGAGGCCATCAGCATGACTGCATTTTAATGGCCATCATCATGACTGCATTTTATTGTTTTACCTATTGGAGGCCAACATCATGGCCATCATCATGGCCATCATTTTATTGGCCATCATCATGGCCATCATCATGGCCATCATTTTATTGGCCATCATCATGGCCATCATCATGGCCATCATTTTATTGGCCATCATCATGGCCATCATTTTATTGGCCATCATCATGGCCTCCAATAGGTAAAACAATAAAATGATACTTTCATGCCAAATCATCAAATAATTTGTAAACTTAACACTTTTAAACCTAAAAAGATTATGGCACAATTATTTTTCCAACTAAGAAGAGGGAAAATGGGATAGCATGCTCCAAAGCTAATTGAGAGCACCTCTGAGTAAAGAGCAAGAGCAGTATTGGGTTTCTGACATTGCATTCTTAATTCTTCTATTTATCAAAATGCCTCAGATAGAACTACCACTTGCAACAACAAGCCACAAATTTAACAATCCAAATGCATTTAATTTGGTTATTTCTAAACAGGAACATATACAACTCTTAACATGATCAACACCACATTAGCCTACTTACCCTTGCCTCAGCATCTTCCTTATGGCACTTTGCAAAGCCTTTTCAAATCCCTTCACTATGACATCACGTGTCACTACCTCGAAGAAGAAATCCATGAGCCAAAAGCCAAGAGGTCCTCGGGCATCGGCTGGGATCATGTAGAGCAAAATGATAAGATAAGAAACCCATTTATGCAAATGAAGAAAAGTATATAATTAGCTCACAAAAAACTGAATTAGTTGAATTGAATTATAAGATGAGGAACTTGAATTATTAACCATAAAAGCTGCTACATAAGAAGCTAAAGGGTGGATATGACGAAGAAGTCTTTCTAACACGAGCGTACAAGCACGTGCACCACAATTCTTGGAACTCCTATAACATTATATTGTAAATCAATCATCAAAACGAAACAAGGCTCAAAGATTAAATGAATGAAAGCAATATTCTTACTCTAGACTTCCTTCGTTAATCTCAATAAACTTGCCATAATGTCCACGATATTTCTTCAGACTACATAATGCCTAAATTTTTAACAACAATATTAATACTCCTCCATCCAGCCGAAAGCTTCTTGAGCATTTTCACAAGTGTTTGGGTAAATTATTGGATTTTGATGGATTAATAAATTGTGTAAATAGTGATGATAAGCATGTTGAACTGAAGATAGTGTAATAATAATAATTAAAATTATTCTTAGAAACTACTCCCCCCGTCTCATATCATTTCAAATCATATTTGGTGATATATAAATTTTTATTTGAATTGCAAAATATAGTATATAAAATAAACTTTTTATTTGTAGATCTTCCTCATATAAACTATACACATTCATTTAAGTAAGGAAATAAGAAAAAACGAAAAAAATATACCATTATGTTCGGGCTCTTCATGAACTATAATGAGAGAACAAGCAAGAAAAAACATATAGATATTTCTTCGGGTAAAAAATCTACCCTATTCATTTAAACATGACACTATTATTTTTTACCCCAACTTTAACTATTGTTTTCATATCTAGATTGTTAGATTTAATCATTACTCGAGGACATTCGAATCACCTATTCGAATAACACATTCAAATCACTTACTCGATTAATAAAAACACATTTGAATCATTTATTTGAGTCATCTAAATTGCATTGTCACTTATTACTTATGACTTACCTATTATACATTCTAGTCCTATATTCGAGTTAACTAATGTACATCTGAGTCACCTAAAATGCATTTGGATCACCTATCTGAGTCACAAAAAAACAAACCAAACCAAACCAAACATACCCAGTATATCCCGCTCAGAGCAGGGTCTGGGGAGGGTAAGATGTACGCAGACCATGCCCCTACTTATTACGGTAGGAGGTCAAGCTTCGTGAAGACCCAGAACAGTGCACGATAATCTTGTGTGATAAATACAAAGGAAAACATATGATTCGAAAAAGCTCGAGACCATACCTGAGCCCATGGCTTGATCCACATGGGGCTTACCTAAGTGGAATTTGGCTACTTCACTCCCGATGAACGCTGCTCTAACAAAAGAGAGGTTGGCTCTGCGCACAGCTCCCTGTCAAAATTACACCACACGCAAAGACAATAGGATAAAATATACAATAAAAGTAAAAATGCAATGATCTAGGTCAAAGCTAACCGAGACAACCCAACCCTGAGGCTCGCAACTACAGCACCGCTCCCTACAAAAGAATCAACAACTCTGATCCGGCGCCTCCAAGCGCACCTATCAACAGTCATGGTCTCAGAAAGGTTTAAGGCCTTCAAATCTGATCTCAGTTGCTCCCCCCACGTCCTCTTCGGTCTGCCTCTCCTCCTCTCCCCGACAACCATTAAACTCTCAACCCTCCTCACCGGAGCAGATTCATGCCTCCTGCGGACATGGCCAAACCATCTCAATCTCCCTTCCCTAACTATCTGAGTCACATATTCAGCTAAATACATCTGAATCATCTACACGTGACTCGAATGTAAATAAATGACTCAAACACTTTCGACTAAATGCCAGGCATGAAAAAAGAATTGTTAAATTTGAGATAGATAAAAATATTATAGTATTTAATTGGATACACATCCACATTCCCATTATTTCTTCATCTAAATAAGGTGGATAGAACTTTGAAACTGCAAATTACAATGATGTTCCGAATTTTTATTAGATTAATTAATCAGCGGCACCAAACCTAAGCAGTATCCATTAAGCACAATCGACGATACTCGTAGACCACAAACTTCAAGCGACCTTTCCCATTAGTAGTATATAACGGGGGCAACTTTTATCCTGAACTCTGCAGGAACACTTAGCAGTTAGCAATGTGACATATTGAGAGTACTATAGTATATAAGAGATTGTAGATGACTGTAGGATAAGTATAATAAACATACACCCATATAGCGAAATGAGGATCGTTTTTGGAGTGCGGAATACAATTTGTGGCAAGGTATATTTCATTAAGAATTTCATTTAATCCATAACCTGGGTTACCAAACAACTCGGACGATCGTACCAACACAAGTCTATATCTTGGATTTGCGGTCCTCCCAATCTCCACTGATTTTGGACAATTTGATTTCATTTTGAGAACCAAGCTTGCACAAATTATGTACTAAAATACTATTGATAAAAATAAGTACTAACCATAAAATATGGTGATATATTTTTTAACTTTTAAAATAATGTTTTGCGAAAGCCAACGAAATCAGCTTTTTTTAGTAGTGTTTGACAAAATCTATTGAATTTAGCTTTATTTGTTTGTTTTACTATTCACGAGTGACAATTTATAACTTTATTTTTTTCAATTTTATTATTGACATATTACTCACGCCTTCCCACTTAAAATGGGAGGTTTCACTTTTTTCTAATTCCCAAAATATGTCTATCATTTAAATATGGTTCATCCTACCCAAATTACACATATTTCAATAAATTATTGTGTCTCACTAAAAATACTAAATTATTGATGTTTTCGACCATTATATCTGTTTCTCATTGAATGTCATTTTCAATCCCTTTCCCCCCAAAACGATATTTTCAACTTGTTTTGCTAAGAGACATTATTTCGGGACCATTTTACAAAGAGACGTTTTTTGCAACCCAATGTGACATTTTCGACTGTTTCATCCGAAGTGACATTTTTGACCATTTCGCTATGTGATGTTATTTTCGATTGGTTTCAACATAGGACGTTATTTTCGACCCATTTTGTCTCAAATGTTATTTTCAGTCTGTTTTGTCTCGGAATATCATTTTTGATCATCTTCACCTTGGGACATCATTTTCCACCCATTTCGCTCCTGGACGATACTTTCAACCCGTTTCATCATGGGACGTCATTTTCGACTATTTCGCCATAGAACGACATTTTCAGTTGGAGACGTCATTTCGACATGCTTCACATTGGGACGACATTTCGAGTCGTTTCCCGAGATGTCATTTTCGTCCCATGACCTCATTTTCCACTTGTTTCGCACTGAGACGATATTTTTGGCCCGCTTCACCACGTGACGTCATTTTTTATCCGCTTCGCCCCATGACGTCATTTTTGGCCCGTTTCGCCATACAACGATATTTTTGGGTCGGGACGTTATTTTTGACACGTTTGCCCTGAGACAACATTGTCAGTCTGTTTTCTACTAGGACGTGATTTTCGATCGTTTTCGCCCTGGACAGTATTTTCAACCCGTTTCACCCGGGACGTCAATTTTGGCTCGTTTTGTCCTCAGATGTCAATACCCATTGTTCCTGGACGTCATTTTCGACCGTTCTCGCTCTAGGACGTCATTTTTTATCCTTTTCACATGGGGATAATATTTCCGGTTCTCTTCTGGGACGTCATTTTTGTCCATGAACGTTATTCTCAACCCATTTTGTCCCAGAACGTCATTTTCAACTATGTGTTCTGGGACGAAATTGGCCCTTTGTCTGGAGACAACATTTTTGACCCAATTTTTCTCTGAGATGTCATTTAGGCCCATTTCGTCATGGGACGTTATTTTCGACCCGTTTCGATCTGGAACGATATTTTCAGCCGTTTTCATACCGGGACGGACACATTTCTCATTGGGAAGACATTTTTGGCTCTGGGAGGATAATTATTACCAGTTCCACCACAAGATTTTTCGACCCTATAACGTACATTAGTCCTACTTCATTGCGTATGCTAACCCTTACATGGTTACGTATGTAAAATACATTGACTCGATTGTTCCAATCAAGCTGAAAGTACTCGGTCTTACATGCCGAAAGGTGATCCAATTTGTTCGCAATGCTACGTACATAACACGACAATCTAACACACGTACCCTGCTTCATTTAGCGTATACGAAGTTATCATATGACTGTAGCGTACGATGTGGCTAGAACACTTAGCCAAATCCGCAACTCAACATGACTTGTACAATTCCAAACCGAATACGTACAATACAACAATATAAAAAATGAAAATTATAGGCGAATATTATAGATACAGGCCGTGATAAAATATCCTCTCAAGGCAAATGGCACAAAAATGTCGTCCCACGGCAAAATAGATCAAAAATGACGTCTCGAGGAAAAACAGACCGAAAATATCGTCAAGAGGCAAAACAGGTCAAAAATGAGACGGAACGTGCCGAAAATATTGCCCCTTAGCGAAACGATTCAAAAATGACATCTCGGGTTGAAAACCGTCAAAAATGACATCTCGAGACAAAACAGCCCGACAATGACACCCCAAGGTGAAACGTATGGAAAATAACGTCCTGGAAAAAACAAGTCAAAAATAACGCCACATGATGAAATTAGTCGAACACGACGTCATGGGGAAAAACGGGCCGAAAATGTCATCACGGGGTGAAACTGATCAAAAATGATATCTCATGATAAAAATCATGGAAAATGACGTCACGTGACAAAACGAGCCACAAAACCACGCCCGGGGACAAAATGGGTCGTTCATGACAAAAATGGTGCAAAATGACATCACGGACAAAACGAGCCAAAAATCACCAAGTGACAAAATAGGTCGAAAATGACGTTTGGGGGGAAAACAGGTCAAAAATGACCTCGCAGGATGTCGAAAATAATTTCCCATGGAGTAACAGATCTCAGATTGAATCAAGTCGAAAATGACGTCCCTGAGCGAAACCGTTCGAAATAATGTTCTTGGGTGAAACGGGTCGAAAATAACTCCTGTGACGAAACTGATCGAAATGGTTGGCTCGTGATGAAACATGGTTGAAAACGATGACCTTGGGAAACAAATCGAAAATAATGTTGTTTTGCTAATTAGGTCGAAAATGAAGTCTCGGAACGAAGATAGTCGAATGATATTCTGAGGCGGAACGAGTCAAAATAATGTCTCGGAGTGAAAACAATCGAAAAATAACTAACATGACGAAACGAGTTAAAAATGAAGTCTCGAGGCGAAATAAGTCAAAAATAACATCTAGTGGCGAAATGTTCGAAAAGGACGTCCCAATGCAAAACGGGTCGAAATTAATATTCCGACGTGAATACGATCGAAAATAACATCCCAGAGTAGAATGGGTTGAATAACTTCTTGGATTGAACGGCTTTGAAACTGACGTCCCTGACTAAGACGGATCAAAAATGACGTCCTAGTTTGAAACGGAAGAATTTGTGAAATATGTATAATTTGGGTACAAAGATGAGAAATATCTGAATGAGAAACTTATTTTGGAAAATGAAAAAAAGTATAGTTATTTTGATGGACTGGGATCCTCTGCAGCACAGCACGGTGCTGTGCTGCATCCCAGCTGTTAGATTACACACACCCGCACTGGTATGTGTGTGTGTACGTGTCGAATCGCACGGTGCTGTGCTGTGCTGCATCCCAGCTGTTAGATTACACACACCCGCACTGGTATGTGTGTGTGTGCGTATCGAATCGCACGGTGCAGTGCAGCACAGCACCGTGCTGCACTACAGAGGATCCCAGCCATATTTTAATAGTTATCCTAACAGTACAGCTTTAACATCTACTCAACTGCATATGTCTACAACTAATTTTGCTGAATAAACCCATAATAATCTTACCCAACGCGACTATATTTTAGTAATGCAATATAGCGTAATATGCTATATAATTGATCTAGGGCTTGTTTGCTATGTGTGATTAAGGTGTATAATATATCTAATACATATTTATATCTTGTTTGTTATAAAGTATATGGCCCATGATAAAATCCGGGCCCGTATAAATAATACTGATTTTTGGTATTACATATCTCACCTAACAGGTGGTATTAGGTGATATTAAACAATACGACAACTAATAAATTCAATAATATGCTAGTAGTCTTAGCTAGGCAAAAACGTAAACAAACGAGGCATATTATGACCACTCACCCTGAGAGCGGTGGGTATCGTGGAGCCGTTCTCCTCGTGCCGTTCTCAAAAAGTGGTGCCACATCAAGAAAAATGTAATGAAGACTAAAAACCTTTGGCACCACATTTTGTGCCGTTACCGTTGGCACCAGAAAATATGGTGCCGTTCTCCATTTTTTTTTCATTTATATAAAACATTAGGGGTGGGCATGGGACGGGATGGGTCGGGATTGGGCGAATCCCGTCCCGTCCCGAAAATAAATTACCGGGACGGGACGGGACGGGATTGCGTATTTTGAAATTCATCCCGCACGTCCCGATCCCGTTCGGGTTCGGGTCGGGACCGGGACGGGATATCCCGCACATTTATTGACCTTGACAGAAATTTTAAAAAAACGAATGAGACAACTATAAATTTTAGAATTATCAAATGAATGAGGTAGAAATTAAAAAAAAAATCCAAACTAGTCATTCAAAAAAAAATGACTCTCAATATCCATTAGAAACTTAAAAAATACACAACAAAATAGATAGTAACGTAAACACGCACAAAGGACAATAGATCAATAATCCAAATGCATAGTGCATATTACATCAAAATCAACACGTGAAGATAAAATTCAAATTGAAAGTGCAGAAAACATCAACTTAAAACTGAAAATTTAAAACTGAAACTTTGATGTTTCATACATCATACATCAATTTAGGGTTTATATATTTAAAATATATATAAAAAATTGATTATATTAAATATTACGACGGCAGGATTGATCGGGGCGGTCGATCCCATCCCGTCCCATTTGAATAGTAACAGAGCGGGACGGGACGGGATGGGATTGCCATTTTAATAAACTATCCCGTCCCGTCCCGCTAGTTTTCGGGACGGGATCGGGACGGGATCGGGATTTCGGGTTCAAGTGCCCAGCCCTATAAAACATACATAATAACTAAAATAAACTTCATTAAATTAAAAAACAATCACACATTACATTAATTTAAAAAAAGGTGCATAAAAATAAAAACCGAGTACATAAACATAGAAATAAAAACCTATTCCTCGTTGGTAGGATACTTTGCCCGGATTCGTGCTTGTTGGGCACTCACGACCGCCGCGTTGATCTGATCCATCTTGCTTGTGTCCATTTGTAGCACTCGCATCTCCTCAGCAATTTTTTAAGATTCATATAAAGTAACTCTCGCGAGTGACTCTCGTTCGATAACATCCATCTTTGCCTTGGGGTCTAACTCGATTTGTTGTTGCATCATTTCTTGAAACATTGCCGGGTTTGAACCGGAACTAGCGATCGAATTTGACGAACGTTGACTCTTAGAAATCCGGTGCATGCCGTCCGGTCGTGGCAACACGTCATGTCCAAAATGCTCGGGTTCCTCCTCCGTAACCCGAAGACGATTTCGCCTTGCCAATGTCGATTTGGGATTTGTCCACTTGTGCTTGTCTTTCAAAAAGGCCCAAGCGCTCATGTGTTTAAAATCACAACCCGTCACCATTTTATACAAACAATGCTCCCTCGTCATAAAATATTTATCATTCTCCCACTCGTAACGCTTGTTTCATTCACCAACGAATTCCACTTGGTAATCTCTCTATTCATTGGAGTCCACTTTCCCGTCAATATGTTCTTGGTACGAATAGTCCACTTGTGTTTTTCGGCTTCCAAATTGTATACGTCAAGAATTCTATTCCAAAACATTTCCTTTGATTGACCCGCACCTCTTTTTGGATCCTCGGATATTTGAATGTAACACTCCGCCAAAAGCAACTCCTCGTCTTGGCTCCACACGTTACGAGCTCGAGTACCACCTTACGTTTCGATGGTTTTCTTCGTCTTCCCCTTCGTCTTCGTCTTCTTCAACGTCGGGGTCGGGATCACCTCGTCTTCATCTTCATTTTCGTCTTCGTCTTCGTCTTCGTCTCGTAGATAGAAAGATGCATGGTCGGAATTTGGTTGTGAAGTGGTGTCTTGGTTTTGTTGTTGATGTTGTTGATTAAGTTGTTGATATTGTTGCATTTTCCATTGACTAAATAGCATTTGTTCTTCGGGATTCATGTATGGGTTTGTTGGGAAGGTAGTAAAGTAAGGCGATTGATTGTATGGATTCGAAGACGAGGCCGGATTTGAAGACGCGCCCGTCATTTGGTCCGACGGGTCATTGAGCATGTTGTTAATCCATGGTGAGTTGGGATTCATTTTGGTTGGAAAAAGATTGAGAAAAGTATATAGTAATATGTGTCGGAAGTGTGTGTGATTTGTTAGTGTATTTATAGGTAATTTAGGGGGTTAATTTTTTTTTTTTTTGTCAAAATTCACTCCAAACGATCACATAACTGTTGCAAAACGTTCCCTTTTCTTCCTCATCAATTCAAAAGCAACGGTCAAAAAAGAAGAAAAAAAATAGAACGGCGCTGCGTGGAATGAACGGCGCAAGGTAGAACGGCGCTACATGCGTAGTGGTGCGCCATTGAGGAGTTTGGGCTGGAAGGTTTGGTGCAAGCCAAAACGCTACCGTACCCCCAGCGGTGCTTCAAAGTGGTGCTTCATCCCCACTCCATCACCCTTAGTGATCGAGTATATAAATAGTAATGGATGCATACTTGCCTGAGCCAGTCCGAATGATCGACCGTCAGAGGCTCTTAGTTTTTTTTTCTTAAATAAATGAAAAAAGTAAGAAAACTAAAATCCAGAAAAAAAAACCCTAAAAATTATAAGAACTAAAAAACAGAAAAACAGTAAAAACTAAGCACATTATTACTGTGAGTTCTGAGGATAATGGTAAATTGAAATTCTTTGGTAGGAATAGGGGAGATGAGACACTAATCTTAAATTTTAATAGAAGTAAAAATAAAAATGGTCGACATTTAAATTCAAAATTTTGCTAAGAATAACCCATCTAAAAAAAATGCCTAATTTTTTTTTGATGACCCAGGTTGAATCCTGAGGGTCGTAGTTCCGATCTCTCTTTCCTACCACCGGTTAAATCTCGGGATGTACCTCAATAATTAGGGTCTGAGTACAAATCAACTGATAATACATGCAAGGTCCAACCCCAGAAAAGAGCAGAATGCTCCCACCAGGAATTGAACCCACGCTACATGTCTCCAACACAACTTTATATCCCCTACTTTACCACTGAGCTATGTCCGGGGGACATGCCTATTTTTTCACTGCCATTGAGGAAAAGGATGAAAGCACTTGGATTGGACAGGTAGGTCACCAGCCAAAACAGCTGTCTTCGTACAAAGGTGGACCAAAGACACTACACACACTAACACACACAAAAGCTAATAAAGTATCGTACCAAAAAATAATGTTGGATGGATAGAACAGTTTCACATCCAAAGCTAAAAAAAAACGTTCCCAATACGCTACAAATCTATTGGTTGTATTTTTAATCTTAGCATCCGAACAATTAAACAATGACATTTCATTATAATAGAAAAGTTTCGCAACACATGGCGAGACATGAGTGGCTACTGGGACTTGCTCTATAATTATTATTAGTCTTTTCACTCTACGGCAGACTACTCACTACTTGCAAGCACTTCACATGGAAGAGAAAAAAATACTATCTCCGATGAATTTAGCAAGATTTCACATGATTATATTTTTTTCATAGGTATAAATCACAAAAGATGATCAAAAAAGAATATGCGAACAGTGTAATAGTCAACCCATTGTCAACTCTGACTTAAAAAAAATATTTTTATTTATTACTTTATAAGTTCCAATTTAAAAGTCCATTCTAGATAAAGATATAATTATTAGTTTTAGTCATTTTAACAAAAGTAGAGTATGCTTTAAAGTTTAAACCTTTTATTCTTGCTTATTTTTTTTAAGTTATTTCAATAAGCTAATATTGTAATTTATATAACAGGACTTTAATTTTAAAAAATATTATATAAATTTTAGTTATGTTGGAACATAATCATGTTTAGATAGGACGGAGAGAATATCCAAAAACTTTAATTTTAAAGAATATTATCATGTTTTGAAAGTATAAAAGCATTGTTTAGTAAAATATGCAGTTGGCGACATCCCGCCCTCTTGACTGATAAGGTAACTGAACCTAATAACTAATAAGGTACCTAATGTCTACTAAGGTGTCTGATAAAGACAAGTTTTATTATTGTTATCGTCATTAGTATAATTATTATCATCATTATTATAATTACTATTAGTGATGGTAGTAGAGGTAGTATAAAAAAAAATAACAATTAAACCTTTGTACACAACACATATATATTGTAAATTTTGATACATTAAAACACATATATTTCTTTATATCATAAAATATGAGTATATGCAGCATATCACATTACTATACAAAGTGAAAGTGAACAAGTGTATTACTAATTTTATAAATCAGTAATGTTATTATTAATTTTAAACATAAGGGACAAAAATTTAAATAAAAAACTGATCAGGTGACTTATTTTTTAATAAGGTAGGATGATTACTTTATTATTTCAAGTGACTTTCATCACCAAACGGACTTATGCTCTGTTATTTTGGACTTATTTTTCGATTTTGATTGATTCGATTGCCTGGGTCATTCATTGATTCGATTCGATTCGGTCAAATTTCATTTATTATTATTATTATTATTATTATTATTATTCATCATCATCATCAACAGCACCTTAATCCCAACTATGTTGGGGTCGGTGGCATGAAGATTATAGTGTCGTTTAATTGTCTAAAATTAGTTAACACCATAACTCATGCAAATAACAAAGTGGCAAAGTTTTACGCCGGATGCCCTTCCTGTCGCAACCTTCATATGAAGGAGAAATAGAACGAAATTCCAAAACCGTCAACATCATAGGTTTTTCCATTTATATGGAAAATATCATGAGACGGCGATGAGTTTGAGATAATTGCTATTGTCATGTCACAATACGTGATTGATATTGTAAAATCAACACATACATCATGAAACATGACTCATTTTTATTATTATTATTAATCTTAATTATTATTATTGTTATTATTACTAATAATATTACTATTATCGTTGTTGTTGTTAATTACTATTATTATTATTATTTACCATTATTATTATTTCATTTGATTTGATTCGATTCGATTCGATTAATTCATTCGATTCGATTCGATTGATTAAATTCGATCCAAAAAAGCAGGCGCTTATTTGGCCCAAACTAACTAGAATTTGGAAGTCATGTTTACCTAATAAGTCACCTAAAATTGGCATATGCTTATAAACTCAAAATCATATTTTGAAAATATACTTTTAAAATGAAATGGAAGGAGTATAACTTTTTTACTATACATAATTTATTTAATCAGAATTTTTAAGGGACCGGGTATATCAAATCATAATTTGTGATTGTCCTATTTTGACTTTTACAAATATATAAAGCAGTTTTAGAACTTAATTACCAAGCCCTCTATTTCAACTTAAGTTGACTAATTCTCAACAATACTTTTCGCTTCTATTACATCATCACACGTACAAAACAAAAGTCTCTGCAAACACTCCCTACATCATCTTAACGACACAAACCTGAAATTTTTTTAAAACACTTTCTACTCTAATCCAACACACAAGTCTGTAGCAAAACAGACACCGCCAGACTGGCAAAATAGTCTCAACTTAATATTACCATTTCTTTTCAGAAGAGATGCCCTTTCCAACTCACCTAATCGGCTAAAATATTCACAGCCGGGTAAATTCGGTTGCACGGCCACGATCGAGTTTTAGCATTGATTTAAAACAGCATATGAACGGCATAAAAAAAAATTACTGACAGAGTATCCATTCTATTACTAGTCTTCTAATAAGCGAAGCTAAACCGTAAACAGATGTTGCCGGATACGAATGGTGAAAGAAATGATACAGGGTCACTTTATAAACTTTTTTTTTTTACTGTAAGCTTTCAGATTTTCACTTTCCATCTCTACTCGATTTAGAAGATGACACCTACCATACAATTATCACAAAAAAAAAAAAAAAGAAAAAAAAAAGAGTACACTAGACTAGACTAGACTAGGCATCAGAGAAAAAGGAGGATGGTACCTGTGTGGTCCTCGCACATACTCCACCACACCTCGTTTTAACCCTTCCAAGTTCAGCTTCTTCACTTTCTTCATTCCCCCCTTCCACCTCTCTAATCTCTCTCACTAACAAACTAATGGAATCAAGCAAATATGAAGGAAAAAGGATCATAGAGGTACCTGAATTCGACGAGGAAGACGGAGAAGAGGATAGCAAGAGATCAAGAGCATTAACTCCTTCTAAAAGAAGGGTATCGAATGCAGGCGGGTCCATAGAGCATACTTGTCAGATAGAAGACTGCACGGCCGATATGAGTTGTGCGAAACAATACCACCGTCGCCATAAAGTTTGTGAATTTCATGCCAAGTCAGCAGTGGTTCTTCTTGCTGGGTTGAGACAACGATTCTGTCAGCAGTGCAGCAGGTCCGATTCCCTAAAGTTTACGATTAACTTTTTTTAGTCCGTACATGTTATGAAATGTAGAAATGTTAAAAAGATACAGAAATGGGAGCATGCAAGGACATGAAAATTATGCCCGGCAGAAAATCAACGGCTATAGACCAAAATCCAAAGCAAAAGAATAAAATAGAAAGAAAAAAAAAACGAAATGTGAACAGCACAAGGCCTTAGTAATATTGCAAACTTTGTATCCTTCAATATCTGAAGTCCGAGAAAGTTATTCATGTCATACATCTAGTTATTTTCACAGTTTATTTTACGATATTCACTTAAAGTAGAGTGCATTTTACGTACCAACAAAACTACTATCGGCCATAAATTATCATGGGCACATTAATCCAAACCCAACTCAGTCAGACAGTCTTAGAGCCGATATATATGACAAAGAATAAGTTGCAATATAGCCGTCCTCTTTTAATATTCACTCTCCAGCTCTCATGTCTTGCAGGTTTCACGAGTTGTCAGAGTTCGATGAAGCTAAAAGAAGCTGTCGTAGGCGTTTGGCGGGACACAATGCGCGACGCCGCAAGAACTTATATGATTCGCATTGAGCAGAGAGGCGTTGAAAACGAAGCCATTTCTACAAGCAGATAAAATCCATCTGAAGTAGGGGGAAATGGTGTTATATTCATCCCTGAAGAAAATTCATCAGAAATGTGACCATTGCAAATGTTTTCTATCTTGTGTCAATTGCTAAGACTTCTTTTCAGAAAGCACTAGCTTAGGTCTGTAAAAGTTCAAACAATCTGTTTTTTAAAAAAATAATCGACTTTGGCCAATTCGTGTTTGCCCACACGATAAACTTTAGTCCATGTAACTCATATAAGTTTAAAAGTATACAGGTAACTCATATACGTAACTTTATATGTTTTTTATTGTTATTGTTATCGCAGTGTATGTCGACGATATGAATATAATCGGCACTCTTGATGAAATAAGAGAAACCACCGGATACTTGAAAACTGAGTTTGAGATGAAAGATCTTGGGAAGACTCGTTTCTGTCTTGGTATTCAGATAGAACATAGAGTCTGTGGAATCCTCATCCACCAGTCTGCTTATGTCCAGAAGATGCTTAGACGCTTTAACATGGACAAAGCACACCCGGTTAGCACTCCCATGATCGATCGTAGCTTGGATGCGAAGAAAGATCAATTTCGTCCAAATGAAGATGACGAAGAGCTTTTGGGAGCTGAAATTTCCTACTTAAGTGCAATTGGCGCTCTATTGTACTTAGCTCAATGTACGCGACCGGACATCGCCTTCTCAGTAAACTTGCTGGCTCGATTTAGTTCAGCACCGACGCAACGTCATTGGAATGGTATCAAGAATATATTCCGATACCTAAAAGGAACCATTGACTTGGGACTATTCTTTCCCTACAAGCAGGCAAAGGAAGCTGCTTCCGTAAAGGCAAATGCTAAAGTAAATACTAATGCCATAGAACCTACCCCGACGAACTTATTGGTAGGATTTGCTGACGCAAGGTATCTCTCCGACCCACACAAAGGTCGTTCCCAAACTGGCTATGTATTTGCTATTGGGAACAACGCTATATCTTGGAGATCCACATAGCAAACCCTTGTAGCTACCTCATCTAATCACGCCGAAATTATCGCTTTGCATGAGGCGGTACGTGAGTGTATTTGGTGAAGAGCTATCATTACACATATCAGAGGTAACAGTGAACGAAGTAATGTCACTGGAGCACCCACATGCATATATGAAGATAATGCAGCTTGCATCGAACAAATGAAGCTTGGGTATATCAAGGGGGATAACACAAAACACATATCTCCAAAATTCTTCTATAATCAGCAACAGGCTCTCCTCAATATTCAAGTAAAGCAAGTCAGATCTGAGGAGAATGTGGCCGATTTGTTCACCAAATCTCTATCCAAGGCCGTGTTTGAAAAACATGTGAGAAGTATCAGAATGCGGAGAATTTTCGAACTCCCGAAATCGATGTAAAGGTAGAGGGAGAAGGGTGAGTCATAAAGAAACTTACTCACCGACGTTGTACTCTTTTCTTTGATCAATGTTTATTTTCTCTCATTGGGTTTTGTTACTTGGCAAAGTTTTTAATGAGGCAAACGACACATGCCCAAGTTTTTCAAAGTATCCTTGATTGATGTACAAGTTAGGGGGAGATGTAGACTTGAGGGGGAGTCTTACATCCACACCGTACATTATACTCTTTTCCTTCCAAGGATCATTTTTCCCACAGGGTTTTTATCACTTGGAAAGGTTTTAACGAGGTAACAAGATGTACGATTTTAGGGATCGATGGAATGGTCACCTTAGTAGCGCTATGATCAAATGTAACGATCATATGAGAGGATAGATTCAAAGGACGAAGTCTAAACTCGATGTGTCTAGATGTTGTACTCTTTTCCCTACGATCAAGACATTTTTCCCACTGGTTTTTGCTTGACGAGGTTTTAACGAGGCAACATGACATGCGCTTGTAGACTAGGCACAAGGGGGAATGTTAAAGAAATAATACCCATTGTGTGTGTAAGTCTGTTAGTTTATGGGTTTTCCTAGTTAGGATTTGGCTAAGGCCTGTTTGTATATATTTCACCCTATTTAAGGGGATCTCATTGATGGAATAATACACAACTTTTGTCCTACTTTCTGTCTCAAGTTATTTTCCCTTCAACAGTGATTCTGTTAATGTAGATGGAGATTAGTTTGAATGAGGAGAAGCAAGTCCCTAAAACTTGTCTCGTACTAGGAAAGGAAGGAACATAACAACCATGAGGATAAAGAGTGTTTTTGTCCTCCCGATTAAAACATTAGTGTCACGTTCGGGTGAGTCACGCACCCACTACGTAGCTAGCACTCCATTAGTTGAAAAGACCAAGTGCTTTAGTCAAAATTAGTCCACATTGTAATACCCGAGATTTCTGATATGTATTTGGAACTTGTGATATTGTAATTATTGCATTTTGATCTAAGTATTATTCTCCGTATTTCATAATTCGATATTGTTGAGCGCATGATTTCATGAATGTGATTTAAATTGTGATTCTGCGCATGTAGCGCACGCTATCGACTAAGTGTAGCGTACGCTAACTTGGATCCATAGCGCACGCTGTGAAGGAACCTTAGCGCACGCTATACGTGGTCAATATGATTGAGACGTGTTGGTAGGTGAGATCGGTAGGGATATTGGTCGGATTGTGTCGGGATGAACACAGGCGGCTTTCGGGAAAAAGCGAGTCAGCGCATTAGCGCCGCTACTCATATGAGGATAGCGCCACGCTAAAAGGACCGAAATCTGATGAAATCGATGCGTTTGAGTAGCCGTTAGCGCACGCTATGAATATGGACTAGCGCGCTAATAACCATTTTCTATATATAGGGAAAGATCCTTTTCATATTTTCAGACTTTTCACTCCCCCATCCGAATTCTTGAACTTAGAAAGTCACTCTCTTCATCCTAAACACTTCTTGCCGGCATCCTAGCTCGTGTTGAAGATTGTAGATCATTGGGGATTGGTGTTCAAGCCTTCGGCGTTGGATTGCTTCGAATTTCCTCCTTGTTCTTCACTACTTCGAGGTAGGTGATTCTTCACCAATATTAGTAGTATTCTGAAGGATGTTTTGATCATGTTTTGGGATTACCTAGTCAGTTAAATTCATAGTCGAACATCATGCGTTAGAAGGATATTTTCGATGTTTCGGTACTTATTCATCGTATAAACCATTGAACCTTTTTGTGTTTGAACTCCTAGCATTTTCTGAAGCTTCAAACCGATTTGTGACCATTATATGGAGATTTTCAAGTTCTTATGCCTTTACATAAAGGAATCATACGTTTTGGGACATATAACGGATTGAACTTAGGATATTCCTTGAAGATCAAAGATGAATTATGGTGTTGTGATGATTATACGTATCCTTGTATCTTATAGTCATTTAGTACGTATAGAAATTTCACAAAACCTTATGAGCATGATGTGCACGGGGATGACATGTATTATCACCATAGAATTCATGAGTTCATCACCGTTAGATCAAGTTCTCTGCGGATGTGTCACCGCACGGTTAGCGCACGCTAACATAAATAAGTTAACGTCGCAATCGGGAATCGATTAACGTGCGCTACGTTTGTACGTAACGCACGTCACGCTACGTTTTAACGTAACGTCGTCATGTTATCGATCGAGTCGATCGGTGATCGGAGAACTGTCAGTGCATGGCTAGCGTACGCTAGACTTAGACGATAGCGTACGTTAACACGCAGGCTTAGCGCACGTTACGTAGAGTACGTAGCGTACGCTAAGTGGTTCAGGCAGATTGCATATTTTGAGCTTTTGGCCGTAGACGGGATTGATAGGCAATCGTTCGACTTGAGATGAATTGTATATCACTTCTTTTGTTAAGGTTCGAGCTTGCTACGTTGATCGAAGGAGGCGGCCTTCGAGTGTGTTGAGATCATTGAAGTGTTTCGTTCTTGCCATCTTCGAGGCAAGTATCGTAATGTGTTAATATTGGTGTTTTTGAGCTTGCGTGTGGTTATTCATGTTGTTGAACATGAGATTTATTTCGTTGAATTGTCATGATATTCGTTATCTAGTGTTTGTATGTTCATGTTGATGGACATGGCGATTTGGCATATATGTATGCATGAGTTGTGTTTGTGTTTGTTGTGTGATCTATGCTAAGGGCGCTGGATCGGATGTCCACCTCGTGTTGGTCCGACGGGATCATCTTGGGATCTAGGCTGAGGGCGCTGGATCATTGGACGGGTTATTTCCACCTCGTGTTGGTCCGACGGGATCATCTTGGGATCTATGCTGAGGGCGCTGGATCATTGGAATACCCTTGCTGTGTTAATGGAATCTTTTGGATTCGCATTGTCGGATTCCGGTAGCGGAAGTCCGTGTGGTGTATCTTGTCATGTATTGTTGATGTATATTCAATTTGTTTAAATGATACTTGTACTAGCATAGTTTTGCTAACCCCTTCGGGGGTGGATATTTGTTTTGATGTTCAGGTAGCCGAGGAGCAGGGAAACAACCACAGTACCGATGTGACGACGATGGGGTTCAGTGATGTTTGTTGTTGTAGGTGATTTGTCTTCTTGGTTTAATTTCAGTACTCGAGTACGCGTGTCTTATTAATATCATTTCGATATGGTTGTATTAATTAACTCGTTGAACCCGTTGGAACCGGTTTTGTAAACTTGAATTTCCGTGGTATTGATGTCTTATATTTACATTTCTTTTATTTAGCCTTGTAAATCCTTACTTAAAGGGTTTACGGCGCTGTAATTATTCCGAATATCTTCTCGGGGTGTTACAGAATATGGTATCGGAGCTAAGATTCATGGATATCTTGGCAGTCGGGTTTTAAATTGGGTCTGTTTACGTTATTGATTTACGAGTCGTTCGTAACATCACTGTTCAGCCAAAAGTCGTCATGTGGACCGTGGTTGTAAGTCTCCTAATCTCTTGTACTACCGTTTTACTTAATTCTGTTTTGTGAGTATTGACGGGCTTTATTTTTAAAAATTTTGTCTTAGATATTGAGAAGTTGTGTTTTCAGTATGTTGAGAGGAGGTCGTGGACGCGGACGTGGAAATATGAGACAGGAGGATTCCGCCACTACCCCAGAATTATCGGCTAGTAGAACCGATTCCCATTCTGGAGCGGCGAGGATCGGCGAATGGCACGCAAATCTAACATGCGGGAGTGCTTCAACAGTGGTGGCTCGAGATAAACCGGTTCGCTCGGGTAGTTGTGACATGCGAGGCAATGATGGGACAAGCGACACCACGAGGATAACCGGGAGATAGATGGCTTCTTGAGGTAGTCAATTGCACCCGCCAAAGTTTGACGGATCTGTGAGGCACTTACTTGGGATCATTGGCTAAAGGAGTTAGAGAAAATATTCGCGGGTATTAAGCGTCCCAGGACCGGAAGGTTCCCGTTGCCAGTATTTTACATTGGGAGGCCTTTGGTGGTGGGAAGGCTGTTCGACGAGGATCATAATGCGGATTGGGCGAATTCAAACTAATGATGGAAGCAGTATTGTCCTCGTCCGATTAGAGAGGCAAAAATCCGAGAGTTTTCTCACCACGAGTTCGGAAGCAAGCTATATGAGACATAATCAAAACTTTTAATCATCGGTGACGTGTGTCCGACACTTGGTCGAACGGAGCGAGAAAAAATTTTCATTTCGATATGCGAATGAAGCGGAGATTCAAGAGTACATGTCGGATTCGAGTGTACTACGTTGCGGCAGTATCAAGACAAAGCGGCCTACGACATGAAAGAGGCGGCGGTGGAGAAATCGGTGGAGGCAAAGAAGCGAAAGTGGCCGGCTTCTCGAGAAAACAAGAGTGGTGGGCCCCGCAAGGGTCGGTCTTCATTTTTTTCGTCAAGGAAACCTCCACATCCTTACAGATGAGGAAAGAAGTTCGGACAACATCGTGATTTCGGACGCATCAAAGAAATGCTACAATTGTGGTCGAGCGGGGCATATTCGGCGTGATTGCCGCATCTTACGTGACTTGTTACGATTGTGGGCAAGAAGGGCACCGTGCGGCTTTACGTGGAGTTGCTACTAGATCTTTTGGTACTCGCACACCGGCGCGGTTCAAAGGAGATAAGTGTGAACCAGACGCAGCAGAGTGGATTTCAGCAGCAAAATATTGGGAAGAGAGAGACATCCAGTGCTGGGTCCGTTCCTCCGCGCCTGTACGAGATGAGGAAATCGGACGATCAGAACACTGCTGTTGCATCAGGTACGATTCAGATCCTTTTGCAACCAGTTAGTATCTTATTCGATTCCGGATCTACACATTCTTTCATATCATTGAACTGTGTTAATCGTTTAAAAATCTCATGCTTATTTGATTGTGAACCATATGTTGTGGGTTTGCTGAGTGGAGAGAGAATTGTGGGAACCCTAGAGGCTAGAGATTTTCCAGTGTCTATAGGAGGGAGAGATTGGCCATCGAATCTTATTGTAGTTGACATCTACGGTGACGATTTGATTCTCGGAGACGATTGGCTCAACCGTTATGGAGCTATTTTGAATTACCGAAAGAGAGTCATTTCTATCATTGCTGATGACGGATCTGAACATTTATTCAAACGATGGAGACCGGGAAGCTCGGGAAAATTGATCAAAGCTATGAAAGCAGTGAAATTACTGAAGCAGGGATGTCACGGATTTTGGTGTTATGCCATGAAGAAAGAAGAAGGAGTAGAGCTCTCGTCTATTCTAGTTGTGAACGAATTCTCAGATGTATTCCCTGACGAACTACCTGGGTTACCTCCGCGAAGAGAAGTAGAGTTCACTATCGAATTAGAGCCTGGAGCAGCTATTTCCAGAGCACCATACCGCATGGCGCCAACAGAGATGTATGAACTCAAGAAGCAACTGGAGGAATTGTTACAGAAGGGTTATATTCAACCTAGCGTTTCTCCTTGGGGAGCGCCCGTTCTCTTTGTCCGGAAGAAAGACGGATCCCTCCAACTGTGTATTGATTACAGGGAACTAAACAAGGTGACAATCAAGAACAAGTATCCTTTACCTCGGATCGATGACTTGTTTGATCAACTGCAAGGAGCAAGGGTATTCTCGAAGATTGACTTGCGATCAGGATACCATCAGTTGAGAATTAAGGAATCGGATATACCGAAATGCTTTCGGATCGATGCAGGCATTATGAATTTGTAGTGATGCCATTTGGACTTACCAATGCTCCTGCGGTATTTATGCAATTGATGAATCGGGTATTCTTAGAATACTTGGATAAATTTGTGGTCGTCTTCATTGATGACATCTTGATATATTCGAAGGACGCAGAGGAGCATGCCGAACATTTGCATGTGGTTTTGAGCACCTTGAGGAAGGAACAGCTGTATGCAAAGCTTTCCAAATGCGAGTTCTGGCTTAGGGAAGTAACTTTCCTTGGGCATGTGATATTCGCTGACGGAGTTCAGGTGGACCCGAAGAAAGTCGAAGCAATCTTGGAATGGGAAGCTCCTAATAACGTGAAAGAAGTCCGGAGTTTCTTAGGACTTGCTGGATATTATCGCCGATTTGTAGAGGGATTTTCGAAAATTGCTCGTCCGCTCACGCAGCTGTTACAGAAAACTCAAAAGTTCACGTGGGATGAGAAATGCCAGGCTGGTTTTGATGAACTTACGAAGAGGCCCGGCGACACCTATATTAGCGTTACGGATGGAACCAGTGGATTCATGGTATACTGACGCTTTAAATCGAGTGCAGGATGTGTGTTGATGCAAAAAGATAAGGTGATTGCTTATGCCTCTCGGCAGTTGAAACCGTACGAAGTAAATTACCCAACTCATGATCTGGAGTTAGCAGTTGTGGTCTTTGCCTTGAAAATTTGGCGACATTATTTATACGGTACTCCTTTATCGGATCTTTCTGAGATCATAAAAGCCTCAAGTACATTTTGATCGGAAAAGAATTAAACATGAGGCAAAGAAGGTGGTGGAATTGATCAAGGATTACGACTTGGAAATCCTCTATCATCAAGGTAAAGCAAGCGTTGTAGCCGTCATTGAGCCGTAAACTGTTTCTCTTGAGTGTTGGAAGCACTTACGTCCCAAACCGGCATTCAACGAAGCCGATCCGCGAAGGGATTGAAGTATGGGCACGAGAAATCGAGGCAACTATATACGATGGGCCGACTTCATCACTAGTCGAAATCAAATCTCGGCGATTGAGCGATTCTCCGATCCTTCGGTTATGTGACGAAGTAAAGAAAGGAAAAGCCCGAGGATTCGTGATACAAGATGATGGAGTTACGAGATTTGAGTCGACTTTGCGTTCGATAATGAGGAATTGAGACGGACAATTGAAGGAAGCTCACAATGCGCCTATTCTATTCACCAGGCGTGATAAAATGTATAAGGATCTTAAACAAAACTTCTGGTGGGGGAATATGAAGAAGGACGTAGCAGAGTACGTTTCGAAGTGTTTGACTTGTCAGCAGGTTAAGATTGAACATCAGCGACCTGCCGCGATGTTAAAGCCGCTTCCGATCCCTGAATGGAAGTGGGAGGATATCTCGATGGATTTCATCACCAGTATGCCAAGAACCAAAACGGGAATGAACATGATTTGGGTTATAGTTGATCGACTAACCAAGTCGGCTCATTTCCTAGGAATTAAAGACACATGGGGACCCGAGAGATTGGCGCGAGTATTTATTGCGGAGATAGTCAGATTGCATGGGACGCCGAAGACCATTATTTCAGATCGAGATGGTCGCTTCGTGTCGCACTTCTGGAAGGCAGTTCACAGGGCTTTGGGGACTGAGCTCAACTTTAGCACGGCTTATCATCCCCAAACGGACGGTCAGTCCGAAAGGACTATACAAACAATAGAAGACATGCTTAGAGCTTGTGCCTTAGATTGGTCGACTGATTGGGAAGTTCATTTGCCGTTGATTGAATTCACTTACAATAATAGTTGGCATGCTTCTATTAAGATGGCACCATTTGAAGCTTTGTACGGGAGAAGATGCCGATCACCCATGTGTTGGGATGATTCTTCGGATTTGATCGGGACGGAATCGGAATTGATAATTCAGACTCAAGAGAAGATAGCTTCGATTCGGGAAAGACTGTTGATCGCTCGAGTCGGCGAAGTCTTATGCGGATGTGCGTCGTCGCCCTCTAGAGTTCGACGTTGGGGAACATGTACTATTGAAGGTGTCTCTACGAGGATTTTCCGTTTTGGGAAAAAGGGTAAGCTAAGTCGAGATATATCGGACCATTCGAGATCCTCGAGAGAGTTGGAGATTTAGCATACGAGTTGGCCTTCTTGCCATCGAGTCACGTTCACAATGTGTTTCACGTATCCCGATTGCGGAAGTATGTACGGATCGGTCATATCATTGAGTTCGATGAGATCGAGATAGCTAATGATGGCACCTTCGAGGAGAGACCAATTAAGATACTTGAGAGTCGGATCAAACAATTGAGGAATAAACCAATACCCTTGGTTAAATCTGATAGTCACGGCACGGAGTTGAAGAGGCCACTTGGGAAACGGAGGACAGTATGAAAACTAGATATCCAGAGTTGTTTTCATCTTAAGTTTCGGGACGAAACTTCTTTTTAGGGAGGAAGGATGTAATACCCGAGATTTCTGATATGTATTTGGAACTTGTGATATTGTAATTATTGCATTTTGATCTGAGTATTATTCTCCGTATTTCATAATCCGATATTATTGAGCGCATGATTTCATGAATGTAATTTAAATTGTGATTTTGCGCATGTAGCGCACGCTATCGACTAAGTGTAGCGTACGCTAACTTGGATCCATAGCGCACGCTGTGAAGGAACCTTAGCGCACGCTATACGTGGTCAATATGATTTAGACGTGTTGATAGGTGAGATCGGTAGGGATCTTGGTCGGATTGTGTCGGGATGAACACAGGCGGCTTTGGGAAAAAGCGAGTCAGCGCGTTAGCGCCGCTACTCATATGAGGATAGCGCACGCTAAAAAGGCGAAATCTGATGAAATCGATGCGTTTCGAATAGCCGTTAGCGCACGCTATGAATATGGACTAGCGCGCGCTAATAACCATTTTCTATATATAGGACAGCATCCTTTTTCATATTTTCAGACTTTTCACTCCCCCATCCTAATTCTTGAACTTAGAAAGTCACTCTCTTCATCCTAAACACTTCTTGCCGGCATCCTAGCTCGTGTTGAAGATTGTAGATCATTGGGGATTGGTGTTCAAGCCTTCGGCGTTGGATTGCTTCGAATTTCCTCCTTGTTCTTCACTACTTCGAGGTAGGTGATTCTTCACCAATATTAGTAGTATTCTGAAGGATGTTTTGATCATGTTTTGGGATTACCTAGTCAGTTAAATTCATAAGTAGTCGAACATCATGCGTTAGAAGGATATTTTCGATGTTTCGGTACTTATTCATCGTATAAACCATTGAACCTTTTTGTGTTTGAACTCCTAGCATTTTCTGAAGCTTCAAACCGATTTGTGACCATTATATGGAGATTTTCAAGTTCTTATGCCTTTACATAAAGGAATCATACGTTTTGGGATATATAACGGATTGAACTTAGGATATTCCTTGAAGATCAAAGATGAATTATGGTGTTGTGATGATTATACGTATCCTTGTATCTTATAGTCATTTAGTACGTATAGAACTATCACAAAACCTTATGAGCATGATGTGCACGGGGATGACATGTATTATCACCATAGAATTCATGAGTTCATCACCGTTAGATCAAGTTCTCTGCCAGTAGTAATCTGCCATGCACGGTTAGCGCACGCTAACATATATAAGTTAACGTGCGCTATCGGGAATAAGTTAACGTACGCTACGTTTGGCACGTAACGTACGTCATGTTATCAGTCGAGTCAGTCGGCTGATCAGAGAGAACTGTCAGTGCATGGCTAGCATACGCTAGACTTAGACGATAGCGTACGTTAACAGGCAGGCTTAGCGCACGTTACGTAGAGTACGTAGCGTACGCTAAGTGGTTCAAGCAGATTGCATATTTTGAGCTTTTGGCCGTAGACCGGATTGATAGGCAATCGTTCGACTTGTGATGAATTGTATATCACTTCTTTTGTTAAGGTTCGAGCTTGCTACGTTGATCGAAGGAGGCGGCCTTCGAGTGTGTTGAGATCATTGAAGTGTTTCGTTCTTGCCATCTTCGAGGCAAGTATCGTAATGTGTTAATATTGGTGTTTTTGAGCTTGCGTGTGGTTATTCATGTTGTTGAACATGAGATTTATTTCGTTGAATTGTCATGATATTCGTTATCTAGTGTTTGTATGTTCATGTTGATGGACATGGCGATTTAGCATATATGTATGCATGAGTTGTGTTTGTGTTTGTTGTGCGATCTATGTTAAGGGCGCTGGATCGGATGTCCACCTCGTGTTGGTCCGACGGGATCATCTTGGGATCTAGGCTGAGGGCGCTGGATCATTGGACGGGTTATTTCCACCTCGTGTTGGTCCGACGGGATCATCTTGGGATCTATGCTGAGGGCGCTGGATCATTGGAATACCCCTGCCGTGTTAATGGAATCTTTTGGATTCGCATTGTCGGATTCCGGTAGCGGAAGTCCGTGTGGTGTATCTTGTCATGTATTGTTGATGTATATTCAATTTGTTTAAATGATACTTGTACTAGCATAGTTTTGCTAACCCCTTCGGGGGTGGACATTTGTTTTGATGTTCAGGTAGTCGAGGAGCAGGGAAACAACCACAGTACCGATGTGACGACGATGGGGTTCAGTGATGTTTGTTGTTGTAGGTGATTTGTCTTCTTGGTTTAATTTCAGTATTCGAGTACGCGTGTCTTATTAATATCATTTCGATATGGTTGTATTAATTAACTCGTTGAACCCGTTGGAACCGGTTTTGTAAACTTGAATTTCCGTGGTATTGATGTCTTATATTTACATTTCTTTTATTTAGCCTTGTAAATCCTTACTTAAAGGGTTTACGGCGCTGTAATTATTCCGAATATCTCGGGGTGTTACACACATGACCACGAGCAGTGGGGTCCAGTCACTAATTCAATTAGTCTTATATAATATAATCGATATTATAATTCACGGATCTAAAGAGCACTTAAGAGGACTGGGAGTGGATGCGGGGTGATGCGGTGCGGGGTGGTTCACGAGCGGGAACACCGCCGCCGGTCACGCACGGGGAGCCTAGAACTGTGTGAGCAGCTCACGCACGGGGAGAAGAAGAAAATTGGAACGTTGGTGGATTTTTTTGACCGTTGGAGGAGGCAACGGTTATTTTTTTTTTTGTATATAAAGGAGTGTGTTGAGGGTGGAAAGCACAAACAAAAAAAACATACCCATATATTAAAAAAAAAACCTTCCGAGAGAAAAAAAAACAGATTTAGAGAAAAAAAAATATGGATCGTGGCAAAAAAGTTAGAGATCCTAGAAGAGGTGGTCGTGGATCGAGAGGCGCAATTCGTCCTCGAATTCAATCTCAACCCGGTCTCGAATCATCTTCTCAAGCACAACCTTACCACCACCAAATGTATCCGCAATCTCCACCATTGGTTTTCTACACCCCAAATTTTAGTTTTTAATAAATTTTAATGGAATTTAAAAAAGAGAACAACAACAACAACAACAACATCTAAGCCTTAGTCCCAAAATGATTTGGGGTCGGCTAACATGAATCAAACTTTGAAACCGTCAATAATCGTTACATAAATAACATAAAAGGAAAAAAGAGGGAAAAAGTAGAGAAAAAAGAGAGTGAAAAAAAAAAAAAAAAAAAAAAAAGATAACATGAAATAAAAGAAAATAGGAATTAAAAAAAAAAAGATAACATGAAATAAAAGAAAATAGGAATTAAAAAAAAAAAAAAGAATCAGACTCCATCCACCATCCGTATTCTTTCCCGCCACATTTGCCTCTCCATCGCCATACTTTCTCCAATTCCAAGAAACCGCATATCATTTTCAATCATCTTTATCCAAGTTTTCTTGGGTCTTCCTCTACCTTTCACAACATTACTTGCTCCCCAACTTTCTAGCCTCCTCACTGGGGCATCAATAGGTCTTCTTCTCACATGACCAAACCATCGTAATCGATTCTCCATCATCTTGTCTTCTATAGACGCAACTCTTACCTTCTCTCTGATCACCTCATTTCTGAGCCGATCCTTTTTGTATGACCACACATCCATCGTAGCATACGCATCTACGCCACATTCATCTTTTGAACGTGACACTGCATTTCTGACCCAACACTCGGTGCCATATAACAAGCAGCCTAATTGCCGTGCGGTAAAATTTACCCTTTAATATATGAGGCATGCCGGATCACATAAAACCCTGTGGCACTCTTCCTCTTCAACCACCCTGCCTTTATTCTGTGAGCCACTTCGCCATCTAGCTCTCCATCATTTTGGATAATAGATCCATTATACCGAAAGAAAGTGGATCCTTGAACAACTTTCCATTCAATTGTGTTCATCCCCGCCTCTCTATCAACTTTTTTCGCTAAACCTACACTCCATATATTCGATCTTACTTACACTTTCGGCTAAAGCCTCGAGCTTCCAAAGTATCCTCCAAAGTTCCAATTTACATTGCACTCCAACCTTCGTTTCATCAATCAACACAATATCATCTGCGAACATCATACACCACGGAACGTCATTTTGAATTTCTCTTGTCAATTCGTCCGTGACTATGGCAAAGAGAAAAGGACTAAGAGCAGATCCTTGATGCACCCCAATCGTAATAGGGAATTCTTCTGTCCTCCCAACATTAAGTACGTACACTTATACTAGCTCCCTCATACATGTCCTTTATAATGTCAATATATTTCGCGATACACCCTTCTTTGCTAAGGCCCACCAAAGTACTTCTCTTGGTACTTTATCATACGCCTTCTCTAAATCAATAAAAACCATATACGAGATCTTTCTTTTTATCTCGATAATGTTCCATCAAGCTATAGGATAAGATAAATTGCTTCCATGGTCGATCTTCCAGGCATAAATCAGCCCGATTTTACATTATCTTCACACATTTCACGATCCTTTGTTCAATCACTCGTTCCCACAACTTCATGGTATGACTCATTAGTTTAATTCCGCGATAATTAGAACAATCTTGAACATCACCTTTGTTCTTATACAAAGGGACGAGAATACTTTTCCTCCATGCGACGGCATCTTATTGCTTCTCGAATCTTATTGAAAAGCATAGTTACCCATTCGATCCCTCTCTCCCCCAAACACCTCCAAACTTCAATAGGTATACCATCTGGTCCTTCTGCTTTCTTTGACCCCATCTTCTTCAATGCAATTGTCACTTCACCCTTTTGGATTCTTCTCTTAAACTCTCGGTTAACCATACTTGAGGGGATGTTTAAATTCCCAATATCTAGTTCTTGATGGCCATTGAATAGGGTATCAAAGTATGACCTCCATCTCTCTTTTATCTCTTTATCTTGAACCAAAACTTTTTGGTCAGTATCTTTTACACATTTAACTTTTCCAATATCTCGCGTCTTCTTCTCTCTCATTCGAGCAAGTTTATAGATATCTTTTTCCCCTTCTTTAATATCTAATCTTGCATATAATTCTTGATTGACCTTTGACCTTTAAAAAAGAGAAAAGAAAAAAAAAGTGAGTGAAGGGTGAGTGAAGTGTCGCCTGTAAAAATATGAGTGAGTGAAGGAAAAAATGGAGAATGATGTGGCGTAAGGGGATTGGTTGGGAGTGAGTGAAGGGAGTGTTGGTAGCCCATCCTACTCAGCATCCACGTGGGCACACCAGGCAGCTAAACCGGCCGAGCAGAACCCGAAATTGGACCGGGCAAAAAACCCGATCTCCAACCGGACTCGCTAAAAGCAGAGCAGACGGTGACTCGAGGCCGACCAGTATCCCGATCCAGAAGGCCGAGCGGAGGAAGGACGAAAATGTCCCGTTCAAGATTTGTGAGGCCGGCCCGAGCGGCGAGACAGAAGCCGACACGAGCAGCGAGGACCGAGGACCGACCTGTCGGATAAACATCTCCGGAAGTCGGCAAAACAGACCCGCATGCCAATTAACGCATGCGATCACGCCCCTTCCCAAGACACTCCTTATAGGACGCCACGTGTCCACGATGTAAATGCGGTCGACGAGTGTCATGGGCGTATTCCCAAACATGCACCACCGTCATCTCCCACCGCCCATACATATATAGGAGAAATGTACGGTAAAGGATCTTTTGGAATTCCAAGCATTAATAAGAGAGAGAAAGAAGAGATAGGAGAATCTTGCAAAAGAATAAAAAAGACTTGTAGTTAACAAGCAAATTGGATAGGCCGGCGCACGTTATTCTGCCTGGCTCTATGCTGTAGAAAGGTCATTAATAAAATTTAGTGATCAAATATCTTCCACTCTATTTGTTATTTTCTACGTGTCTTCGACCCATTTGTCCCGGTCAGTACACGTGACGTTGACCAAATCAGACGTCAACAGATTGGCGCTAGAAGGAGGGGCTGCGGAACCTCCGATAAAAAAGAAAGAGGTATAGATGGACCCTTCACCAGCAATGTCTCACAACAGTTCAAAAAACCCTCAGCCCGCGACGGAGGAAGAAAACCTCCGTAAAGTGGTTGAATGCTTTAAACACCCGGCCTTCCTCCAAGGCATGGCAGCCCTTATGGCGAGAGTGACGGGGGGCGGGACCCTTCAAAAACCCGAGGATCAACTCGAGGCAGAGTCTCAGACGGCTCGTCCTGCTGCCTCGGGACGAAGCAGAAAAAGAGCGGCCTCTGAGGCCGCCGGCGAAGGGGCCGAGAGCCACGGTGAAAGCTCACATCCCTCCCGGAAAAGTAAGCCTTCACGCCCCCCGTCCGTTTTTGATCGCCTCGGGCGGAAGGAAGATCGAGAAGGCGGCACCGCTCCTACTATCCAGTCGAGCCGCAAGGAAGAGAGAGCTCACCACTGTCCCCAAATCAGCGCAAATATTGCCTCCCACCCCAGGCGACAATTGGCGAGATCGAGTTCCTAAAAGCGCCTTACGGAACTCGAAAATAAACACCTCCCGCCATCCCAAAGCTCGGAAGGGCTCAACGGCCGAGAGTCCCCAGCCCCAGCGTTACAGCGGAACCTCTCCCGAGAAGTTCAAAATTCGCAAATTCCGCCATATAACGGAGAGACAGACCTAACGCCCATCGGGGCATTACAATTCTTGGATGGATGCATGGGTCGCGGGGACGCGTTCGATGCCGCATGTTTTCCCTAACTCTAGGGAAAGGGCCCGGAAGGTGGTACCGACGCCTGCCGTCATTCGATTCGAGACATGGGCCCGGCTTTCGGCGACATTCGGTCCCACTTTATGGGGTCCCTTGTGCGGGTCGCCCCACGCTCATCCATCGCTTAGTGATCCGAGGGCGAGCGAGTCCCTTAAAGATTATATATCCGTTTTAATAAACGGATATTAGAGACGGAGCCCATGTCAGACGATGCGCCGCCATTATTGCCCGGGCCGGCCTTCATAGAAATTCTTTCTTTATTTGGACGGTGTGCGAGCGTCCGCACACCTACCAGAATTTTGGAGCGCGCCGGCTCCCACATAGGCTGAGGAAGCCATGCGGCGCCAATGTTAGTCATGCCCTCCGATCGAAAGGATCGTATAAAAAGAAAGAAGAAAGGCATGACTACAAAGAGACCCGTCAAGAACCTCGACGGGAAAATAAAACCCCCGCCTCTTCCTCGCGACTCGGCCACTCAAAACTATCGCGGCCCGAGCTCATGGCCAATTTCACGGAAATATATTCCATTGGAGCCGCGGCGATATTCGATCAAATAAAGGCAAAAACTTGCTCCGGTCCCACGGCGATCTATAAAGATCGAAGGACATGGACCGGACCCGCTTTGTAAGTATCACGAGTCGTGGGTCACAACACCGAGCGATGTCGGGACCTCGTTGCCGCCGATCGCGGCATGTGACGAAGCGGGCTTGAGGCGGTTTACCGGAACCCGCCTCGGGATCGCCAAGATAGGGCCGACCGGCGAGAGCCAAATGATCGGGTGCCTCGCCCCAAATCCCAGGAAATTCTAACGATTATGGGCACGCCGAGGTTGATGATCCTCGGTCAGCGCCGAGAAAGCATCTATCAGAAGCCACCACTTCTATCAGTAATTTGGCGCCGAGCGAAGGGTTTCTATCGGTGGCCGAAGAAGCCTCAAAAACCCCGGTGGCGGTTACTTTCGAGGAGTCCGTCTGGGCGGCTGGACCATCCCCATTCGGATGCACTTGTCATCACTCTGCCCATAATGGGGATCTAGTCCACGGGGTATTAGTGGACTCGGGGCTTATCTGACATCATTTACCTTCATACCCTTCGTAGGATGAAGGTAGACCAATCGTATGTCCGGCCTGCGGCGAGGACATCCGGATTTGCCAATGCCGCACCTCCCGTGGGAAATTGACCTCGCCACGGAATTTGGCGGGGGCGATCAGAGAACGATGATCACCACCTTTAAGATCATCGGCGTGCACGGCGACTATAATGCCATCGTGGGCCGACTGTGATGTCGAGGTGAGAGCCACTCGATCCACCTACCACTGTGCATGAAATTCCCTACCCGGACGGCGTCGGGGTACACAGAGGATCAAAGGCGGCCGGGAATGCAATCTCGGCATCCGGCTCGCGAGATCAACGCCGCGAGGCCGTCCGGAAAATCCGCCGGAAGAAGTGGAGATTACCAACTCAGAGCAACGGGCGAAACACCACTGCTTGGCCAAGGGGCCCGGCGGTCCGGGCGTACAAACCCGGGATGGGAATCGGGCGGACGGCGGACATGGCCTTTGCCGGGAAAGAGCCGATCTTAGAGGAAGATCCCGTTGACCAGCGGTATCAAAATCCAAAAGGGAAAATCCGCCACGCAGGCGAGCGAAGAATTGGACACAGTCGACGTGGATTCATCCAACCCGCCCCGACGGCTAAAGATCGGCCACAACCTCCGAAGCCGATCCGCTCCGAGCTTGTCTTCCATCCGAGACAAATTTGGATGTCTTTGCTTGGACCCGTTACGATATCTGGGGATCGACCGGGCCCGGCTGCCACCGGCGAACATCGACCCCGGCTCAAAGCGGTCGTCGAGAAGAGAAGAAAGATGGGGCCGGCGCGAAAAGATTTGGAAGAGGAGGTAGGAAAGGCGATTGATAATGGGTTTATTCGGGAAGCCCAGTGCAGGCACAGGTAGACCGATTACGGTAAAAAAGCCCGGCTATGGAGGCTATGCATTGACTTCTCCAACTGAATAAAGCACGCCCAAAGATAGCTACCCACTCCCCATATCGATTACATGGTAGATGCCACGTAGGGCACGAGCTAATGAGCTTCATGGATGCTATTCGGATACTGACAGTTAGATGCTCCCGTGATGAAGAAAATACCTCCTTCTACTCGGCCCGTGGCTTATCTGCTCTGGATGATGCCTTTCGGGCTCAAGAATCTTGGCGCAACATATCAACGCTGGTAAATAAAATGTTCGATAGCACGATAGGCATCTTATGGAAGTATATGTGGAAGACATGTTAGTAAAATCCACACTCGGCCGACCATGAAAATGACCTCAATAAAATGTTTGCTATTAAGCTATAGTATAAGAATAATCTAAATCAGAAGAAATGTTCCTTGGGGTAGGTTCTGGAAAATTCCTCGGCTACATGGTAAGCGAAGAGGATTGAAGCCACCAGATAAAATTAAAGCGTGGCAGAGCTTGTTCCCCCAAACTCGGTCGAAAAAGTGCAAAGCCTAACAGGCGCCTAGCCGCCTTGAGCCGTTTCATCTCAGCTCAACGGATAAGTGCAAACCTTTCTTTGAGGCGATAAAAAGAACAAGGATTTTCAATAGACGAGAACCTTGCCAAAAGCCTTTGAAGCTATCAAGAAAGTCACAGCGGAAGCCCCAGGCCCTACAGAGAGGCCGTCAGGGAACTTCTTAACTTATATCTCGCGATCTCGGACTCGCGATCGGCGCCGCTCTAATTGAGACGGAAAATGCGGTGCGACACCCGGTCTATTATGTAAGTCGGGCCCTTCATGATGCCGAGCTCGGATATGCCCGATGGAAAAAGCGCTATGCGCTCATAATGGCATCCGGAAGTTGAGGCCTATTTTTGGAACACCAAGTAGTCGTCTTAACCAACTATCCATTAAAAGGTTATGCACCGACGATGTTTCGGCGAATGGTAAAATGGGCGTCGAACTAGGGCGATTTGACATAACTTACGAATCGCGCCTTGCTATAAAGGGACAAGCCCTTGCGGACTTCATTGCGAGTTCACGCCGCAATTACCCGGGAGGACGACCGACCGGAAGAATGGTCACTCTATGTAGATGGGTCCTCTCAGCGGACCGATCGGGTGCGGGAATAGTCTCGTCAATCCCGACCAGCGCACATTACGCTCGGCTATTCGCCTAAGTTTCCCAACCACCAATAATGAGGCGAATCGAAGCTCTCTTGGGCCGGTCTAGAAATGGCAACCTCTCTCGGCCTTACCCGCCTCACCATCTGAGTGATTCTCGGTTGATGGTCAACGGATCAACGGCGAATACGAAGCGAAGAGCTAAATCGGTTAAGTACCTCAACCTAGCAGAGCATTGCCAAGGTTTTCGGGGACTATCTGACATATTCCCGACGGAAAACATTCGAGCCGACTCGTTGCCAAACTTGCATCTAGTGCGGGGCCGAGCATATGGATGAGGTCGGCATGGGGCATCACGCCTCATCGGCCACTGAAATGGCGAAATCCGGCGGTGAGCAATCGGAACCGCGAGGGTGGATGCGACTATGTCTGATACCTGCAGCGGCATTTTGCCGAAGGCCGAGCTCAAGCAAGATCCTTACGAACTCGATCGCCTGATTCACTATCATAGACGGAGCATTATATAAAAGAGGGTATTAGTTCCATTCTTGAAATGCTGTCCGAATCGGAAGCGAATATGCCCTCGGGGAGGTGCATGAGGGTATATGCGGAAACCACTCCGTGCCGGGCATTGGCACATAAGCTAATCCAGACAAGGCTACTATTGGCCCGATCTAAAAAAGATGCCATTGCGCTCGTGCGAAAGTGCGTCCGGTGCCAAATTTTGCTCCGCAAATCGATCCCCAGGAGAACCTCACGTCATGTATTGTCCACTGGCCGTTCGCCAAGTGGGAATAGACTTGATCGGCCCTCTGCTGGGGACGGGGAGGAGTGCAATCTGTGATCGTCGCGATCGATTATTTTACGAAATGGGCGAGGCCGAACCAATGGCACGCACGGCCCGACGAGAAGATAGTTGACTTCATATGGAAAGTCGATCATATGCCGATTCGGAATCCCTCAATCCATTGTCTCGGATAATGCGAAGCAGTTTGACAACAAGAAGTTCCGATCTTTCTGCGGCGGTCTCCAAGTACGAAATAACTTTTCCACGCCCTATTATCCTCAATCTAGCAGGCGGTGGAGGCGATCGACAAGATCTTAAAGCAACACCTCAAGACTCGCCTAGAGGAACTCAAGGGTTCTGGCCGGAAGAACTCCAGGACCACATGGGCTACCGAACAACGCATAGATCCGCCACAGAGAAACGCCTTTCTCCTTGGCTTTGGCTCTGAAGCCGTTATCCTGTCGAAATCGGAGCACCAACCTTCCGAGTAGCACATTTTGAAGAACACGACAACGACTTGGCCCTCAGTGAACTGGACCTCCTTCTTTGAAAAGCAGGCTCGGGCGAAATGCGAAACGCTATATACAAAAGGAGGAGTGAAAAATATTACAACTCCAAGGTTCACGAGAAGATTCAGTCGGCGACCTAGTCCTCAAGAGGTTCGAGTCGGATCCCGGCCGCTCAAGCCCAGTGGGAAGGGCCGTATAAAGTTAGCGAAGTCCTTGAGAATGGGGCTCTGCATTGGAATATCTGACGGCCGGAGACTAACTCACCGTGGAACGCCATGTATCTAAAAGGTATTATCAATAAAACTTCGATAGTGTTCCTTATCTCAATCTTGCACTATAAGACCGAGCTCGTCTCGGCACCTCGAAAGACCGGCTCCTCGGCACTATAAGGCGAGCCTCGTCTCGGCACCTCGAAGACCGGCTCCTCACGGCACTATAAGACCGAGCTCGTCTCGGCACCTCGAAGACCGGCTCCTCCGGCCTTTATAAGACCGAGGCTCGTCTCGGCACCTCGAAAGACCGGCTCCTCCGGCACTATAAGGCAAGGCTCGTCTCGGCACCTCGAAAGACCGGCTCCTCCGGCACTATAAGACCGAGCTCGTCTCGGCACCTCGAAAGACCGGCTCCTCCGGCACTATAAGACCGAGCTCGTCTCGGCACCTCGAAAGACCGGCTCCTCCGGCACTATAAGACCGAGCTCGTCTCGGCACCTCGAAAGACCGGCTCCTCCGGCACTATAAGACCGAGCTCGTCTCGGCACCTCATAAGACCGGCTCATCCGGCACTATAAGACCGAGCCCATATCGGCACGATCAACCAAGAACGATAAAAAAGCACAACGAAAACGGCAAGAAAAGATCTTATTTTCATCAAGTCATTATTATTAAATACAGACGATTACAAAAAACCCGAACCAGGTTGGCACGCAGGCCGAACATCAGATGAAACAAAAAAGACAAAAATTGGCACGCAGGCCATGCTGGAAGCAAAACCTAAAAGAAACTACTCGACCCCGTCATCCTGGCCGGCCGCCTGAAAGGATGGCCCCTCGCCTTCGCCTTGCGGAGCCCGATCGGCATCCTCACCCTCGGCCGCCTTCGGCTCATCGGCCCCTGCAAGGTCCACATGAAGGTCGACCGCCTGAGAGGTGATGTAAGCCTCGATCTCCTGAACGGTCTTCCCACCTTTCATAAGATCTAAAATCTCGAGACAAGTGGAGACGTAATTCAGGTTGATCAGCTCCTCAAAAGCAGGCGTCTCCTTGAAGGCCTCCGCCCCGTCGGCACGGCCCCTCGCATAGCTCGAAGCCTCGCAGGTGTTGAGGCGCTCGGTTAGGCTGTCGACCTGGGCCTTGGCCTCCTTCAGACAAGCCTCGTGCTCCGCCCGGATTTTCGCGCACTGTTTCTGCGCCTGATCAACCGCATCGGTCAGCTCCTCGGCCTTCAGCCTCCATATGTCGGCTTGGAGAGCCGTGATCAAGCTCCATCTCGCCCCTCGGGAGGTTATCTCCCCTCGAGAGACTTGATCAAAGATGGGCACAAGTGATGCTCCTCTGCAAAGCCTTAAGGTCGGCCTCCGTCTTCTTGTGCCTCTCGGACGAAGCCGAAACTCATTCGAGGCCTTCACATAGGTGCATGGCCGGCCGACCAAGGCATTCGGCTGGATCTGCTCGGCCGGATCCATGTCGTTGGTCATCATCTCGGCTTGGGTGTCCAACCCGGATCGGAATATGGCTAAAGCAGCCACCCCGGGAGGGACCCGTGAGCATTTCGGGAGTCGGAGTCGCGGCCGGGCGTAATCCGGGAACCGGCGTGGCCGCCGCCTTCATCGATCACACGGCTCCACCGCTCTGGTTGGCCGGAAGGTAGTGGCCCTCCAAGTCAATAACGGGCTCTTCCCGTCGGCCGGGCGAGTCGGGCGGACAGTATGACTTCAGGGGCCGACGAACCCTCGGCCTTATTCGCAGAAACAGGCTCCGCCCTCTTGCGCTTGCCGGCCCGCTCCCTCCGATCGGCAGCCTCAGCCGCCAGCCTGGCCACACGCTGGGCAGGCGTCTCCCTCCTACCAGATGAAGTCCTTGCCTGAGGAACTGGAAAAGGTGAGACTTCCTTTGCTCCAGAGGAAGGTCCAAAAGCTGCTCGACCCAGTCGTCAAACTCACCGGAAGTCTCTGACGCCGGGATGCGTTCTGCACAAGCAACAAACGATGAGCGTTAGACAAAAGAGGAACAAAAACAAAAACACCACACTTACTCATTTTGGCCGTAAAAAGATCAGGAATCCGCAGCTCGGCATCTATCACCCCCGGCTCCCACTCATCCAAGGAACTCCTCCACGGCCCCCCGACAAAGGACCACTGTTCTTTCCAGCTATGAATAGTCTCGGGCACCCCCACCAGCTCCTTGTGCATGGCATGCCGGGCCGTCAGATAAAACCAGCCCGAGCCGGACCTACCAACCGACCTCCATAGATAGAACATTGAACTCCTCAAAGTCAGGCTCGGGCAGCCGTCTTGATCAACAGATAAAAAGGCCCACCACCGAGCCCGGGGTCGGATGAATCGAGGACAAGAAGGCCCCACCGCCTTAACCACCGGGAAAGAGTCAGCGGAAGCGAAGCCGAAGCCCGATAAGAAGCGGTAGTACACCGCCGTGCGGCAAAAGGCGGACGGTGAGGCCTCTCCTCGGGATTGGGCGAACATCCGCACCCTCGCCGAATTTTAAAGCGGCGCGGGCGCGGTGTTCCTCCGTAACGTTACTCAGAATCGAAGGCGAGTCCCGACTCGCCGCCACCAAAGGGACCGGACGAGGCGAGCCGAGCCACCGCCGCGGCTCGACTCTCTCGCCGAGTCTCTCAGACAAGCTGTCAATGGCGCGCCATTTCCACTTCTCGAGATCCGCGACTCCACTAGCTCACCCCCTCTTCCTCGACACTCCGATCGGCGGGAGCTTCGCAATCGATAGATCCGCCACACCGTGCGGTCCCGTGACACGGTGAAACCACCTCCGTCTCGTCCCTTGTCTCAGGCATCTTAAATTAATAAAGAAGAAAAGCAAGCTTACCGGGAAGGTCGATGAAATCGGGAAAAAAGTCGCCGAAAAAAGTTTCTCTCTCTCTGCAACACTATGTAAAAATGGCGGAAGAAACAAGGAAGGAGAAGACAACCTCTATTTATAGGGAAATGTAGGCATTAAATGCCAGGCGCGTGAGGCGAGAAATTCTACTGAACCGTCGCAGGATTCGAGAACGCGTGAGCGTGCCGCCCAGTATTCTTGAGCCACGCGTCCCCCCACATGATGACACCTAAAGACCAGGGAGGCGGTGCGACACGACTCCCGAAGAGACATTTGTTCGAAAGATCTTATCCTCCCAACAAGACAAACCGGATCGGCCCCAACATCGAACGACTCCAGCCCCGGCCAGCCCGGCACGGCCCTGGACTCGGGGGCCCTTGTTGGTAGCCCATCCTACTCAGCATCCACGTGGGCACACCACGCAGCTAACCGCCGAGCGAACCCGAAAGTGGGCCGGCAAAAACCCGATCTCAACCGGACTCGCTAAAAGCGCAGACGGTGACTCAGGCCGACCCGTGATCCCGATCCAGAAGGCCGAGCGAGAGGAAGGGCGAAAATGTCCCCGTTCAAGATTTCGGCGGGGCCGGCCGAGCAGCGACGGGAAGCCGGCACGAGCAGCGAGGACCGAGGACCAACCTGTCGGATAAACATCTCGGAAGTCGGCAAAAGCAGACCCGCATGCCAATGCGCATGCGATCACGCCCCTTCCCAAGACACTCCTTATAGGACGCCACGTGTCCACGATGTAAATGCGGTGACGAGTGTCATGGGCGTATTCCCAAACATGCACCAGTGTCATCTCCCATTTGCCCCAGGTATACATATATAGGAGAAATGTACAGTAAAAAAGGATCTTTTGGAATTCCAAGCATTAATAAGAGAGAGAAAGAAGAGAGATAGGAGAGATACTGCAAAAGAATAAAAAAGACTTGTAGTTAACAAGCAAATTGGATAGGCCGGCGCACGTTATTCTGCCTGGCTCTATGCTGTAGAAAGGTCATTAATAAAATTTAGTGATCAAATATCTTCCACTCTATTTGTTATTTTCTACGTGTCTTCGACCCATTTGTCCCGGTCAGTACACGTGACGTTGACCAAATCAGACGTCAACAGGGAGAAGAGGTGAGTGAACCACTCCCTCCCCCTAAGAGGAGATAAATTATATGCCATTAGGCTAGGGTGTAAATTATATTAAACGAGCCGAATATTTATTAAAATTTGTCTAATATTTAATGGAGCTTTGAATATTATTTTTGGACTTGATGTGATTAAGAATCGAGTCGACTGAACCAATTTTAGCCGAGTCGAGGTAGAGTACTTTAAATTTGTATATGTATTTAATAATTTTATTCAAATCAAATTAAATTCGGATCAAATTTTATGACTTATCAAACAAACAATTGTGTTCGAATTTGATTCGTTATATTAAGAAATAGGTCTTGTTGTAAGAGGTTTGACTTCTTCCACAATTCCATGCCACTGCTGGTATATAATATATAAATATATATATATATATATACCACCTCGACTAATGAAAATCCGAGAAGATAGTCCTTGGTAGGGGTGGACTCGGTTTCATTCGATTCGATTTTTGACCGAAATTTAGAATCGAACAAAATATTCGGTTTCGGTTTGGTTCTTTTTGAAGTTCGGTTTGGTTAAGTTCGGTTTTATAAATATTCGGTTCGGTTTCGATTTGGTTTGATGTTTTTTCGGTTATTCACAATATAAATTCAAATATTATATGCAATAGAATAAGTTATATATAACAACAAGCCAACAAGTTATATATATGTTCAAGATAAAAGCTAGAGTTGCATAGCAATTTCCAAATATCTCAACACACATAACAATCGTAAATCAAAGTAGCCCATTCTCTCAACCTAAATTAATTGAATCACAAATTACATGGGCATATTATCGGTCCTCCTTGGACCCATGAGAGTCGTACAAAAGGAAAACGAATTATACTAAAATTCGAAACACACCAAAATAAAAACAAGGTCATTTTAGTATGTTGAAATTTGACTTCGGTCCATTTCTGTTCCGTTCAGTTCCGCCCGACCCCGAACCGAGAACCAAACCAAATTACTTCGGTTCGGTTCTTTTTTTTTATTTTTCGGTCCGATTTTCTTCGATTTCGATTTTTCGATTCTTTTTTCGGGTTTTTTCAATTCGGTTTTCGATTTTCTGTTCCGAAATGCCACCCCTAGTCCTTGGTGGCGTGATCGGAAAAGAAAAAGAAAGAGAAGCATTCGATTCTAGCTATTTACGCACCTTCGTCAACCTTCTTATTTCATAGAGCAGGTGATAGCTCCTCTCATCAAGCAAAGCGATCACTCGGCCACTCTCCCCTTCCCCGTCAGAGGCCGGTTTAAGAGGTCTTTGCAAGCGAAAGCGAAAAGAAGCCCGCCCCGGGAAGGACAACATTCGAGAATTCATTGTTAAAACAAAAACAAGGAGGGCAACTACCACTCAAAAAGGCTCAAAGATAGAGGCATCGATGGGCCAGCCCAGACTTGTAGACTTGTTTATATATATATATATAGCTCTTGGAAATATATGTTGAAAAATGGCAAAAGATGGTGCCCGCACGGATCCGATCATGCAATTGGGACTGAAAACGAGTAGAGTCGAACTTTTGTATGGCTCAGCTCGATAAGCTGTTTTTTACCTAGACTCGAGCTCGGGCTCCTTCGTAATATTGAAGGTTCGAGCTCGGCTCGAAAGCTCGGAACATTTCCTTGGAGCTCGAAAGCTCAGACTTCAGGCTCGAAAATTACTTTACTAAATGTAAATAATATATATATATAAATATACATAATAATATTAACGAGCCGACCACTGGATAGTTCGAGTTCGGCTCGTTAATATTATCGAGCCTTAAATCATGTTCGAGCTTTTATCGAGTCGAGCTCGAACAGATCGTTAAAAGCTCGATTCATTTACAGGCCTACACGCAATGTTCACCTTCGCAAGGGATACGCATACAACCAAACCAATGCAGGTGACTAGTAACGCCAATTATTTAGGTTCTCCTATTTTGAGATGAATTGAATTACTTTGAATTGAATTGAATTGAGTTTTACTGAACTGGACTTAATTGTGTTGAATTTAATTAAACTGAAAGAAGTTACTGAATAAATAACAATAACAATAACAATAATAATAATTAGTAATATTAGTTAACAATATATACAACAACAATAATAATAATAATAATAGTAAAAATATTATCAATAAGATTATATAAATTACTGATAATATTGATATCAAAAATAATAATAAAATTAAATAATATTATATACGACAACCATAATTATTATATATATTACAATAATAAAAAATGATAAAAATAATTAGATTATACTAATAATACTAATAATTATATATAACATTATTAATAATATTAATATCCATAATAATCCTCTTATTAACTAATAGCCTTAGAAAACAATATATACAATAATAATTATTATTTATATTGCAACAACAAAAATCAAAGCTGAACCATACTGGATACTGCACCTAACTAAAACTATATGCTTTGGTGTGTAACACCCCAACCAGTAAATGTTACTACAATTATGTAAGCTCCTCCAATTACTTACCAAGATACTACACATGATACCAATCAATAGATGTTCAAACAAGAATATCATGCAAAGACCAAAAAGCAAGCAACGGCTTTATCTGTACCCGACTCTATCCGTCGGATAAACCCGTAATAAAATCGAGTATCGACCGAACCCCAAATTTTATGATCGAGTATGAGTAAGGTATAAATAGAGTATATTACCCGATTACTTGATCCGATTTCCCAACGCGTACCATTTAAATTATATAAATATATTATTATTATTTTATATTATACATAGATATTATATTATAATTTTCATCCCTTGCTCGGACATATGTCCAAAAAGTTTACATATTCGGTGAAATCTTCTGCCGAAGCATTTTTCCTGAGTGGTCTCCCAAACATATATATATATATATATATTATTACATAAAAATACTATTTTAAATATTTATTATACTAAATTAAATTTATTAATTACATTATAAGAACATATGATATATATTAAAAAATATTTATGTTCTTAAATATAGGGTATATAGGTATCCGAATACAAATTGGGTACCCGATTACCCGATGGACGGTACTCGAACTCGATCCGAATCAAATAGAATAGGGTATGAGGGAGGCATACCCGTACCCTACCCAATCTATTGATATCCCGAGCCCCGCCAGAGAACAGTCCAAGTGGCGGGCGCAAAAACAAATATCTAGTGAGGATACAAAACTCTTTTTAAGGATACAAAAGTCTTTTTAAATTTAATAATGGGATTAAATTATAAAAAGAATTGAAGAAAAAGACGTGCGGCACCGGAAGTGCGCAGGCCTCTGGTTCGGCCACCGTCGAAAAATAGCCCAACAGGCAGCCGACGGCCCACCAAAGAATAGTCCGGCAGTAAGCTGAAGAAAAAGAAAAAAAAATCAGCCGTCGAAGCTCATGATAAATCGGTCTCTTGGAGAAACAGTCCGATAGTCGTCCAAAAAAAGCATGTTGGTCGTGACCATCTGACCACCAAAGAACACCGGCAGTCGGTCGAAAAAGGCGTTCGGCAGCAGTCAATCCACCGGAAACAATCGACCGAAGGCAGGAAAAAAAATAAAATAATATATATTTGACTAGTCGCCGCATAACAAAAAAAATAAAAGTTTAGTTGTCTTTTTAATTTAATTTAATTTTATTAAATTTTCTAAAATTTTGGAAATTTATTATTATTGAACATTTGGTATTATTATTAAATTCACATAGAGAGAGAGAAAGAGAGGGGTACAATAATCTTTTCATGCACACTATAAAAAAGTACAGTTCCCCTTTATATTATAGATTAGGAATAACATGTATTCCAGGCCACAAGCCCAAAGTGACTCGACTCTGCTCTCTAGATTATCATTATCATGACCGGCACCTTAATTTTACTTGAGTCAACTAATTATTTAGAATTGGTTAATACAAAATATTTTTACAAGAAGTAACGTGGACAAATTTTATGCCGGATGCTCTTCATATCACAATCTTCAAATAAAATGGAATTGCGTAATCACTAATATTATAGATTTTTTCAGTTACATTAAAAATATCATGAAGCAATTGTAATGATGTGTTATTAACATATCACATTACATGATTGATATTATAAAAGTCTAACACATTGATCAACAATATTGATAAATATCGTGGACATTATGGCAAGTTTATTGAGATTAACGAAGGAAGTCTAGAGTAAGAATATTGCTTTCATTCATTTAATCTTTGAGCCTTGTTTCGTTTTGATGATTGATTTACAATATAATGTTATAGGAGTTTCAAGAATTGTGGTGCACGTGTTTGTACGCTCGTGTTAGAAAGACTTCCTCGTCGTATCCACCCTTTAGCTTCTTATGTAGCAGCTTTTATGGTTAATAATTCAAGTTCCTCCTCATCTTACAATTCAATTCAACTAATTCAGTTTTTTGTGAGCTAATTATATACTTTTCTTCTTTTGCAGAAATGGATTCCTTATCTTATCATTTTGCTCTACATGATCCCAGCCGATGCCCGAGGTCCTCTTGGCTTTTGGCTCATGGATTTCTTCTCTGAGGTAGTGACACGTGATGTCATAGTGAAGGGATTTGAAAAGGCTTTGCAAAGTGTCATAGGGAATATACTGGGGCAGGGGTAAGTAGGCTAATGTGGTGTTGATCATGTTAAGAGTTGTATATGTTACTGTTTAGAAATAACCAAATTAAATACATTTGGATTGTTAAATTTGTGGCTTGTTGTTGCAAGTGGTAGTTCTATCTGAGGCATTTTGATAAATAGAAGAATTAAGAATACAATGTCAGAAACCCAATACTGCTCTTGCTCTTTACTGAGGTGCTCTCAATTAGCTTTGGAGCATGCTATCCCATTTTCCCTCTTCTTAGTTGGAAAAATAATTGTGTCATAATCTTTTTAGGTTTAAAAGTGTTAAGTTTACAAATTATTTGATGATTTGGCATGAAAGTATCATTTTATTGTTTTACCTATTGGAGGCCATCAGCATGACTGCATTTTAATGGCCATCATCATGACTGCATTTTATTGTTTTACCTATTGGAGGCCATCATCATGGCCATCATCATGGCCATCATTTTATTGGCCATCATCATGGCCATCATCATGGCCATCATTTTATTGGCCATCATCATGGCCATCATCATGGCCATCATTTTATTGGCCATCATCATGGCCATCATTTTATTGGCCATCATCATGGCCATCATTTTATTGGCCATCATCATGGCCTCCAATAGGTAAAACAATAAAATGATACTTTCATGCCAAATCATCAAATAATTTGTAAACTTAACACTTTTAAACCTAAAAAGATTATGGCACAATTATTTTTCCAACTAAGAAGAGGGAAAATGGGATAGCATGCTCCAAAGCTAATTGAGAGCACCTCTGAGTAAAGAGCAAGAGCAGCATTGGGTTTCTGACATTGTATTCTTAATTCTTCTATTTATCAAAATGCCTCAGATAGAACTACCACTTGCAACAACAAGCCACAAATTTAACAATCCAAATGCATTTAATTTGGTTATTTCTAAACAGGAACATATACAACTCTTAACATGATCAACACCACATTAGCCTACTTACCCTTGCCTCAGCATCTTCCTTATGGCACTTTGCAAAGCCTTTTCAAATCCCTTCACTATGACATCACGTGTCACTACCTCGAAGAAGAAATCCATGAGCCAAAAGCCAAGAGGTCCTCGGGCATCGGCTGGGATCATGTAGAGCAAAATGATAAGATAAGAAACCCATTTATGCAAATGAAGAAAAGTATATAATTAGCTCACAAAAAACTGAATTAGTTGAATTGAATTATAAGATGAGGAACTTGAATTATTAACCATAAAAGCTGCTACATAAGAAGCTAAAGAGTGGATATGACGAAGAAGTCTTTCTAACACGAGCGTACAAGCACGTGCACCACAATTCTTGGAACTCCTATAACATTATATTGTAAATCAATCATCAAAACGAAACAAGGCTCAAAGATTAAATGAATGAAAGCAATATTCTTACTCTAGACTTCCTTCGTTAATCTCAATAAACTTGCCATAATGTCCACGATATTTCTTCAGACTACATAATGCCTAAATTTTTAACAACAATATTAATACTCCTCCATCCACCAAAGCTTCTTGAGCATTTTCACAAGTGTTTGGGTAAATTATTGGATTTTGATGGATTAATAAATTGTGTAAATAGTGATGATAAGCATGTTGAATGAAGATAGTGTAATAATAATAATTAAAATTATTCTTAGAAACTACTCCCCCCGTCTCATATCATTTCAAATCATATTTGGTGATATATAAATTTTTATTTGAATTGCAAAATATAGTATATAAAATAAACTTTTTATTTGTAGATCTTCCTCATATAAACTATACACATTCATTTAAGTAAGGAAATAAGAAAAAACGAAAAAAATATACCATTATGTTGGGGCTCTTCATGAACTATAATGAGAGAACAAGCAAGAAAAAACATATAGATATTTCTTCGGGTAAAAAATCTACCCTATTCATTTAAACATGACACTATTATTTTTTACCCCAACTTTAACTATTGTTTTCATATCTAGATTGTTAGATTTAATCATTACTCGAGGACATTCGAATCACCTATTCGAATAACACATTCAAATCACTTACTCGATTAATAAAAACACATTTGAATCATTTATTTGAGTCATCTAAATTGCATTGTCACTTATTACTTATGACTTACCTATTATACATTCTAGTCCTATATTCGAGTTAACTAATGTACATCTGAGTCACCTAAAATGCATTTGGATCACCTATCTGAGTCACAAAAAAACAAACCAAACCAAACCAAACATACCCAGTATATCCCGCTCAGAGCAGGGTCTGGGGAGGGTAAGATGTACGCAGACCATGCCCCTACTTATTACGGTAGGGAGGAAATTTGTTTAGTGAAGACCCCGACTTAGTGCGGCATAATCTTGTGTGATAAATACAAAGGAAAACATATGATTCGAAAAGCTCGAGACCATACACAGGCCCATGGCTTGATCCACATGGGGCTTACCTAAGTGGAATTTGGCTACTTCACTCCCAGATGAGCCGCTCTAACAAAGAGAGGTTGGCTCTGCGCATGACTCCTGTCAAACATACACCACACGCATGAAGACAATAGGATAAAATATCTGATAAAAGTAAAAATCAATGATCTAGGTCAAAGCTAACCGAGACAACTGACCACGAGGCTCGCAACTACGGCCGCTCCTACAAAAGAATCAACAACTCGATCCGGCGCCTCAGCACCTATCAACAGTCATGGTCTCGGAAAGGTTTAAGGCCTTCAAATCTGATCTCAGTTGCTCCTCCCACGTCCTCCTCGGTCTGCCTCTCCTCCTCTCCCCGACAACCATTAAACTCTCGACCCTCCTCACCGGAGCAGATGCCTGCCTCCTGCGGACGTGGCCAAACCATCTCAATCTCCCTCCCCTAACTATCTCAGTCACATATTCAGCTAAATACATCTGAATCATCTACACGTGACTCGAATGTAAATAAATGACTCAAACACTTTCGACTAAATGCCAGGCATGAAAAAAGAATTGTTAAATTTGAGATAAATAAAAATATTATAGTATTTAATTGGATACACATCCACATTCCCATTATTTCTTCATCTAAATAAGGTGGATAGAACTTGGAAACTGCAAATTACAATGATGTTCCGAATTTTTATTAGATTAATTAATCAGCGGCACCAACCCTAAGCAGTATCCATTAAGCACAATCTACGATACTCATAGACCACAAACTTCAAGCGACCTTTCCCATTAGTAGTATATAACGGGGGCAACTTTTATCCTGAACTCTGCAGGAGCACTTAGCAGTTAGCAATGTGCTTTCCTCGACATATTGAGAGTACTATAGTATATAAGAGGTTGTAGATGTAGGATAAGTATAATAAACATACACCTATATAGCGAAATGAGGATCGTTTTTGGAGTGCGGAATACAATTTGTGGCAAGGTATATTTCATTAAGAATTTCATTCAATCCATAACCTGGGTTACCAAACAACTCGGACCATCGTACCAACACAAGTCTATATCTTGGATTTGCGGTCCTCCCAATCTCCACTGATTTTGGACAATTTTATTTCATTTTGAGAACCAAGCTTGCACAAATTATGTACTAAAATACTATTGATAAAAATAAGTACTAAACCATAAAATATGGTGATATATTTTTTAACTTTTAAAATAATGTTTTGCGAAAGCCAACGAAATCAGCTTTTTTTAGTAGTGTTTGACAAAATCTATTGAATTTAGCTTTATTTGTTTGTTTTACTATTCACCAGTGACGATTTATAACTTTATTTTTTTCAATTTTATTATTGACATATTACTCACGCCTTCCCACTTAAAATAGGAGGTTTCACTTTTTTCTAATTCCCAAAATATGTCTATCATTTAAATATGGTTCATCCTACCCAAATTACACATATTTCAATAAATTATTGTCTCACTAAAAATACTAAATTATTGATGTTTTCGACCATTATATCTATTTCTCACTGAATGTCATTTTCGATCCCTTTCCCCCCAGAACGATATTTTCAACTTGTTTTGCTAAGAGACATTATTTCGGGAACATTTTACAAAGAGACGTTTTTTGGAACCCAATGTGACATTTTCGACTGTTTCATCCGAAGTGACATTTTCGACCGTTTCGCTATGTGATGTTATTTTCGATTGGTTTCAACATAGGACGTTATTTTCGACCCATTTTGTCCCAAATGTTATTTTCAGTCTGTTTTGTCTCGGAATATCATTTTTGATCATCTTCGCCTTGGACATCATTTTCCACCCATTTCGCTCCTGGACGATACTTTCAACTCGTTTCATCATGGGACGTCATTTTCGACTATTTCGCCATAGAACGACATTTTCAGTTGGAGACGTCATTTCGACATGCTTCACATTGGGACGACATTTCGAGTCGTTTCCCGAGATGTCATTTTTGTCCCATGACGTCATTTTCCACTTGTTTCGCACTGAGACGATATTTTTGGCCCGCTTCACCACGAGACGTCATTTTTTATCCGCTTCGCCCCATGACGTCATTTTTGGCCCGTTTCGCCATACAACGATATTTTTGGGCCGGGACGTCATTTTTGACACGTTTTGCCCTGAGACAACATTGTCAGTCTGTTTTCTACTAGGACGTGATTTTCGATCGTTTTCGCCCTAGACAGTATTTTCAACCCATTTCACCCGAGACGTCAATTTTGGCTCGTTTTGTCCTCAGATGTCAATTTGACCCATTGTTCCTGGACGTCATTTTCGACCGTTCTCGCTCTAGGACGTCATTTTTTATCCTTTTCACATGGGGATAATATTTCCGGTTCTCTTCTGGGACGTCATTTTTGTCCATAAACGTTATTTTCAACCCATTTTGTCCCAGAACATCATTTTCAACTGTGTTCTGGGACGAAATTGGCCCTTTGTCTGGAGACAACATTTTTGACCCAATTTTTCTCTGAGATGTCATTTAGGCCCATTTCGTCATGGGACGTTATTTTCGACCCGTTTCGATCTGGAACGATATTTTCAGCCGTTTTCATACCGGGACGGACACATTTCTCATTGGGAAGACATTTTTGGCTCTGGGAGGATAATTATTACCAGTTCCACCACAAGATTTTTCGACCCTATAACGTACATTAGTCCTACTTCATTGCGTATGCTAACCCTTACATGGTTACGTATGTAAAATACATTGACTCGATTGTTCCAATCAAGCTGAAAGTACTCGGTCTTACATGCCGAAAGGTGATCCGATTTGATCGCAATGCTACGTACATAACACGACAATCTAACACACGTACCCTGCTTCATTTAGCGTATAGGAAGTTATCATATGACTGTAGCGTACGATGTGGCTAGAACACTTAGCCAAATCCGCAACTCAACATGACTTGTACAATTCCAAACTGAGTACGTACAATACAACAATATAAAAAATGAAAATTATAGGCGGATATTATAGATACAGGCCGTGATAAAATATCCTCTCAAGGCAAATGGCACAAAAATGTCGTCCCACGGCGAAATAGATCAAAAATGACGTCTCGAGGAAAAACAGACCGAAAATATCGTCAAGAGGCAAAACAGGTCAAAAATGAGACAGAACGTGCCGAAAATATTTCCCCTTAGCGAAACGATTCAAAAATGACATCTCGGGTTGAAAACCGTCAAAAATGACATCTCGAGACAAAACAGCCCGACAATGACACCCCAAGGTGAAACGTATGGAAAATAACGTCCTGGAAAAAACAAGTCAAAAATAACGCCACATGATGAAATTAGTCGAACACGACGTCATGGGGAAAAACGGGCCGAAAATGTCATCACGGGGTGAAACTGATCAAAAATGATATCTCATGATAAAAATCATGGAAAATGACGTCACGTGACAAAACGAGCCGCAAAACCACGCCCGGGGACAAAATGGGTCGTTCATGACAAAAATGGTGCAAAATGACGTCACGGACAAAACGAGCCAAAAATCACCAAGTGACAAAATAGGTCGAAAATGACGTTTGGGGGGAAAACAGGTCAAAAATGACCTCGCAGGATGTCAAAAATAATTTCCCATGGAGTAACATATCTCAGATTGAATCAAGTCGAAAATGACGTCCCTGAGCGAAACCGTTCAAAATAATGTTCTTGGGTGAAACGGGTCGAAAATAACTCCTGTGACGAAACTGATCGAAATGGTTGGCTCGTGATGAAACATGGTTGAAAACGATGACCTTGGGAAACAAATCGAAAATAATGTTGTTTGGCTAATTAGGTCGAAAATGAAGTCTCGGAACGAAGATAGTCGAATGATATTCTGAGGCGGAACGAGTCAAAATAATGTCTCAGAGTGAAAACAATCGAAAAATAACTAACATGACGAAACGAGTCAAAAATGAAGTCTCGAGGCGAAATAAGTCAAAAATAACATCTTAGTGGCGAAATGATCGAAAAGGACGTCCCAATGCAAAACGGGTCGAAATTAATATTCCGACGTGAATACGATCGAAAATAACATCCCAGAGTAGAATGGGTTGAATAACTTCTTGGATTGAACGGCTTTGAAACTGACGTCCCTGACTAAGACGGATCAAAAATGACGTCCTAGTTTGAAACGGAAGAATTTGTGAAATATGTATAATTTGGGTACAAAGATGAGAAATATCTGAATGAGAAACTTATTTTGGAAAATGAAAAAAAGTATAGTTATTTTGATGGGTAGGATCCTCTGCGGCCTGGCCACGGTCTTTGTCTTTGCATCAGTGTTAGATTACACACACCCTTGGTGTGTGTGTGTGTGCGTGTCGAATCGCACGGTGCGGTGCGGCCAAGACCTTTGTCTTTGCCTTCTGAGAGGATCCCACTCTATTTTAATAGTTATCTAACGATGCTGACTTTAACATCTACTCAACTGCATATGTCTACAACTAATTTTGCTGAATAAACCCATAATAATCTTACCCAACGCGACTATATTTTAGTAATGCAATATAGCGTAATATGCTATATAATTGATCTAGGGCTTGTTTGCTATGTATGATTAAGGTGTATAATATATCTAATACATATTTATATCTTGTTTGTTATAAAGTATATGGCCCATGATAAAATCCGGGCCCGTATAAATAATACTGATTTTTGGTATTACATATCTCACCTAACAGGTGGTATTAGGTGATATTAAACAATACGACAACTAATAAATTCAATAATATGCTAGTAGTCTTAGCTAGGCAAAAACGTAAACAAACGAGGCATATTATGACCACTCACCCTGAGAGCGGTGGGTATCGTGGAGCCGTTCTCCTCGTGCCGTTCTCAAAAAGTGGTGCCACATCAGCAAAAAACAGAACAGCACCAGAAAACCTTTGGCACCACATTTTGTGCCGTTACCGTTGGCACCAGAAAATATGGTGCCGTTCTCCAATTTTTTTTTCATTTATATAAAACATACATAATAACTAAAATAAACTTCATTAAATTAAAAAGCACTCACACATTACATTAATTTAAAAAAAGGTGCATAAAAATAAAAACCGAGTACATAAACATAGAAATAAAAACCTATTCCTCGTTGGTAGGATACTTTGCCCGAATTCGTGCTTGTTGGGCATTCACGACCGCCGCGTTGATCTGATCCATCTTGCTTGTGTCCATTTGTAGCACTCGCATCTCCTCGGCAATTTTTTAAGATTCATATAAAGTAACTCTCGCGAGTGACTCTCGTTCGATAACATCCATCTTTGCCTTGGGGTCTAACTCGATTTGTTGTTGCATCATTTCTTGAAACATTGCCGGGTTTGAACCGGAACTAGCGATCGAATTTGACGAACGTTGACTCTTAGAAATCCGGTGCATGCCGTCCGGTCGTGGCAACACGTCATGTCCAAAATGCTCGGGTTCCTCCTCCGTAACCCGAAGACGATTTCGCCTTGCCAATGTCGATTTGGGATTTGTCCACTTATGCTTGTCTTTCAAAAAGGCCCAAGCGCTCATGTGTTTAAAATCACAACCCGTCACCATTTTATACAAACAATGCTCCCTCGTCATAAAATATTTATCATTCTCCCACTCATAACGCTTGTTTCATTCACCAACGAATTCCACTTGGTAATCTCTCTATTCATTGGAGTCCACTTTCCCGTCAATATGTTCTTGGTACGAATAGTCCACTTGTGTTTTTCGGCTTCCAAATTGTATACGTCAAGAATTCTATTCCAAAACGTTTCCTTTGATTGACCCGCACCTCTTTTTGGATCCTCGGATATTTGAATGTAACACTCCGCCAAAAGCAACTCCTCGTCTTGGCTCCACACGTTACGAGCTCGAGTACCACCTTACGTTTCGATGGTTTTCTTCGTCTTCCCCTTTGTCTTCGTCTTCGTCTTCTTCGACGTCGGGGTCGGGATCACCTCGTCTTCATCTTCGTTTTCGTCTTCGTCTTCGTCTTCGTCTCGTAGATAGAAAGATGCATGGTCGGAATTTGGTTGTGAAGTGGTGTCTTGGTTTTGTTGTTGATGTTGTTGATTAAGTTGTTGATATTGTTGCATTTTCCATTGACTAAATAGCATTTGTTCTTCGGGATTCATGTATGGGTTTGTTGGGAAGGTAGTAAAGTAAGGCGATTGATTGTATGGATTCGAAGACGAGCCCGGATTTGAAGACGCACCCGTCATTTGGTTCGACGGGTCATTGAGCATGTTGTTAATCCATGGTGAGTTGGGATTCATTTTGGTTGGAAAAAGATTGAGAAAAGTATATAGTAATATGTGTTGGAAGTGTGTGTGATTTGTTAGTGTATTTATAGGTAATTTAGGGGGTTAAATTTTTTTTTTTTGTCAAAATTCACTCCAAACGGTCACATAACTGTTGCCAAACGTTCCATTTTCTTCCTCATCAATTCAAAAGCAACGGTCAAAAAAGAAGAAAAAAATAGAGCAGTATTGCGTGGAATGAGCGGCGCAAGGTAGAGCGGCGCTACATGCGTAGTGGTGCGCCATTGAGGAGTTTGGGGTGGAAGGTTTGGTGCGACAACGCTACCGTACCAGTACCCCGGTGCTTCAAAGTGGTGCTTCATCCCCACTCCATCACCCTTAGTGATCGAGTATATAAATAGTAATGGATGCATACTTGCTCGAGGCCGGTCAGAATGGCCAGTAATCGGAGGCTCTTAGTTTTTTCTTAAATAAATGAAAAAGTAAGAAAACTAAAATCCGAGAAAAAAAAACCACAAAAATTATAAGAACTAAAAAACAGAAAAACAGTAAAAACTAAGCACATTATTACTGTGAGTTCTGAGGATAATGGTAAATTGAAATTCTTTGGTAGGAATAGGGGAGATGAGACACTAATCTTAAATTTTAATAGAAGTAAAATAAAAATGGTCGACATTTAAATTCAAAATTTTGCTAAGAATAACCCATCTAAAAAAATGCCTATTTTTTTTTGATGACCCAGGTTGAATCCTGGAGGTCGTAGTTCCGGTTCCTCTTCCCTACCACCGGTTAAATCTCGGGATGTGCCTCAATAATCAGGGTTTGAGTACAAATCAACTGATAATACATGCAAGGTCCAATCCCAGAAAAGAGCAGAATGCTCCCACCAGGAATTGAACCCACGCTACATGCCTCCAGCACAACTTTATATCCCCTACTTTACTACTGAGCTATGCCCGGGGGACATGCCTATTTTTTCATTGCCATTGAGGAAAAGGATGAAAGCACTTGGATTGGACAGGTAGGTCACCAGCCAAAACAGCTGTCTTCGTACAAAGGTGGACCAAAGACACTACACACACTAACACACACAAAAGCTAATAAAGTATCATACCAAAAAATAATGTTGGATGGATAGAACAGTTTCACATCCAAAGCTAAAAAAAAACGTTCCCAATACGCTACAAATCTATTGGTTGCATTTTTAATCTTAGCATCCGAACAATTAAACAATGACATTTCATTATAATAGAAAAGTTTCGCAACACATGGCGAGACATGAGTGGCTACTGGGACTTGCTCTATAATTATTATTAGTCTTTTCACTCTCCGGCAGACTACTCACTACTTGCAAGCACTTCACATGGAAGAGAAAAAATACTATCTCCGTTCGAGATGAATTTACCAAGATTTCACATGATTATATTTTTTCATAGGTATAAGTCACAAAAGATGGTCAAAAAAGAGTATGCGAACAGTGTAATAGTCAACACATTGTCAACTCTCACTTAAAAAAAAATATTTTTATTTATTACTTTATAAGTTCCAATTCAAAAGTCCATTCTAGATAAAGATATAATTATTAGTTTTAGTCATTTTAACAAAAGTAGAGTATGCTTTAAAGTTTAAACCTTTTATTCTTGCTTATTTTTTTTAAGTTATTTCAATAAGCTAATATTGTAATTTATATAACAGGACTTTAATTTTAAAAAATATTATATAAATTTTAGTTATGTTGGAACATAATCATGTTTAGATAGGACGGAGAGAATATCCAAAAACTTTAATTTTAAAGAATATTATCATGTTTTGAAAGTATACTCTTTCATCGAGACAAAAGCATTGTTTAGTAAAATATGCAGTTGGCGACATCCCGCCCTCTTGACTGATAAGGTAACTGAACCTAATAACTAATAAGGTACCTAATGTCTACTAAGGTGTCTGATAAAGACAAGTTTTATTATTGTTTTTTGGTTAAATAGCGTTTTTTTTTATATCAACCAAATGCAAAGTTACAGTACAACTACTCACAACTTGAAACAGCAAAACAAATCAACATCTCTAAACACACTTGCTACATCAAAACAGATCTGCCTACTCTCAACAACAATTACTCTCATATAGTCTTAATTCCCAAGAAATCTAGCTAGTTTCTTATCTTTGCTACAACTCCAAGTAACATGTAGTTGACATTCACGGACAACTTCCTCCTGAGTAGTTTCCTTATGTTGAAATCTCCTGTGATTCCTTTCTTTCCACAAAAAATAGATTGCAACCGATATTAGGGATCTATACATGCTCTGTTTTCCTGTATTTGATCCACATTGTGTGATCAAATATGGTGTCTCTAGGTTCCATCCCCCTCCTGGGCTTTTAATTCTACACCATTCTTTCAACTTTTGCCATACCCATGCAGAAAAAGTGCAATCAAAGAATAGATGGTTGATACTTTCATCTTCAACTTTACACAAAATGCACATCTGCTCACATTGAGTTCCTGTTTTTATCAAATTATCACAAGTGTTTAATCTACCTTTGAGCACCAGCCATGTAATGAAAATGCATTTTGGAGGGGCTTTATTGTTGCATATCATTCTTCTCCAAGGGACTAAATTATATACGCCTTGCATTTCTTTATATACCTGCCTTGTGGAGAATTTTGAGGCCGAAGTAACCTTGTTCCTTTGCTTGTTATCTCCAAGTACTTCCTTGCTTCCACCACTTTCCTAATTACCCATGATGCTTGTTGGGAATTCTCATGGTAGTGACATCACCTTTTATGTAGAAGCCATGCACCCATTTGATCCAGATTTTGTCTTGTTTACGTGCGAACACCAAAGTAATTTTCATATAGAGGCTTTATTCAGTTGCATATTAATTATGTTCCGGCCCCCTACGCCTTGGGTGGCATATGTAATCCCGTGCCACTAATGCTTTCCTTGTAATATTTGTTGTTCGTCCATAAGAATACTCTGCAGCTCTGCTGGATTATTTTCACCACTTTACGAGGTATTAGGAATATTTGGCACCAATATGATTGCATACTAAACAAAGTGGACTTGATTAATTGGATTCTCCCAGCATATGACAGAAGTTTTGATGTCCAGCTCTCTATTCTTTCCAAGATCTTTTTGATGAGTGGTTCACACTGTAAAATACTTAGCTTCTTAGATGATAGAGGGACTCCAAGATACTTAAAAGGTAGTTCACCTCTAGTTAGCCCAAATTCTTCAAGAATTGCCTTCTGCACATTTTCAGGAACTCCTCCAAAGTAAATACAGCTCTTGTTGGGGTTAGCCTTCAAACCTGAGGCCCTTGAAAACTTATCAAATGCACACATCAATCTTCTGACTGAAACCTGATCCCCCCTTGCAAACATGAGTAAGTCATCTGCAAAGCACAAGTGAACCAGTCCAAATTTCCTACATCTGGGGTGATATTTGAAATCTCCTTCTGTCTTAAGCTCCATCAAACATCTGCTCAGGTACTCCATACAGAGGACAAACAAGTATGGAGAGATTGGGTCTCCTTGTCTCAAGCCTTTCCTTGCTTTAAATGGCTCTGTTAATTCACCATTTATATTTATTGTATATGACACCTTTCACACATGCCATTATCCATTTCATAAACCTGTAGGGAAACCCTAATTCAAAAAGCAACTGTTGCACAAAAGGCCATTCAACAGAGTCATATGCCTTTTGTATATCCACCTTTACCATACACCTAGGTGATATATGCTTTCTTGAATATCCTTTGATCAATTCATGGCTAATAAGTATATTATCATGAATAACTCTGCCTTTGACAAAAGCTGATTGGCTTTCATTTATTAACTTTCCTAGCACTTCTTGCATTCTATTTGCTAACACCTTAGAGATCACTTTGTAGATAGTGCCACAGCAAGCAATAGGTCTATAGTCTCTAATAGTGCTAGGTTGCCTCACCTTAGGCACAAGAGTGATCAGTGTACTATTTAAGGTGTAAGGTAAGTACCCTGTATTGAAGAAACTTTGAATTGCCTGGCATACCTCTTCACCAATGATGTTCCAGGCTTTCTTGTAAAATAATACATTATAGCCATCCATTCCAGGGGATTTATTTGATTCCATACTCCACAGTGCCCTCTTAATTTCCTCAATCGCAACAGGCACATAGATGTTGTGCATTTGAAAGCTTCGACCCTCTGTCGATAATATGCTTATCTACCATTGGTAGTTCATTTGCGCAGACTCCCATAAGACTTGTGTAAAAGATCTTACTTCTTCTTGAATTTCGGTTTGACTATTGCACCTTTTGCCATCGGTTTAATGAGAAGTTTGATAGCTTGACTTGCTTTCCTTGCTTTGGCATATGAGTGAAAGAATTTGGTGTTTTTGTCTCGAGTTGGATCCGATCGACTCTAGATTTACGGTGCCAAATCATTCTTCAATCCCACTCCATTCCTCCGGGTAGCCATACCGCTTCTCCTTGACAATCAACTCTTGATTAAGCTATCCAAGCTTAATTTGTGTTTGAGTATGTTTTAATTCTTCTCTTGCCTTTGTGACTCTCTCTCTGTAGCTTTGAAGTGTGCTACATTTAGTAGTTTCGGGGCTGTTTTAGATTCTTAAGTTTATACCAATGATTGAGAAGTTTATTCTCATGGTATTGCCTTTCCCAAATCTTCTTCACTATTCTCTGAAAATCCTTATGCTCATTAGCACATTCAAGAATCGAATGGAGTATTCCTCCTTATCTCTCCTTCTTCAAATTTGAAGCAATGGGCAATGATCGGAGACATTTCTTTCGAGAATTTCCACAAGAACTTCGCAAACTCTCTGAACCATTCATTATTTGCAAGACATCTATCAATCAAAGATAAAATACGGTTCTCTCCTTCTTCCGATTGCACCAAGTGTATTGGTTTCCTACCATTTTGATTTCGGATAGGTCATTTTTATGAATACGATCTGCAAAGTCCTTAATATCGGCTTGATGGTGGATTACCTTGATATCTATCCTCACTTCTTAGAACCGTGTTGAAGTCACCACCTATCACCAAAGGTCCTTTTATTTGACTACACACGAGAATCCGGCCAAATTCCGGAGATCATGTCTCAAATTCCTTGTATTATAAGCATATACATCCTTTATGTAGAATTTTTACCTTTTTTGGATCGGTAACTTGACATAAGAGACCTTGTGCATCCTCTTTAATCAATTGCACATCAATTTTCTTAGGATTCCATCCCACCCAAATCCTACCATTTTACTCGGCTATAATTATTAAAGAATCTCCACCTTGATCCAACTTCTCGGTGATTTTCTTAAACTGTGCTCCTTCACTCTTGTTTCAAAAATACGATTATATCAATTTTATTCTTTTTTAAGAAGGACTTCAACTCCTTCATTTAAAGGGTTTGTTACAACCCCTTATATTCCAAAGTAGGAGATTCATTTCCCAAGAGGAGGATAAGGTCCCCGCCCTCTTCACCTGTATCTCCTTCATCTTCCATACACGATAGCATCTGATATGTGTTTCCAATCCTAATTTCATCACTCTTGCCTTCCTTTACTACTATTTTTGGGGATGTTTTCTTAGCCTTTATCCATGTCCCCACCATTTGTTTGCCATTGATTTTCTCTCTGCTTCCTCAATATGTGGTTGAGCTAGTAGCCTCCGGTGTTTGTGCTTGTTTCTTTGTTGCCACTCCTGTCTAGCATTTACGAGGCATGAAATTTTTGGTTTCGATTACAATCATGGCGGCTAGTTGACACTTCTTACAAGACGAGGAACCCAATCATATACTACCTTTTGCATCATTTTTCTCCCATCTTCTCCTTCAATCTGCACTTCATATTTCATAGGCTGTGTGACATCTACCTCTATCAGCATTCTTGCATATGATATTCTAGTCTGATTTGAAGTACATTCATCAGCATATAATGGTCTCCCCAGCACACTTCCAATACGACTAAGGGAGTCCATTCCCCAACAATTGAGGGGCAGATTTGGTAGCTGTACCCATAATGGTATCTCCTTTAATATCTCTTCCTTGAAACAGAAATCCTCATACCATGCCTTAACTATAACTGGTTTAGTACCAAATGTATGAGGACCAGAGTATAGCACAAGGTTTTTCTCGTCCATTGATTTAAATCGTATAATGAAATACCCCTCATTATGATAGTACACCTCGCATTCCAGATCAAATTGTTTCTTAAAGAAAGTCCTCACAAAGTTCAGAGATGGGGATTCTCCAATTACATATAGAATAATCGCATATTGCCATTTCATTTTCTCGATTTCAATAGCAGATTTTTCTAAGCAAGCCGTAGGAATCCCATCTTTCAGAGTAGGTGTAATAAAGCTGAGTTTTAGACCTTTACCTCCTCGATTCACCACTGGCGGCTCTGGATCATCTGGTTTTTCAGTCAATTTTTCCTGCGGTTCTTTCAGTTTTTCTTCCGATTGTTTACTCGCCTCCATAGCATTTTTTGGTTTTTCCTTTTCCTGAGATAACACTTTTGCATAAGTGTTTTCACTCCGATTCTCGGTGGATTTAGGTGTGGTTTCTCTTGAATTCTTAGTAGCTATTTCCGAACTTCTCGTCGTCATCTGAAGAACGACCTTATTGCCGGTGTTCTTCTTCCTTGTTCCTTTTTGCCCTGCCATGCGTAGGTTACGCAGAGTACGCTAACATGCGCGGTGGATCAGAGCTCCTTTTCAATATTGCATAGTTACGTATGTTAAGTTTTATTATTGTTATCGTCATTAGTATAATTATTATCATCATTATTATAATTACTATTAGTGATGGTAGTAGAGGTAGTATAAAAAAAAATAACAATTAAACCTTTGTACACAACACATATATATTGTAAATTTTGATACATTAAAACACATATATTTCTTTATATCATAAAATATGAGTATATGCAGCATATCACATTACTATACAAAGTGAAAGTGAACAAGTGTATTACTAATTTTATAAATCAGTAATGTTATTATTAATTTTAAACATAAGGGACAAAAATTTAAATGAAAAACTGATCAGGTGACTTATTTTTTAATAAGGTAGGATGATTACTTTATTATTTCAAGTGACTTTCATCACCAAACGAACTTAGGCCCTGTTCTTTTGGACTTATTTTTCGATTCGATTCGATTCGATTCGAGTCCATTCGATTCGATTCGATTCGATTCGAGTCCATTCGATTGATTTCGTCAACTCAGTTCTTCTTATTATTATTATTATTATTAATCTTAATTATTATTATTGTTATTATTACTAATAATATTACTATTATCGTTTTTGTTGTTAATTACTATTATTATTATTATTTACCATTATTATTATTTCATTTCATTTCAGTTCAGTTCAGTTCCATTCATTCAGTTCAGTTCAGTTCAGTTCAGTTCAGATTCATTCAGTCCAAAAGAACAGAGCCGGGTATATCAAATCATAATTTGTGATTGTCCTATTTTGACTTTTACAAATATATAAAGCAGTTTTAGAACTTAATTACCAAGCCCTCTATTTCAACTTAAGTTGACTAATTCTCAACAATACTTTTCGCTTCTATTACATCATCACACGTACAAAACAAAAGTCTCTGCAAACACTCCCTACATCATCTTAACGACACAAACTCAGAAATTTTTTAAAACACTTTCTACTCTAATCCAACACACAAGTCTCGTAGCAAAACAGACACCGCGACCAGCAAAATAGTCTCAACTTAATATTACCATTTCTTTTCGGAGGAGATGCCCTTTCCAACTCACCTAATCGGCTAAAATATTCACAAAGGGTAAATTCGGTTGCAGCCACGATCGAGTTTTAGCATTGATTTAAAACGACATATGAACGGCATAAAAAAATTATCGACAGAGTATCCATTCTATTACTAGTCTTCTAATAAGCGAAGCTAAACCGTAAGCATGATGTTGCCGGATACGAATGGTGAAAGAAATGATACGAGGTCACTTTATAAACTTTTTTTTTATGTAAGCTTTGATTTTCACTTTCCATCTCTACTCGATTTAGAAGATGACACCTACCATACAATTATCACAAAAAAAAAAAAAAGAAAAAAAAGAGTACACTAGACTAGACTAGACTAGGCATCGGAGAAAAAGGAGGATGGTACTGTGTGGTCCTCGCACATACTCCACCACACCTCGTTTTAACCCTTCCAAGTTCAGCTTCTTCACTTTCTTCATTCCCCCCTTCCACCTCTCTAATCTCTCTCACTAACAAACTAATGGAATCAAGCAAATATGAAGGAAAAAGGATCATAGAGGTACCTGAATTCGACGAGGAAGACGGAGAAGAGGATAGCAAGAGATCAAGAGCATTAACTCCTTCTAAAAGAAGGGTATCGAATGCGAGCGGGTCCATAGAGCATACTTGTCAGATAGAAGACTGCACGGCCGATATGAGTTGTGCGAAACAATACCACCGTCGCCATAAAGTTTGTGAATTTCATGCCAAGTCAGCAGTGGTTCTTCTTGCTGGGTTGAGACAACGATTCTGTCAGCAGTGCAGCAGGTCCGATTCCCTAAAGTTTACGATTAACTTTTTTTAGTCCGTACATGTTATGAAATGTAGAAATGTTAAAAAGATACAGAAATGGGAGCATGCAAGGACATGAAAATTATGCCCGGCAGAAAATCAACGGCTATAGACCAAAATCCAAAGCAAAAGAATAAAATAGAAAGAAAAAAAAACGAAATGTGAACAGCACAAGGCCTTAGTAATATTGCAAACTTTGTATCCTTCAATATCTGAAGTCCGAGAAAGTTATTCATGTCATACATCTAGTTATTTTCACAGTTTATTTTACGATATTCACTTAAAGTAGAGTGCATTTTACGTACCAACAAAACTACTATCGGCCATAAATTATCATGGGCACATTAATCCAAACCCAACTCAGTCAGACAGTCTTAGAGCCGATATATATGACAAAGAATAAGTTGCAATATAGCCGTCCTCTTTTAATATTCACTCTCCAGCTCTCATGTCTTGCAGGTTTCACGAGTTGTCAGAGTTCGATGAAGCTAAAAGAAGCTGTCGTAGGCGTTTGGCGGGACACAATGCGCGACGCCGCAAGAACTTATATGATTCGCATTGAGCAGAGAGGCGTTGAAAACGAAGCCATTTCTACAAGCAGATAAAATCCATCTGAAGTAGGGGGAAATGGTGTTATATTCATCCCTGAAGAAAATTCATCAGAAATGTGACCATTGCAAATGTTCTCTATCTTGTGTCAATTGCTAAGACTTCTTTTCAGAAAGCACTAGCTTAGGTCTGTAAAAGTTCAAACAATCTGTTTTTTAAAAAAATAATCGACTTTGGCCAATTCGTGTTTGCCCACACGATAAACTTTAGTCCATGTAACTCATATAAGTTTAAAAGTATACAGGTTACTGTTCTATTCAGAAAGGCTCCTGGCTGTCACAGCCCAGCAATAGCTAATGAAATCATATAATAGCCTAAAGTGAAACAATATAGACCACACAGCTCAATAGAAATTATTTTATAGGGTTATGACAAAGTTCAAAGTGATAAGGTACAATAGATTGGTCTTGATCTGCATCTAGCCCTCATGAGATTTTTATTACAGTTCAATCACAATGGAAGTTTCTCTCAAAACAAAAAATCCATGAAGAATAATTGGCACTAGGTCCACAAACGGTGCATCAGTCCCATTCTCGTTTGATGCCCAGCAACTTCATAGCCAGTTCCCATGTGACAATAGCAGCAGCATTGGCAGGAAATGCTCTAACTATTGTAGGACCAAGACCTGTATAGCATCCCCTAATCCCGGACTTCCTATAAACCTAACAACAAAAAATAATCAGGCATTTGTTGCTACTTTAATACACACCCTAACAAACATTTTAAGATCCTTAATGCATACCGAATCTAGAATCCGGTATGGATTCCTCGTATGGTGTTTGTCCGATGAAGTTTGAATAATAGTCTTTGCCACATCCAATGGTAGAACAACAGACCAGCACTAACATGAGCAAACATTAAGTTATAGAGAGAGAGAGAGAGAGAGAGAGAGAGAAGGTTTAAATAAACAGAGAGGGAAGATACGAGTAAGAGAAAGTGCATCTATTGTCTTTGAAAATTGAAACTAAAACACTCACTGCTATCCCACCGAAGCCACCACTAAAAATCCCAATTCCTACATCAGTAAAATGGGCTAGATCAGAGGAAGCATCTCTCAGCGATAAACGCATATAATAACGGATGTGCTCATAAGTGCTAAAGAAGACTGCATTTCCAACAGATTCTCTTAACAAAGTAGCAGTGCCTCCTCGGAATAATCCTGTCAGCTGAAGAGAAATACTATCAGCTGGATAGTGCTTTAGCATTCAAATTTTACTTTGGTGTTACTCACCCCTTCGTTTTTCAGAGTTTTAAGGGCACAATCAATGGGACCGTTGTATGTGCTTAATCTTTTAAGGAAAGAGCCACTGCCTTGAACTTGCATTCTACACTGAAAATTCCACAATCACACAAATGATGCGAACTCAGCAAAGTATGAACAAGATTACGAATCACATACCTTTACCAGCTCCGATGGGCATAATATAAAGCTGATAAGAGCTCCAGCAAAAGCTGCTGAAGGAACAATTGCAAGAGGCTGTGGCTTCCCATTTTTTACTTCTTCCTATAAAGCCACAAAAGGATTAACCATACGAGCACATTACTCATGTAATCAACCACAAGAACATCCAGAATTTAAATTTAGTTATTTTACAGCCGTGAAGGTCAAAACACATTAGAGCATGGAGAGTGCTGTGAAACAAACCTGCAGCAACTGTTTTGTGTGGGAATAAATTCCAAATGCAAGTGAGCTTTCAAAGGCCATCCCCACAAAAGAAGGTGTTGCACCACGATAAAGTCCTTTCACCTGTCAAAGTAACCAAAACATAGTGAATAGTGATGCAGTGAAAGAAAGAAAGCTTTACCGTAGATTACTTGCACCAGAATGACCAACAATATACTATGAGGTTCATAACAAACTAAGAGGTAAAAGAACTGGGAATTAACAATGACCAAATAATATTTGGAGGACCGACTCAAAGACATACCATGCTCAAATAGGATAATACAAATAATTTTTATTGGATAAACGAACTTCACTGCTTTAGATAGCTTTAATTGCACTCACACATACATCACAGATATAGAGACTAAAAAGAAGGAAACAGAAGGAACTCCATGCCCAATATAGCTTGATGGGACACAACTACTCTTACAACATTGCACTATTGAAATGAGCTGACGCGAAGAGTTAAGAGGCATACTCCGTCTGTCTTCAATATTGCCGCGGTACAGTGCAGACCACTCTTGTACTTGATCCCATTAGCTCCTGTGTTGTGTTTTTGAAGCTTCACCTGATAACACATATCATGATGGCCAAAAAGAGGCGGCCTTGAGATACTAAATAAGTGTGTTACCCTCAATTTTCTCTTGTACAACGAGGCACTGATGCAATTGAAATGAAAGAACTTCATCATGCAGTTATAGGGACAAGATTTCAGCCAAACATGCAGATAAATTCCCAATCGTGCAAGAATCTTATATGACTTATTTCTTCATTTTCAAAAATTATACAAAATTGATCTTCTGTGTCATTATTGGCATGTAGAACTAGTTGTCATCAGTCAATTATGCATATAAAGTCAAGCTCCAAGATTCAAAAAAAAAAAAAAAAAAACTGAGACTAAAGGCTAAATCGTAATATCAGAGTATATGACTCGTGTTCTTTAAAGGACGAAGCTCCTCCAAGGCATAAATTTTGTGAAATATTAAGATTTTACAATAAAAAAGACCAGCCAATGGTTTCTGTGCTTAGTAGATACTGATCAAATTTTGTGGCTAGCTAAGAAGAGAGTGATCAATCACTTCCAATACTGCATTTTGCCAAATGAAGTTCAGTTTCTTGACAATTGCTGATGTTGCCTACTAAATACAAAATCAGTCCACTCAGTTAGGGACTTGTGGTTCTTCACTCTGCTACACCTAGCCACCCCAGTACTTAGATATACACTTTAATCTTATTCCTTCTGCTTGAGAATATATAATCTCTACAACTACAACTAAGCAACTCTATTAAAACAATCAAATATCGACCACCAAGTTACCGATAAATTGCCTCACAGAGAATCAAATCCACCAGGCGGCAAAAAAGTATCAAAAGAATGTAGAAAGCCTCGAGAGAGAGAGAGAGAGAGACCTTGACAGTGTCAAAGGGATGGCCAACAATGACGGTGGCAACACCCGCCAGCATACCCGCGACGTACTCGCTGTAGCCCGAGCCTGAACCCGAACTCTCCACCATAATCTATTCTCTTAATATCGCACACGAGTTCTCTCTATCTCTCTCTCTCTCCCTCTCTCTCCCTCTCTCTCTCTCTCTCTCTCTCTCTCTCTCTCCCGCTCGCTCTCTCCCAGAAAGTCAAAATCGAGCGATTAGCCCATGATATATACTACAACCAGCAGTATCATGTTGCTCATGGTGTAAAAAAAGGGGTGCGCAAATAAAATGTAGTCCAAAAATCCGGCTCCCGATGAGGAGTCCACGGCGGCTGGGTCGCTGAGATTTCGGCGTGAAGCCGCTGGGGAAGACGGCTGGTCCCTTCCTGATTTACTTAATATTCAAGATTCAAGCGCGTTGGAAGATGACGACTGTCAGAGAAACCAATGAATCGACCGCGTGCAATTCAAAATGGCTCCGCCCCAATTATTGAATGATCAAAATAAACCAACAATTTCTGCTCACACAGAATCATTGCATTAAAAAAAAAAAAAAAAAAATATCATGTTTCAGGAGAAAGTAAAAAGACTGTAAATAGAGTCAATCAATTGCATTCATAACACCGATAGAGGGGCTTTTAAATAGGCATTACAATGTGAGTCCTTCCGTACATAGGATTTCTAGATAAGGTAAGACATCTAATAGGATCCTACTACCTCTAGAAGGATCTAGAACCTTCCATCTATGTATCTACAACCAGTATTAGGTAAGACACATTACGGGAATAATAATTCCCGGAACACTCCCCCTGTGTCGAGCACTAATACAACAATGGTGCAGACGATGTTGCCTTCGTAAAAACCTATTCCAAGCCAAAACAAAACCTCATGGAAAAAATAAAAGCTTGATGAGGAAAAGAATGTAACGCACCAACATAACATGTCGTGTATACTCCCCTTGATGTATACATAACGACTCCTCCTGATGAGTACCTCAAATCATAGGAGTCGGATTCCAAGTTGCCCTCACAACTATACCAAGGAAAAACCCAGTGGGAAAAATACCTCTTCGTCTAAGTTGAACAGAAGTACAACGCATCATTGTATGGATGTTCTCATAGGTCGCCTCGTTAAAAACCTTACCAAGTGAAAACCCAGTGGGAAAAACAAACCTTGGTTTAAGGACAAAAAGAGCGCGACACATCCAAAGTGCAGAGTCACTAAAGACTTATCCGAAAATCAAGTTTTCTAAAGTCTTGACCTCCATGCACTAAATCAGTCATAACTTCTTAGATTCAATAGGCATCAACGAAACTGTAAGAACTTATGAAAACTAGACACCCATAGCTTTTCATTCACATACAGTACGTAACCTAGATCGACCTGAGCAGATCACAAAGCTCTATCGAAGTTGACTCAGCAAATTACCGGACATATCTTGTCCTACTTTGCAACAATAGTCATATGTCACTCAACATGATGGATGTGATCAAATGGTTGGTTTCTTTGGAAAGTAGACACAAACCTTTCCAATGGCACCAATTTCACCATTTTCCATCAAGTGAGCTGCCCTATAGGTCATATGGGAGATAGACCAACACATTCTGGGCAGATTCGGGTATCAATTTTCAAGTGTCCTTTTTATCGAGATAGAGCGAGCTTCAAGCTTCTTGTCAATCACAGACATTATGTGAGCGCATCCTAGGCCATCATCACAGTGGCTTTACCTGGATTATTACGAATGAGTACATCGAGTCAAACATGAGTACATAATACCGTACTTTTCAAGAATGCATCATCACTTGAGTGAGCCAAGTCTTATGATGACTTCGACTAATCATTGGGAATCATATAAGCATTACTTTATCATCTCTTAGGGAAACCGTCCCTTAAATTGCCTTAAACCGATTGATGAATACGCATCATCAAGTGTCCCCAAGATCCTTTCATTCTTAAATTTGGATTTAGCGGAATCTCTTAGTCTCACAAGAGTACATCACTATAAATCCTTAGTTTTACACGCAAAAGCTTCATATCTCTTCCAAATCAAGTATATAGTTAGTATGCGTTCCCGACATTCACTTGTCGACGCGCTCCGTGGTCAGGAGCCACTTGATTTGAGTCTGATCCACTACGAGATCCTTTTTATCACTTAACTTAGTTCCCCAATAAGATGAGATTCAAGCTGCACGTCAGTTTTTGGGAAATTATCTAACTGAAAAGATAGTGGATGTTATAACATCCATTACGATAGCACAACTAAGTTTCGTGTCATCATAGTCGATTCCATTGCATTCATGAGAAACCTCACGCCATGAGGTGAGTTTAACTCCTTCTCTCACTCGCTTTAACAAAGTATACGGATAGATCTTATCTTTGGAGTGTCGGTACCACTTCAACAAAGGGCTATCACTTTGTTTATACTGGAGTCGCATATGTTTCCATTTTAGGCCAAGGCTACAACGTTGTAGATTTTCAACGAAGTATGGTTCGATTAGACTCACATTCCACGTCCTCATGTACTGGCTTTATTCATAGAGTACTCTTTATGGATTGGCATTCATTGAGGCGTCCCCCAATGATGACTATAATCCAGAATCACATGAGACGGATGAGTTCATTTGATCATATGATCAAGTTTCATGTACCAAACTCGCATACATTCTTAGCGAGAGTATTTATCGAACCAAGTGGCATCCCAATACTCTATAAGATCCACGTCCTAGTAACACCATCTACCACAATTTGTGGTGTTACCATATCACCATTTATAGGTGACGAACGCCCATGACCGGACACAATCCTTGCAGACATGTTTGCAGCATGTATTTAATCTCGTCACTTTAGGGAACTTGGTGAGACACAGTAGGGACAAACTACGACAATTCCAAGTCGTTCTACTCGAACTTGATCGTTCGCATCTCCCCCTAACGACGGGAAGACTGGCTCATCAAAGTGACTTACGAGATCGTCTGCCAAGGTATATTTTAAGCGGACTATGAGTGAAAGCGCATGTCATATTCATCATTTATAACCCGTCATAATGCGTTGTGGTGACGCACTTTTGGCACATGAACATGTGGACGATAAAGGTTTTCAGTGTTAACACAATCCAGTTAACAAAATGCATACTGTTACACTCGTAACTAAGCATTTGAATGATGATAGGTATAGGTGAATATGACATGTTGACCTATGCTACATAGCCGTAGCTACTGCTCTTGAGAATTCAACAAAACCGCCACCATGCACCACCGGGACCGAACATAAAGAAACGATTGAACCGTTGATAGGTCGTTGGTTTTATCAAACCTCTAGTGCTTTCTTGAATATTTCACTCCCTTCACCAGCCCCAAACACCTCAAAATTTCGTGAGCATGTATAAACGGGTGTTTAGGATTCCAAAACCATCAACCTTGTGGTCAAAAACCGGTCGAAATAACATCGAACTGGTTAATAGGACGGCTGGTGGTATGTGAAAACTTCATTTAAGTGGTTCACCTCCTTCCAAGTCTCCAAATGGCACCGAAATTTATGAGAAGGTAGCCTTGGATGTTAGGAAGTACTCGTTAAAATTTCACTTTAAGACTTGGTCTAAAAGTGGATAAACCGACCTTTACAATGACTGGTCCGCAAGTTGGACAACCATAACTCAGGTTTCATCAACTTATCAATCATTGTCAAATGAACAACATAACATATAAATGTTATCACTTGAGTACGACCATTTGTGAACACCATCATAGCATCATAAGCCACCCAGGCTAATACTTATGATCATGTATGTTAAGGACTCGGTGAAAAGGGAGGACTCAGCACCATGCTTATGCGAGTCGCTATATTATCCTCTTTAGCATAGGAGGGTGTCATCTCCTAATCGTGCCAAAGAATAGGCTTTAATAAATGAACATGGCTAAGAAGGATCATCGGGGGGTCTTTGGTGTCACACATGCTTATGAAAGTAAGACGCGGATGACATGAATATCATCATCGGTCACGAGCCCTGCTCACGACTCCACCAACGTACTTTGGTGTCTTTGATCCAACTAGTTTCTTTGTTCAAAGAAAATGATGTCCATGACAATACCGTGGTATATGGATCATCAAATTGTCCAAACTCTGGACTATTAAAGCCTAAATATGTCAATGTCCCAATACATCTTCTGGTTACACAAACCAATGCAAGCCGGACCATATTGACTCATGAATATTTTTCCTTTCACATATCCAATACAAATGATGCATAAGATTTTATTTCTCACAAATCATAATGAGATGCTATGAGTGATACACTTTGGCATATGTATCATCGAGTCATAACATGGTTTGATTGTTACGGAACATATGTGACTAGAAAACGCCATTCAGCATTCAACAACTTGAGCATCATACCGCTCATTGATTGTGATGACCTACTCATCATAGTCACAATGGATTTATAAACCGAAATCCAAAAATATCGTGTTCCTTGAAAATAGCTTAATACGCACTCAATTTCGCTTGCAAAATTTTATAAACATGAGCATAGCGAACACTATAACAACATAGAGATTTTATACCAGATACAATCAAAATGATCTATCATATTGAGTGCATAACATGGCAAGGTTATATGCCTAAGGGGCAAAATTACGACACAAGCATGGTGTAACACTACCATGCACACGCTCGACCTTCTTATAAGGGTGCGTATTTTTGGCTTCCCCAAGGAAACTGTTTTTCAACATTTGAAAGATGATAGTTTAGCGTATAATGCATACCAGAAACTGCATCATCTATGGCAAATTTGGCCAAAAAGAGGTTGAAAAATATGTGTCATAAGACCACTTGCAAATTTAAGATGGGAACCAAGTTGGTTGGGACAAAAGTTAGCACAATCGCTGGAAATAAAATTCCGCCAGCTTGACCTTTGTTCACTAAAACAGCGATAACTCCCTTGTTAGGAAGGCTATGGACGAACGATCAGATGTTTTGGAAACTAGACTTCCGCATCTTTCTATCCATATATTGTGCATCACACGGATCATTAAAACCAGATCACAGTGCATGTTTTAATTGGCTATTTAGTATTTCCCAAGTTTAGTGAGAAAACAAGGTTGAGACCATATCCAATGGCATAAGTGTTGATGCAAAAACATGGCAATGACAGCCATATGTGCGTTTAAACGCAGCAGGTGTTCGATTTCTTATCTCGACTAATGATCCTTTCGGTAACTCCAACTTGGTAGACTTGCAGAGAAGGTAGGAATGTCGGTACAGCTAAGGCTGTTTAAAAACCACTTATTCCGTTTGAACTTTCAAAGCATAAACAAATACCAAGGAGGATGCGCCTAGTCATGATCAAAGTGTAGACAAAATCCACCAAAGTGCATCAAATCAACCAAGTATTTTAATTCTCAATTTGCAAGTATACGTCATAATAGCCATGTTATATAGATACAACGCGGTGCATCATAATTAAGCATTTTGAACCATGAGACATAATGAATATACCATAACCAACTTGTCTTGACCATCCAATAAGATCTACTAAACATAGTCAAATGTATAAGGCACATGCCTTTACAGATACTCGGAAAATTATTCGGACCTATAGTCATACGAACTATAATCGAGGTCAACGAATTCATGTATTTACCGCAATATGCCATTGCTTTACATGTTAAAATTCATGAGAATTGCTCTTACACTCTTTCATATATTATATTGCAAGGAGACGGTGCATGACTACACCCACATGCAATATTTTATTTTAATAGGATGAAAGATGGAGTTTTCCAAGTATGGGATTGGGTCAAGACCAACGTGGTGGTCGCTCAATTCAACGTGACAAATCCGTCACAAATCGATTTTAACCACGACATATCCGTCGCAATCGATGTTTGTCCCATTTGTACGTCACAATTCCGTGACTAATCATGAACAAGTCATAACTTTACTGTTACCGACAATATTCATTTTATTCAATTGTTGGTTTAAATTCGACAAAACGGCGATGTCAAATCGCACCCAAAACGTGGTGTATGCAACAACCACAAATATCGACTTTCAACAATTATCCGTGACTCCCTCAGGACCGTCACACAGTTTACTTCGACATATGAGAGTGATACCACCTCTCATAGTCTCATCAACCACAAAGTAGCGTGGGAGATAAAGAACCCAAATACCCAATTCCCCAAAAAAAATTTCCCAAAAGAGAGGAATTGAAAAACGGGAACTTTAATAAAATCTTACGGGTATTTGGTTCCATATTTGCTTTGGTCCTTGAACGGGAGCTTCTTTCCATATGAGCAATATATTTCCATGGGTACTCCATTCTATATTTACTTTGATCCTTCAACGGGATAATAAATATGGCTTCTCTCCATATTTTGCGCATTATCATGAGCAACATATTTTCCTATATGCCACGTAAAGCATAAACATACTTAGATTCATAAACATACAAGTTAATGATAAATGAATCATGAATTAGGAAAATAGAGAGTTGAGAAACGCCCGAAAAGGGCTACTGGGCTCGATAATTGGCCGAAAAAGGACTCGAGCGCGGCGATGCAGCAGCTCGGTATTGGATGAGGTCGGATCTCCAAATTTTCTTATAAAAATCTGCTTCTTGTTCGGCGGCAGATTCAGTAATCAATATTACTCAGAATCCGATCTCCACCATTGAATATACAGATATTTGTGTTGGGAGGTTGCTGCCAAAATTTCACACCGATCCGACGGTTATCGAATCGGGAAACATGATTTTGGTACGACTGCGCTGTGCAGAAAATTTACGCGCGGAAATTCTCGTCTCTCGGTTTTTTTTCTTCTTTCGATTTTGATAGGTTTTGTCTCGATTGCACTAGGTTCTCAAACAGAAAATATCACGTGCATAAAACTGTAGGACAATCCGGCGGTGCTTCGATCATATCGGGTCGCAGCTTTAGACAATAATTGGCTAGACAAAAACGGTCTGAAAAACGGGACTGTCGGGCGGGTCGGGTCGGGTTCCTCTTTCTGGTTTTGGTCACGGTCCGGATTCTGGACTTTTTTTTTTCGTATCGTGCCGCTTCCGAGGTTTCAATGTTTCGGACGGCGATGACTGTTGAGCAGATCAGGATGGAGGGTCGCGTGCGGCTCACATGTGGTGGTTCGCCTGACTAGGGTTTGCTAGCGGCGTCGGGTGGCGATCTGGTTTGCAGAAGGCATGGCAGACGGTGTGCTGGACGGCGACGCGGGTTGGTGTGCTGGGAAGATGGCCCGATTTGCAGAAGGTGACGACTCCGATTTGCAGGAGACGATCAGGTTGCGCGGGAGCGGGGTTGCGGGGAAGACGACCCCTTCTGCTGCTGATAGCGTTGCTCCGGCGGTGGCGACAGGGTGTGGGGTTTCTGGTCGGAGGCGGCGGCGGATCTGCTGCTAGGGTTTTCCGATTTTTTTTTTTGATTAATTTCGGACGAATTTTTGGTCGAATTTTTCTTGCTCTATTGGTAGACTACGTGCTGATAACGTGTTTCAGGAGAAAGTAAAAAAACTGTAAATAGAGTCAATCAATTGCATTCATAACACTGATAGAGGGGCCTTTAAATAAGCATTACAATGAGAATCCTTCCATACATAGAATTCCTAGATAAGGTAAGACATCTAATAGGATCCTACTACCTCTAGAAGGATCTAGAACCTTCCATCTATGTATCTACAACCAGTATTAGGTAAGACACATCACGGGAATAATAATTCCCGGAACATATCATTAAATATAAGTAGGCGTGAAGATATTCCTTATACAGATGGCGGGATTATTATCCCAACAAGAGCGACCAGACTAAAATTTACATGTCAACTTAATTGATAAAGTATGAATAATTAATAAGTTAATAAGTTAGTTTATTTAACTATACAAAGCATTATCCAACCCGTGCGATGCACGGTCTTTTATTGAATATCTACGTGTTTTGCATGTAATGTTGGGGCAGACGGTTAAATGAGCAGATGGCAGAATTTAAATGCCTTTTAGAGAAATTTATATATTTTTTTATTGTTATTGTCCTTTTATTTTAATCTATGTAATTAGTTATATGAAATGGGCTTTACTAACCCGTATGTTGCTACGGGGTTGTTTTGGTTTATTCAACCCGTGCGATGCCCCGATTGTATCTAAGATTTCATAGTTAAAATTTAACCATCTTGTAATTTATACTATCATTTAAAAGTTCATTTTAACCACCTTGTGTATTAGAAGGTGCACGTGTTTTGTACGTAATGTTGGGGCAGACGGTTGAATGAGCAGATGACAGAATTTAAATGCCTTTTAGAGAACTTTATATGTTTTTTATTGTTATTGTCCCTTTATTTTAGCCTATGTAATTAGTTATATGAAATGAGACTTTACTAACTCGTATGTTGCTCCGGGGTTGTTTTTGGTTTATTCAACCCGTGCGATGCACCGATTGTATCTAAGATTTCATAGCTAAAATTTAATCATCTTGTAATTTATACTATCATTTAAAAGTTCATTTAAACCACCCTGTGTATTAGAAGGTGCATTTGCATTGTGATGTCTATCATAACTTTTGTATTTAAATTAGTTTAAAACCAAACCAAACCAAACATACCCAGTATATCCCGCTCAGAGCAGGGTCTGGGGAGGGTAAGATGTACGCAGACCATGCCCCTACCTATTACGGTAAGGAGGCTGTTTCCGTGAAGACCCTCAGCTTAGTGCACAACAATATATTGAGTAAAAAATACAAAGGGAAGCATATGATACGAAAAAAAAAACTCAATACCATACCTGAGCCAATGGTTTAATCCACATGGGACTTACCTAAGAGGAATTTGGCTTCATCACTCCCGATGAACGCTGCTCAAACAGAAGAGAGGTTGACTCCGCGCACAGCTCCCTGTCAAAAATACACCACACGCAAAAGGCAATAGGTAAAATATACAATAAATGTAAAAATGCAATGCTCTAGGTCAAAGCTAACCGAGACAACCCAACCCTGAGGCTCTCAACTACAGCACCACTCCCAACTAAAGAATTCACAACTCTGATCTGGCGCCTCCAAGCGCGCCTATCAACAGTCATGGTCTCGGAAAGGTTTAAGGCCTTCAAATCTAATCTCAGCTGCTCCTCTCACGTCCTCCTCGGTCTGCCTCTCCTCCTCTCCCCGACAACTACTAAACTCTCGACCCTCCTCACCGGAGCAGATGCCTGCCTCCTGCGGACGTGGCATAAGTATTATATAGTATAGATATTGAAAATCAAGCTTATTTAATTGTATATTTTTTATAAAATCGTTAATACTACATGCTTGGCAAAAAATGAGTAAAGGGCTGGGAATCGGGCCACTCAGTTCGATTTTTAGTAAAAAAAAAAAACAAATCAATTTTTTTTTTTTTACGTTTTGCTTCGGTTCGATTTTTATATTTTTAATTAAAATCGTACCAAATGGTTTGGTTTGGTTCGGATATTTTTTTTTTTTTTGGTTTTTTCGGTGTTTGATTAATAAAATTTATTTTAAATTACAAACTTTCGGGGGAAAAATATATTTCCAAAACGTTCACAATATTCCGTATAAAAAACTTGCTTATAAGTTATAAAGTATACATATTCACAACACACAAACCACCTATAAAATTATGAACTATATTAACCGTTCAAGTTTAAATGTTCAAAAGCAAATATTTAAAAAAACAGTCCAAGTTCAACAATTTCATGAAAAAAATAGTGCAAGCAAAACAACTGGACAACAGCTAAGCAATTGGACTACAGTTCGATTTTTTTAGTTTTTTCATTAAAAAAATACGCTATATTCTTATTTTTAGTTTTTCGGTTTTTCAGTTTGGTTCGGATTTTAAATATCTAAAACCATAACCAAACTATTTTTTTAGGTTTTGTCGGTTTAGATTTTTTCAAATTCGTTTTTTTTTTTGGATTCAGTTCGATTTCGGGTTGGTTTTTCTCGACTTTCGGTCCGGAAGTCCCAGCCAGCATCAGTTGATCAAAATACTTCGGTACTCCGTAAAGAAATTGCCAAAACAGACTGGCCATGTGGATCCATTATTACTAGGGGTGAAAACGGATCGGATACGGGCGGATAGTGCTCTTCCCGTATCCTAACCCATATTTTTCTCTCGGATTTGGAGTCGGATACGGGAAGGCCGGATACGGATACGAATTCGGATTATTCGGGATACGGACACGGGACGGATACAGGACGGATTCGGGCCGGATTCGAATAAATATAATCGGATAATACGTGTCATACAAAAATCGTTTGGAAGTGATTGCAGCATATAAAAAAACTACCTACACAATATTTCATAAAAGTTCTAATGCAAACTATAGTAATTTTTTAAAAATCGTTTCATAACAGGGTTCCCTCATTTTTACTTATTCAGTCTCTCCCATAAAAAACATAAGCTCCATACTTAGCAAAGACTAAAAAGTGGTAATTTAATTGTTTTTAACAATTATTATAATATATATAATTGCCCCTCTATTTACTTGAATAGAACATTTCTTTTAAAAATGCATTTCATATGAAACAAATAGCTTATAAGTTAGTATTAAAGTGTTTGGCTAATACATTTCTTTTAAAAAATATTTTTTTCAGAAAATAATTTTTTTTCGAAATATAGTTTTTTTTATTTTTCGCAAAAAGTATTTTTTTATTTTTTCAAAAAATATAAAAATCCAGAAACTAATTTTATTTTTTCCAGAAAATAATTTTTTTCGAAAAAATATTTTTTTGCCAAAAAATAATTTTTCTCCAGAAAATATTTTTTTAATTTTTTTCGAAGAAATAAAAAATTTCCATAAATAATGTTTTTTTCGAAAAGATAATTTTTTTCCTAGAAAATATTTTTTTTCGAAAAATAATATATTTTTCCAGAAAATACTTTTTTTTGAAAAAATATTTTTTTCTTGAAAGCTTGAAAATTCATTACACTGAAGTCCAAAAGTGTTATATATATATATATATATATAATAAAGTATATTTAAAATTTAAAAATATGGATATCCAGATTTATTATCCGGATAATATCCGATAAAATATGGGAAAATTCGGATACGTGCGGATATTGCATTATCCGAATTCGAACCCGTATCCGAATTCAACTATCCGGATCCGTATCCGAATCCGACCGGATACCTATTTTTCATCCCGAATTCGATCCCGATCGGATACGGCTCCGGATCGGGCGGGAAATATCCGCCCAGTTTTCACCCCTAATTATTACTATTCCACCTTTATTTATATTTCTTCTTTTAAGCATTTCAATGAGTACCATATTTAACACAATTCAGCATATAATCAAGAAATAAAATTTTGAAATAAAAAATAAATATACAAATAATAAAATTTTCTAGGGAAAAAAGTACTAAAAAGTAACTCAAAAGGTGAAACTAAAACATAAAAACTGATTTTTTTTAAAACTAAAAAAAAAAACTATAAAAATTGAAAATAAGAAAAACCAAGGGGCTGTTTACTTGTGGAAAAATTTTCCATTTTTTTTTCTCTAAAAATTTTTCTAAAATTTTCTGAGTTTTTAATTTCTAAAAAAAATATTTAAAATTAGGAAAATATGTTCCAAATATGCAAATAGAATTTATCAATTTTCTACCTTTGTAGTTCCATAAATTATATACATATTTTTGTATATTAACATATAACTAATTGTTATACATTACATTTTAATATACGTCTATATTCATATATCCCTCCACAGTTCAATAGATATAGTTGTTCGCCACTGATTAGCGTTTTCTCTTTTTGTTCTTGACTCTCAAAAAATAGTTCTGTAGTAATCTCTCAAAAAATTATATACATACTTTTTACATTAACATATAACTAATTATTATACACTATATTTTAATATTTTATAATCATATTTATACACTATTTATTCCTCTTATTATTTTTAAGTGATCACTAGTTCATAAAGTTAGATTATTAAATATAGGAACAAGATTTTTATTTTTTATTTTATTTAAAATAATAGAGACCACTATCACATGAACATTTGAAAATAATAATTAACAAATAAATAATACTTATACTATTTGATGTATCATTTTGTTTGTTAGAACGTATTCATAACTACAAGTACGGCTCATAGATTTAGAAAAATATTAAAATATGTGTATTTGTTGAGGTTCGATTGTTCGAAGAGTGTCTAATTTGTTTGTAGCACAACTCTAGCGTGTTTTCTAATTTTCTAAATCTAGAAAATAAGTCGGGACTGTTTTCTATAATTTTCTAAAGTCCAGTTATAATTTGGAAAACCGTGTTTTCCACTTTTCTAGTTTTCTTTTTAGAAAATATCTAATTTGAACGTGTTTTTATTTTTTTCTATTTTTTTAGATTTTTTTTTTAAAATTGGTGAAGTAAAAAGGGCCTAAGAAAGCTGAAAAATTGGGAAACATTTTTTCTAAGAATTAAAAATAAATTTAGGTACCAAAAATTGGGTCTCGTGTTTTTTTTTCCCGCCAAAAATCTCTTTCTGTATCATTTTTTAATTTTTGAATTTTTATTTATCTAAATTTTCTATTGCATATTGATTTTGAATAAAGCTCCACCAATTGGAGAACTAAATAAGTAAGTAGAAATCTATGCAATTTTGAACAATCAATTAATTTGATCAATTATTTTATTGAGTAAATAAATAATAATATTACTAAATAGAATTTAATTAACTATTGGGTTGATCAAATAAATAATTTTATTTTATGTGAAATTTAATTTAGTCAATTTGTTGATGTCTAACAATTTGAATCACATGTCAATTTTCAATTAGACTCCATCATATGAACAACTTAAATAATTACTTAGAATCAATGTGAATTTTGTCATTTATATTTTTTTTCTACTACCAATTTGATTTGTCCGATTATTAAGCTGGTCAAATATTATTTAATTTTTATTATGAAATATAAACTATTCAATTTATTAATGTCTAATTTAGTATTATGAATATTTTTTCCTAATTATTTAATAGTACACTTATTATATTCATTAATATTTATGAACAAAATACTAAATTAGAAATGTAATGTGATAATTATAAACTGGATAAAGAAACTATTGATCGACATGCCTACGTAGAATTTTAATCAAATTTGGGACGCATATAATTATATAAATTGTAAACGTCATAGATTGTATAAATTTTAATCTACACTTGAAATATATTGTTAATAATATTTATTTTGTTATAATATACCATGAAAGTGACGTTTCAATTACCCCTTTGTTTTTATATATTATGGATGATTATTATGCCCCTGATGTAATTATGTAATTATAATTGTGTCATCTGAAGTTTTCCTATAAATAGGACTTCAGTTATTAATGAAAATCACAACGGAGAATTCTTTTCTCTATTCTCACTCTCTAAAATCTCTCTCTATAATATTTCGATTTTATAACACGTTATCAGCACGACTCTAATCGTTTGAGTAATATGATGAAAGTATGCTCTACAGTTGCATCCCCCGGATAAACCTCTGTATCAGAAATCTAATTATTACAAACAACCACATAAGTTTTCTTCACAATTGGGATCTTCCACTAACTCACCGATCTCTGCTCCTCCTTTATCTTTCTTCTTCTCATACTACATCAGATAATTTCCATGTTCTGATTTTCATTGAGGAATCAGTCGTTTTCCTAAAATTAATTCAACATGGCAGAAGGATATCAACCATAGCCTTCTGTTTATTACAAGCCACTAAAGGAAAAGAATCACAAAATTCTACCAAGATGATATCTAGAAAGCAACAGAAGAACAACACCTCAATGAACAATAAACACCACCATCAAAAATTTCTACGGCTTGGGATTCCAGCATCTCCATCATATCATACGACTGGAAACACACCTCGGGTTCTTGGACCGACTGTAACACCCCAAACTAGGCGGATATTACAGTGCCGTAGATCCCCAACTGGGACCCACCAGGCAAATGAAAATGAATGAATTACACAAGATAAATGTAGTACCGAACTACATTACAACAATAATTACTCCGATGAGGAGTTTAGTTACAACACACCAGATAATACTCAATACTAGTGTATTTTATATGAAGATAAAATACACAACACCGAATGAAACGGAGTATTCAAATGAAAGTTTGCGTGGAAAATAAAGGACAATAACATGAATAATCAAAGATCGGGGCCCCTACTAGTATCACTAGGACTCCTCGACATCAACATGCTATTCCGTGCGTTTGCCTTGCCATGACACGAAAAACAAAATCCCGGTAAAGTCGATTAAGCAGAACAACAATCCTCAAGGGTTGAAAATACACAAACATGATTTAATCAAGTTAGGAAATATCCTTAGTTATGAATTACGCCGAAGAAGAGTATCATAAGACGCCCGTAGTGTTCGTGCAAGTGTACAAGACGAATGACCGGACACACTCGTCCTTGTACCTAATTAGTCTCACGGAGGTAACTGCTACCGTGTGCAGTCAATGTATCACTCCCAATACATGGCCATAACGTGCCGACTAAAAATTCCACACATCCGCACCCGCCACGCAATATGAACCCAGAAGGTCATATGAACGAGAATGACCGTAATGAATATCAAAGAATAAATAATAATCTGACAAAGTTAAGAATGACTCACCGAGATGAGAGTAATAATGAAGTGATGGATAGTTTTAATGGAATGGTTGGAACTGCCGTTCCCGTTAATGATGTGATTGTTCAACAATTACAAGTCTCAATATGATTAATACAATGATGAATGAGTTATGATTATGAATGATCAACAACAAAAGGTATGAATATCCTTTTAACCGAGTAAGAATTAACTTACAGAATACCGATGAAGAAAGTCCTTCCACGAACAAATGTTCTAAATGAAGTGTCGGTCGCACGAACAACCTTAATTCAATACAATTACCGACAATCCGATCAATATACGAATCAAACACGAATATAACGAACTCAAAACGTCGATACGATAAAACTAAGTCCATTGAGGTATTGAAACAAACACGTTGCCCAAACTCCGATTGTTACAATCAAACTTCAATATACCAATATCAAAATCTCCAAGAAGTGTTTCAAACCAAAAACATCTCCAATACGATCAATAATCCGTTATGAATATCCAAAAATGTGATTATAACAACAATTAGTCGAAAATCCCCAATTCCAACTCGATTTACAAGGTGTTCTTGAATAATCCCTCAATAATCCAATGAATCCTTATACAAACTCATAATCATATACATATCCATTCATATATCATGATTATAACGTCCAAAACATCCTATTTCAACACAAAATCGAAGTCCAAAGTGTTGAAGGAATTACCTCTTGATGATCCAAGTGCTTTAATCCAAGAACACGCGTTAGATTGATTATCCGGCTTCACGATCGAAAGGAGATGAAGAAAATCAAACACCCAAATGATTTGTGAAGGAAAAACCCTCCCTCAAGCTTCCTCTCTCGGTTGCAAGTGAAAAAATGGGAAAGAAATGGAAGAAATCTTGAAAAAACGAATTTAAGGAGTTGATCGTGCCGGACACGGCCGCGCCGATCGGCACGGCCGTGCCGATTGGCCGACAGCTGATGACTCGACCGTGTCCCGCTTGACACGGCCGCGCGCGAGGGCCTCCCGACTGACTCCGTCCGACAATGACTTCGGCATGACTCGACCGTGCCAGCGACACGGCCTGGCCGGGCGTCTTTGGCGCTCGGTTAGCTTATCCGGGGTTCGACTCGGCCGTGCTGACGACACGGCCGGGTCCCGAGGCAGACACTTCGGCACTTTCGGAAGAGTACGGCACGGGCCGTGTCGGACGACACGGCCGAGTTCGTTCGGCGTGATCACCAATGAGCGGTTGAGCTAAACGACCATAACTCTCTCGTCCGACTCGATTGACTCACCGTTTGAACCATTGGAAAGCTAACTCGATGCTCTATAATATTGCAAGATTTAGAATTTTTGGAGTTACCAAAAATTAATGGTGATCTAACAAAGTCGAACTCATATGAGGAAAGTTGAATCAATGAACTATAACTTTACACCACTCGAAGTTTTTCGAGCGGTGAACACGGTGAATGAACAAGATTGATGAATGATTATAATTGAGTGAAAATCCACCGAGTGACAATCACCGAATGAAATTACCGAATGATAATGATCGAATTACAACCGGTATTACATACTCCCCCCCTTAAAAAGAGTTTCGTCCCCGAAACTAAGGGTCAAACAACTCGGGATAACTCTCCCGCATATTCTCCTCGGTTTCCCCAGTGGCCTCTTCGACTCCGTGTCTAGACCACTGAATATTGACTAAAGGGATCGTCTTGTTCCTCAACTGTTTGATTCGCCGTTCTAACACTCGTACAGGACGCTCCTCGTACGAATGATCATATGCGCTCCCGATTTCGTCGAACTGAAGTATGTGACTCGGGTCAGCAACATACTTCCGTTATTGAGAGACGTGAAACACATTATGAATCCTGCTCAAAGCCGGAGGTAAAGCCAATCGATAAGCTAACTCGCCTACTCGATCCAAAATTTCAAATGGTCCAATGAATCTCGGGCTCAACTTCCCCCGTTTTCCGACATGGAAAATACCTCGACTCGGGGATACCTTGACCAAAACATGGTCACCCGTCTCGAACTCTAGTGGTCGACGACGATTATCCGCATACGATTTCTGTCGACTCTGAGCTGTCAACATACGACTCTTGATCAAAGCTACCTTCTCCCGGACGGCTATAAGTATATCGGGCTCGGTGCCGATTGATTCTGACAAGTCATCCTAACACAAAGGAGATCGACAAAGACGACCGTACAAGGCCTCGTAAGGTGCCATCTTAATGGAAGCATGCCAACTATTATTATACGTGAACTCGATCAACGGTAGTTGGGCTTCCCAATCGTCCTTCCAATCGAGGACGCAAGCTCTCAACATGTCTTCTAATGTCTGAATAGTCCTCTCTGATTGTCCGTCTGACCGAGGATGAAAGGCGATCGAGATTAAGCCGAGTTCCCATAGACGATGAACCGATTTCCAAAATGAGACACAAATCGACCGTCACGATCGGAAACAATACTTTTAGGAGTACCGTGCGGTCTCACTATCTCCTTGATGAACAATGGGCCGATCTCAGGGACTCCACAAATCCTTGATCTCAAGGAAATTAGTTGATTTAGTTAAGCGGTCCGCGATCACTCAGATCGTATTTATTCCACGATGACTCGTCGGCAATTCGTGATGAATTCCATAGAAATGTCTTCACACTTACATTCGGAATAGGGAGCCAGACGCATACTCTCCTGGCCGAGGTTCCATCTTGACTTGTTGACAGGTTAAGCATCTCGAAACAAATTCTTTGACTTCTCGCTTCATATTACTCCACCAGTAATTTTGTTTCAAGTCCTTGTACATCTTGCTGGACCCCGGATGAACAGAATAAGGGATAGCATGAGCTCCTCTCAAAATAGAGTTTTTTTCAACTCGACATTCACCCGTACGCAGAACCGGTTCTTAAACCTCAAAAGTCCGTCCTCGTGGACCACGAATCCAGGGGCTTTCCCCTGAGCCACATCTTCACGAATGCGCAACAATGCTGGGTCTGAACTCTGATTCTCTCTGATTACCTCCTCAAGTGACGATGAAATCTCTAACATACAAAGCCGCCCCCGACTCGCCAAGCGATCTCGATCTCGGGTCTAAGGAATTCCTGCTGAAGCTCCTTCGAATCGTTAAACGAGCAAGCATTTGCTCTTGAACGGACTTACGACTCAAAGCGTCGGCGACAACGTTCGCCTTGCCCGGTGGTAAAGGATCTCGATATCAAAATCTTTGATTAGTTCCAACCACCGCCTCTGTCGCATATTTAACTCCTTGTGAGTAAATATATCCTTCAACTCTTGTGATTGGTGAATAACCGAAAGGTGACGCCATAAAGGTAACAACGCCAAATTTTCAAGCGAACACCACTACCGCTAGTTCCGTGTCGTGGGTTGGATAATTAACCACCTAATCCGAGGAAACATCGGATTTAATTAATATCTTTCTGAGGTTGCTAATCTCGGATAGTCTACGTCTTCCGAGGGTCGACACGAACTCGTCGATGAAATTACATGCCCGAGAAAAGTCACTTGGACATCCGTAACTCACATTAAGAAAACTTCCATAAAATTGCTCGCCTCAACACGTCGAGAACCTGAAGAAAATGAACCTCGTGTTCCTCTCGGCTAAGAACATAAATCAAAATGTCGTCGATGAAGACAACAACAACCGATCTAAAAAGTCGATGAAAACCCGATTCATTAACTCCATGATTATGCAGAGCAATAGTTAGCCCGAACGGCATAACTACGAACTCATAATGACCATAGCGTATATGAAGCAGCGTCCTTGCGATATCCGACTCTCGAATCCGCAATCGGTGATATCCAGATCTTAAGTCGATCCTGGAAAATACCGAGGCTCCCTGAAGTTGATCTAAAAGATCATCAATACGGGGTAAGGAATACTACTCTTGATCATCACCCCGATCAACTCCTCGTAATTAATACACACACGAGACGAGCCATCCTTCTCCTTCACAGATCACACCGGTGCTCCTCACGGGGGACGCATCGGTCGAAGATGACCTTTCTCGAACTATTCCTCGAGTTGAATCTTCAACTCCCGCATTCGGTGGGGCCATCCGATACGGTGCCTTCGATAAAGGGGACGTACCGGCTCCAACTCACTCCTGAATTCCCTTACTCTATGTGAAGGCAACCAGATAACTCGTCTGGAAATACATCGTCAACCGATGACAATGATACTACGAATGATTGAACATTTCGATTGCCCTAGAATGGTCAATCGATAAAAAGAGATACCAATAATGATTGAACAACTCGCTTGCCTTAGAAAGGTCAAACGATGAAGATGATATAATGAATGTTGAATAACTCGATTGCCTTTGAAAGGCCAATCGATAAAAATAATACAATGAATGATTGAATAACTCGATTGTGGAATTTCTCTGCTTCCGCCATAATAGAAATTCTACTGGAACAACGGGGATTACTTCCCTGAAGCACACATTCGACAACCAACGACGGAAAGATAGCGACCAAACGCTAACAAATACTGAGGATAGTATCAAGACGGTTAGACCAACTAGTACCGAAAACTACATCGTCCTAAGATAAATTCACCACGATTAGGTCCACCAACCAATCGCGGTTACTAAGCTTACTTAGGTATGATTCCGAAAATGAATGAATGCGGTGTACCAGCATCAAAAGGTACACACAAGTTGAAATAAATTACGAGTATACTTGGAATCGTTCGGACCACCGGATCGTCGATCCTCCTCATCATATGAATCTGGGACTTGCTAGTCCCCGAACCGGACGCTCCCGTCTGATAAATACGAGCTCCAACTCTATTTGCTTCCATTGTCTTAAACGACGATGACAAGGCAGTCTGATTCTGAAACGCTGGTTGCTTCGGGGCCTGAGATGCCGCCGGAGTCGACTTGGAGTCCTTTCGGCAAAAACGGGCCTTATGCCCAAGATTCCCACAATTATAGCACATGATAGACGGTTTCAGACACTCAAGGCCGAAATGACCCGGCCCACAATTGAAACAGTGATGACCGAATCGCCGCTCGGGAATGAGATCCCGCACGATTATGCGCCGTAGAAGGTCGCCGTAACGATAGGGCTCACACGAGGCTTCTTGAAGGTTGACCGACCGCCTTTGGGTTGATTACGCCGTTGATTTCCTGTTGACATATGCAAAGTTTTGCCGCCAATTTCCTTAGCGGTGCTCAGACGGAGAGTTCTCTCGATTAATCCGGCCGAGTGGCGCAATGATGATTGAGCAATCGCACATGGGTCGTCATGGCTCGCATAAAAGTGAGTGGATCAACCCGAACATCTTCGATCGAGCCGAGTCCCGGCACGATTTCCCGGCCAGTGATTATTTATCGGGTTTGATTCGCACCGCGCCTCTCCCCGTGCATCCCCGACGCTTCTCTCCATATCAAGTAGGAAGGTCGCATAATGATTATATTTCCCGCATGATTAGCACGTTATGATTATGTCATGAGATGATGAAAATGAGTATACATGCTCTAACTTAGTGATTATATGTATGATTCTTGAAGTTACATGATTATCTCGATGAAATTCTTAAAATGATTATCTTGAATAACTTAACAAGATTGATAATATGATCATCCGATTGACAACTTAGTAATGAAATGAATTGAGTAATTAATGAGTTAACATGATCGTCGATCATTAATCGAGTATTGGAATGAATTAAGTGATTAATGAGTTAATATGATCGTCGATCATTAATCGAGTATTGAAATGAATTAAGTGATTAATGAGTTAATATGATCGTCCCGATCATTAATCGAGTATTGAAATGAATTAAGTGATTAATGAGTTAATATGATCGCCCGATCATTAACTAAGTATTGAAATGAATTAAGTGATTAATGAGTTAATATGATCGCGTCCGATCATAAACTAAGTATTGAAATGAATTAAGTGATTAATGAGTTAATATGATCGTCCTGATCATAAACTAAGTATTGAAATGAATTAAGTGATTAATGAGTTAATATGATCGTCCTGATCATAATGAATGATGATGTTTGAGGATTGTTAATTGATGAATGATGAATGAATGACTATTGCCGTAAATTATACCATGGCGTTAGAAATCTTACGCTTCTTGATTCGATTGGCTCGGCATTTGCACAGTCACACGTGACGCGAAAGTCCAATGATACTAGTCGATGACGATGATTTCAAATAAGACATGACTCGGAAGGTAGTATTCAAAACCACGCTCCGATACCAACTCGTAACACCCCAAACTAGGCGGATATTACGGTCCGTAGATCCCCAACCTGGGACCCACCGTGCAAATGAAAATGAATGAATTACACAAGATAAATGTAGTACCGAACTACATTACAACAATAATTACTCCGATGAGGAGTTTAGTTACAACACACCAGATAATACTGAATACTAGTGTATTTTATATGAAGATAAAATACACAACACCGAATGAAACGGAGTATTCAAATGAAAGTTTGCGGCGGAAAATAAAGGACAATAACATGAATAATCAAAGATCGGGGCCCCTACTAGTATCACTAGACTCCTCGACATCAACATGCTATTCCCGTGCGTTTGCCTTGCCATGACTAAAAACAAAATCAAATGGGCCGCTTAAATGTAACAACAATCCTCAAGGGTTGAAAATACACAAACATGATTTAATCAAGTTAGGAAATATCCTTAGTTATGAATTACGCCAAGAAGAGTATCATAGTACGCCCAGTAGTGTCGTGCAAGTGTACAAGACGAATGACCGGACACACCCGTCCTCGTACCTAATTAGTCTCACTGAGGTAACTGCTACCGTGTGCACACCCAATGTATCACTCCCAATACATGGCCATAACGTGCCCGACTAAAAATTCCACACATCCGCACTCCGCCACGCAATATGAACCCGAAGGTCATATGAACGAGAATGACCGTAATGAATATCAAAGAATAAATAATAATCGACAAAGTTAAGAATGACTCACCGAGATGAGAGTAATAATGAAGTGATGGATAGTTTTAATGGAATGGTTGGAACCGCTAGTTCCGTTAATGATGTGATTGTTCAACAATTACAAGTCTCAATATGATTAATACAATGATGAATGAGTTATGATTATGAATGATCAACAACAAAAGGTATGAATATCCTTTTAACCGAGTAAGAATTAACTTACAGAATACCGATGAAGAAAGTCCTTCCACGAACAAATGTTCTAAATGAAGTGTCGGTCGCACGAACAACCTTAATTCAATACAATTACCGACAATCCGATCAATATACGAATCAAACACGAATATAACGAACTCAAAACGTCGATACGATAAAACTAAGTCCATTGAGGTATTGAAACAAACACGTTGCGTCCAAACTCCGATTGTTTACAATCAAACTTCAATATACCAATATCAAAATCTCCAAGAAGTGTTTCAAACCAACAAAACATCTCCAATACGATCAATAATCCGTTATGAATATCCAAAAATGTGATTATAACAACAATTAGTCGAAAATCCCCAATTCCAACTCGATTTACAAGGTGTTCTTGAATAATCCCTCAATAATCCAATGAATCCTTATACAAACTCATAATCATATACATATCCATTCATATATCATGATTATAACGTCCAAAACATCCTATTTCAACACAAAATCGAAGTCCAAAGTGTTGAAGGAATTACCTCTTGATGATCCAAGTGCTTTAATCCGAAGAACACGCGTTAGATTGATTATCCAAGCCACGATCGAAAGGAGATGAAGAAAATCAAACACCCAAATGATTTGTGAAGGAAAAACCCTCCTCAAGCTTCCTCTCGGTTGCAAGTGAAAAAATGGGAAAGAAATGGAAGAAATGAAAAAAACGAATTTAAGGGAGTCGATCGTCCGGACACGGCCAGGCCGACGGCACGTGCGGCGGTGCCGACACCGGCCGGCCGATTGGCGACAGCGACTCGACCGTGTCCTCGCTTGACACGGCCGCGCGGCCGCGAGGGCCTCCCGACGATGACCCGTCCGACAATGACTTCGGCATGACTCGACCGCGCTGCGCGACACGGTCGGGCGTCTTGGCTCGGGCTTATCCGGAAGGGTTCGACTGGCGCGTGCACGACACGGCCGGTCTGAGGCGTACACTCCGGCACTTTCCGACGAGTACGCACGGCCGCGGGCCTGACGACACGGCCGAGTTCGTTCGGCGATGATCGCCAATGAGCGGTTGAGCTAAAACGACCATAACTCTCTCGTCCGACTCAGATTGACTCACCGTTTGAACCATTGGAAAGCTAACTCGATGCTCTATAATATTGCAAGATTTAGAATTTTTGGAGTTACCAAAAATTAATGGTGATCTAACAAGTCGAACTATGAGGAAAGTTGAAACAATGAACATAACGATACACCACTCAAGTTTTTCCAACGAACAACACGGTGAATGAACAAGATTGATGAATGATTATAATTGAGTGAAAATCCACTGAGTGACAATCACCGAATGAAATTACTGAATGATAATGACTGAATTACAACCGGGTATTACACCGACGACTGAGATGATGTCGATTTACGAGGCGTGACTGGTGAAACACGGCAAGTCGTACAACGCCCTTGGAAAGAAAGAGAAGCAGTGTGAAATATTTAAAGGACAACTTGCAGTATGAATTCTGCAGCGAACCAAATGTACAAGATCGACCTGAAAAATTGGTTCGTAGATCGGACAAAGGAGGAGCATAAAAAAACGTACCTTGCCGGCAGATCCGACGTAAAGCGGCGGATGACCACCGGGAAGAGTCACGAGCAGGAAATCGGCGAGATCTTGCCTGAATCCGTCGATTGGAGAGCGATAGGCGCCATCGTAGGCATCAAGGATCAAGCAGCTGTGTAAGACTCCATTAAATTCCCCTGTTCACTCTCAATGGTTGATTTACCTGTGTGAAAGGGAAAAGTTGAAAAAGAATACAAAGAAAAGGTATGCATATTGCTTTAGTTGGTATTTGCCAAAACATAAAAAAAAGGGAAAACATTAATTAAATTGAAAGAGATGCGAATTCAGTACGTGACAAGAAATTTAAATGGACAAGAAAATAAAAAGAGGAGATTATAAAAATAAAAAGAAAGGGAAATGTTAAACATGGTCACGGGAGAAGAAAACTACAAGTAAAGAAAATTGAAATATAAAAGAATAAATATTTTTTTAATTTATTAAATTATAAATCCGGTTTCTCTTACATATAAGATACATATGCTATGAGAATTGATTTTTCTTGATACCATCGTAATCCATTTTACGAGAGCTTCAATTTGACACCAATATTGATATGAGTGTCAACTCTTTTCATATATGACATTATTAAATTTATTAGAAAGTACGAATTAATATCCAACTCCGAAAATCGCAAATATTTATGAATACATACTCTTACACATGCTATTAACGGTAGTTGATATTTCGACCTATACCTTGACGAGGACTATATTTTGAGCAATTGATTGGACGATCCTGCTTTGGTAGAAGCAGTTAATTATTTTTGCAGTTTAATTTCTATCTCTTATTTATCTCAGAGTGGTGGTTTGAAACCACACATTTATCGAATTTTATATTCTGTAATTACAATACCTCTCATGTGATGAGTTCAATTATCACAAAATGGATGGTTTTACATATGCAATTTATATATTATATATCACGATCGTGGTTGGTTATACCACATGAATAGTTCATAAATCATGCTCTCGAAGAAACAGTTGATAAAAATAAATCATAATCTGGAGAAGTAGTTGATCGATCCTGCTCTCGAAGAAGCAGTTGGTAAAAATAAATCCTACTCTGTAGAAGTAGTTGATCGATTATCTAAATCCTGCTCTCAAAGAAGTAGTTGATAAAATAAATCCTACTATGAAAAAGTAGTTGATCAATGATTCAAATCATGCTCTCGAAGAAGAAGCATTTGATGGAAATAATATCCGATCTCCATGATTATTAAACACGAATGGAGAAAATTGAGCAAGTGATACCAGAAGCTATCAGCAATTAATTAAAGAAAATCTCATGCAAATACACCGCATGGTGGGATCATTTGACAAGTGATATGAAAAACTATCACTCGAAAATAATTGCTCAATAAATCTCATGTTGATTATATCACATGGTGGGATCATTGAAATCATATTGATTGACAATATTTATGGGGAAACATATATCACATATCTGTGAAAATATTGTATTTGCATAAAAGCAAAAGATGATCTTATTATTGCTGGAAGAAGCACACAACAGTCGAAGTGAAAATATCGAAACTAGCTGAAAGGCAGTAAACACTCGACAATATGAAACGCGAAAAAGAAAATACATATGAAACCCATAAAAAGATAAGGGGTGCGTCTCGAGAGTATAAAACTCCGTAACTCTGCCACCCCTTGTAATACCCGGTTGTAATTCAGTCATCATCATTCAGTAATTGTCACTCAGTAATTTTCAATCATTAATAATCAGTCATCATTCATATTCAATCATTGTATTCACCGTTCAGAGTATTTGTATCGTGTATCAGTTATTATTCATCTTTCTACCTGGTTGGAGGATCGAGCCGTGTTTATCATCATTGTCATCTTCATAGTGGGCTGTGTGTGAGGAGTAGCGCAAGCTACGTACTCTCTTTAGCACGCGCTAATTGAGTACAAGTAGCGCACGCTACCTCTCAGCATTAGCGCACGCTAGCGTGGTTCACGCAGACAGTCGAGTGGGCACTGGACTGTAGTTAAGTTGTAGTAGCGCATGCTACGAATGGTAAGTAGCACGCGCAAGTAAGTTTGGATAGCACACGCTATGCAGTCAGTGTAGCTCGCGCTAAGGTCGATCAGCCAAAGTCCAGTGGGTACTGGACTGATCTGGAATAATTCATAGTGCATGCTATGAGTAGATTTTAGCGTACGCCAATGATGTAGTAGCGCATGCTGAGTTTTGGGTGTAGCGAACGCTATCGTGAGCAGATCAGAGAACAGGAGGTTCTGGACTTCAGTTACTGGGCATCAGATATTCTGTTAACGCACGCTAACACAAGGTTAACGCACGCTAATAAGAGGCGCTAGCGCATGCTACCAATTGACGTAGCGCACGCACATGCAGTGGGTACTGGACTACCCGGTAAACCCGTTAACTCACGCTAAGTATATGAGCTAGCACGCTAAACTGGGTTTGCTATAAATAGGACAGTCAGCCCAGAATTCGTCATTTCTCTCACCCCATTTCGTTTTTGGGTGTTCTTGGGCGATTTTGATCGAGTTGAGAAGATCCTTTCGAGCCGCAATCATCTAGCATCGTCTTCAAGCTTATAAGCCAAATTAATCATCATTCATCCTCTTCAACACATCAAATCAAGGTAATGATCTCTAGGGTCTAGAATTTCAGATTTTGAGTATTTTCCTTCCGATCTCTTCATGTAAGCTTGCTATTTGGAATATGTTAGATATGGATTATCTACCTTGGATACATGTATTCCTACGGATTTATTGATGTGTTTTTCGGATTTGACGAATATTTGGAGAATTAATCAAGAACACTTTAGAGTTGACTTTGATATTTGAGGGGTTTTGATTAGATGTTTTCGTTAACTCGATTTGTGGATTCCTATTGGATTATTGATATTATAGGAGGTGTTTTGTTGGATTGAACTACTCATTTTGGAGTTTGGTTCCGATATAGTTGGGGTTGATTATAATCAAAGGATGAATGTTTGTTAAGTGTTTGTCTTAATGCCCCAATGAGTTTGGATATTGTTGTATCGACTTTTGAAGTGGGTTGTGATCATGTTTGAATCGTTTATTAAGCGGATTATTGGTAATTGTGTTATTCAAGGTTGTTCGAGCGACCGACATCTCTTTTTAGGACGTTGTTCGAGGAAGGACTTTCTTCACCGGTATTGTGTAAGTTAATTCTTACTCAGTTAAAAGGATACTCATTCCTTTTGTTGTTGTTCATTCATAATCATAACTCATTCATATTGTCTTAATCGTATTGAGACTTGTAATTGTCGAATAATCACTTCATTCACGAGGAACGATGGTTCCAATCATATCATTGAGCTATCATTCATTTCACTATTAATTCATCTTGGTGAGTCATCCTTGACTTTGTCGGATTGTTATTCATTAATATTCTTCAGGGTCATTCTTGTTCATATGACCTTCTGGGTTCATATTGCATGGCCGAGTGGGGATGTGTGGAATTTTTAGTCGGGCACATGATGGTCATGTGTTCGGGTTCACCGACATAATGGACTGTGCACACGGTAACATACCTCCGTGAGACTAATTAGGTACAAGGATGGGTGTGTCCGGACACTCGTTTTGTGCACTTGCACATACCATTACGGGCGTACTATGGTGCCTCTTTTCAGCTTAATTTCATAATTAAGATATATCATGATTGTGTTTATTCAACTCTTGAGGATTGTTGTTCTGTGTAACTGACCCCGTTGGGGGATGTTGTTTCAGGTCATGGCAAGGCTAAAGCACGGAAAGAGAACGTTGACGGCGAGGAGTCCCAGTGATACTAGTAGGGGCCCCCAGTCCTTTTTCACTCATTCATGTTTCTTTATTTATATTTCCGCTGCAGATTTCCATTTTGGATATTCATTTTCATTCAGTGTTGTATATTTTATCTTCATATAAAATATACATGTATTCTGTATTCTCCTGGGTGTGTTGTACTTGAAACTCCTCATCGGAGTAATTAATGATATAATGTGGTTCGGTACTACAATTATATTATTTAATTCATTAAGTTTCATTTGCATGGTGGGTCCTAGTTGGGGGGTCCACGACACTGTAATATCCGCCTAGTTTGGGGTGTTACAGAGTTGGTATCGGAGCGTGGTCTTGAATACTGTCTTCCGAGTCATGTCTCATTGAAATCATCGTTCATTAGACTAGTATCATTGGACTTTCGCGTCACGTGTGACCTGTGCAAGAGCCAAGCCCCTCAGACCAAAGAACAGTAAGATTTCCGACGTCATGGTATAATTTCTGGTAATAAGAATCACTCATTCATCGTTCAACAGTCAACAATCATCAATCATCATTTTTATTTGATCATATCAATCATATTAATTCATTAATCACTCATTTCATTTCACTGTTCAGTTGTTGATCTTGATAATCATATCATTAATCTTGTTAACTTGTTCAAGATAATCATTTCAAGAATTTCATCAGATAATCATGTCACCTCAGTTAATCATTCATGTAATCACTGTGTTAGAGCGCGTATGCTCATTTTCATCATTTCATGACGTAATCATGATGCGATATTCATGCGAAATCTATAATTATCTTGTGACTTTCCTAGTTTGGTATGGAGAGAGCAGGCAGAGGACGCGGGGGAAGAGGCCGCGGTGCGGGCCGAAACCCGAGAGCTCGTGTGAATACACGCGCGAACGCGAGGAATAATGCTAATTCATCGAGCAGCGACGCTGCCACCCATTCACCCAGAAATGATCATTCACTGTCAGGGAGTTGTACCCAGGACACAGCTCACTCAGAAGGTGTTCGTGTTGACCCACTCGCGTTTATGCAGGGCATGATGGCTCAGATGACTCAGATGGCACGCCTCATGGAGACGATGCAGAACTCAACCGCACAGAATCAACAGGCTCCTCCTCCGCCACCTCAGAGACAAGAGAGGACCGTGAGCAATATCATTGGCGATATCTCTCGCCAAAGACCACCTACTTTTGAGGGCTCGTTTGAGCCAGCGAATATTGTTCACTGGCTGGAGCATTTCGAGAGGTTGTTTGCTATGGTGGAGTGTCCCGAAGGGCACAAAGCTTCAGTGCGGCTTACTATCTGGGTAAGAGCGCTCATTCATGGTGGTTATCGTTGAAGCCCACGACGGATCATGTACTTGGGATCAATTCAAGACTCTCATGATGGAGAGGTATTATCCGGACCCGCTCAGAGAGGCTAAGTTATCGGAATTACTCACTCCCGACCCCTCATCAGACGATGATGTTCTCGCCATCGCCGAGAAATTTCAGGAGCTACTTCCTTTCGCCTCTTCTATTATTCACTCCGAGGCAGACAAGATCAAGTATTTCAGCAAGAGGTTGAAACCTCGTATGCGGATGCAGTTGCTTAATCACAATTGCACCACTCTGGCTGAGTTCAGCGAGAAAGCTCTTACTTATAAGCTTACTGCTAAGGAGATTGCTAAGCAGCAACCTTCATCTGCTAGCAAGAAGTCAAAGAATCGTAATAAGTCTGAAGGCAGTCAGGCAACTTTCAAGAAGCCTCGTGCGGGATCTACTTTCTCTGAGCGACCTCCTATGGCACCCATACCCACAGAATCTCAGTCACGAGTGGCCAGTTCGGCCATCACCTATTTCAACTGTGGAGAACTTGGTCATTTCACCACCAAGTGTCCGAGGTAGACTATCACGTGCAATAACTGTGGGATCGCTGGGCATAAGGCCCATTTTTGCTGAAGGGACTCCAAACCTACTCCGGCTTCATCTCAGGCCCCGAAGCAATCAGCTGTTCATAATCAGGCCACTCAGTCTCCATCGTTTAAGACGACAGGAGAAAACAAAGGCGGAGCCCATAGTCATCAAACAGGAGCGTCCGGTGCGGGGACTAGCAAGCCCCGAATTTATGAGATGAGGAGGACTGACGATCCGGAGGCCCGGATGATCTCAAGTACACTCGAAATTCTATCTCAACCTGTGTGTACCCTTTTTGATACTGGTGCATCGCATTCATTCATTTTCGAGTCATGTTTGATTAGACTACGTCTGGGTAGTGCTGCTAGTTGTGAGCCTTATGTCATTTGTCTACCTGATGGTAGAAGAATTATCGGAGATCGTGAGATTAAGTATTACTCGATTCAGCTTCATGGCCGTGATTGGTTAGCGGACCTAATCGTGGTAGATTTACCGAGAGACGATGTCATCTTGGGTATTGACTGGATGGATCATCACGATGCCATCATTAGTGTCCGTAAGCATATGGTCACTATCATTTCAGACGATGGGGTCAAATGTGTGTTTCATGGAGGTAATCCCAGCTATTCTGGGAGAGTCATCAACTTGATGAAAGCAGTGAAATTACTCAGTCAGAGGTGTGTTGGTTATTGGTGCTATATGACCAAAATCGAGAAATCATCAATAATGTTGGAGGATATTCCGGTAGTGAGAAAATATGCCGATGTATTTCCAGACGAATTACCTGGTTTGCCTCCATAGAGAAATGTGGAATTCACGATTGAGTTGGAGCCTGGTACGTCCCCAATATCGAAGGAACCATATCGGATGGCCCCGGCCGAAATGCAGGAACTGAAGAATCAATTGGAGGATTTGACCGAGAAAGGTTATATCCAACCGAGTGCGTCCCCATGGGGAGCACCAATGTTATTTGTCAAGAAGAAGGACAATTCATTTCGTTTGTGTATTGATTATCGGGAGTTGAACAGAGTTACGATCAAGAATAAATATCATCTACCCCGTATTGATGATCTTTTTGATCAACTTCAGGGAGCTTCAGTATTTTCCAAGATCGACTTAAGATCTGGATATCATCAGTTGCGAATTCGAGAGTCGGATATCGCAAGGACGGCGTTCCGAACACGCTACTGTCATTACGAGTTTGTGGTAATGCCGTTTGGGTTAACTAATGCACCTGCAGTATTCATGGAGTTAATTAATCGGGCTTTCATTGACTGTTTGGATCAGTTCGTGGTTGTCTTCATTGATGACATTTTAATTTATTCTCATGACCGGGAGGAGCACCAATTTCACCTTCATCAGGTTCTCGACGTGTTGGGATGAGAGCAACTTTATGGAAAGTTTTCCAAATGTGAGTTCGGGATGTCCGAGGTGACGTTTCTCGGACATATAATTTCATCAGACGGAGTTCGTGTCGACCCTCAGAAGACGGAGGCTATCCGAGATTGGCAACCTCCGAAGAATGTTAAGGAAATCCGAAGTTTTCTCGGATTAGCTGGTTATTATCGGCGATTTGTGGAAGGATTTTCTAAAATCGCTCAACCCATGACGAACCTTTTGTTGAAGGATAAGAAATACACGTGGTCCGACGCGTGTCAGCGGAGTTTTGAGGAACTCAAGAGTCGTTTGATTTCAGCACCTGTCCTTTCCTTGCCGCAAGGGACAGAAGGATTTGTGTTTTATAGTGACACGTCCGGACACAGTCTTGGATGTGTATTAATGCAGAACGGGAAAGTTATTGCTTATGCTTCACGGCAATTGAGACCTTACGAGGTTAATTATCTGACCCACGACCTGGAGCTAGCAGCCGTGGTTTTCGCGTTGAAGATTTGGCGTCATTACCTTTATGGCATCACCAGTCAGATATTCACCGATCATAAGAGTTTGAAGTATATATTTACTCAGAAGGAGTTAAATATGCGACAGAGGTGGTGGTTGGAACTAATCAAAGATTATGATATTGAGATACTATACCACCCGGGCAAGGCGAACGTTGTCGCCGACGCCTTGAGTCGTAAGTCCGTTCAAGAGCAGATGCTTGATCGTTTAACAGTTTAGAAGGAGCTTTAACAGGAATTCCTAAGATCCGAGGTTGAGGTCTGGTTACAGCGAGTACAAGGGCAACTTTGTAAGTTAGAGATTTCATCGCCACTTGAGGAGGCGATCACGGAGAATCAGGGTTCGGACCCATTTTTGTTGCGCATTCGAGATGATGTGACTTAGGGGAAAGCCCGTGGATTTGTGATCCATAAGGATGGACTTTTGCGATTTAAGAATCGGTTATGCATACCGGCGAATGACGAGTTGAAAAACTCGATTTTGAGAGAAGCTCATGCTACCCTTATTCCATTCATCCGGGGTCTAGCAAGATGCACAAAGACTTGAAACAAAATTACTGGTGGAGTAATATGAAGCGAGAAGTCGCAGAATTTGTTTCGAGATGTTTAACCTGTCAGCAAGTCAAGATAGAACATCAGCGACCGGCGGGTATACTGAAACCGCTCCCTATTCCAGAGTAGAAGTGGAAGGATATTTCAATGGACTTCATCACGAGTTTGCCGACGAGTCGCCGTGGCATGAATACAATTTGGGTAATTGTGGATCGCCTAACTAAGTCAGCTCATTTCCTTGAGATTAAGGATACGTGGAGTCCTGAGAGACTTGCCCAGTTGTTCATCAAAGAGATAGTGAGACTGCACGGTACCCCTAAGAGTATCGTTTCTGATCGTGACGGGCGATTCGTGTCGCATTTTTGGAAATCAGTTCATCGTTCAATGGGAACTCAGCTTAATCTCAGCACATCTTTTCATCCTCAGTCCGACGGACAATCAGAGCGAACTATCCAGATATTGGAGGACATGTTGAGGGCATGCGTCCTCGATTGGAAAGACGATTGGGAAGCCCAACTACCGTTGATCGAGTTCACGTATAATAATAGTTGGTAAGCTTCGATTAAGATGGCAGCTTACGAGGCCTTGTACGGTCGTCGTTTTCGATCTCCTTTGTGTTGGGATGACTTATCCGAATCAATCGGCACCGAGCCCGATATGCTTATAGCCGCCCGCGAGAAGGTAACTTTGATCAGGAGTCGTTTGTTGACCGCTCAGAGTCGACAGAAATCATATGCAGATAATCGTCGTCGACCATTAGAGTTCGAGGCAGGTGACCACGTTTTGGCCAAGGTATCCCCGAGTTGAGGTATTTTCCATTTCGGGAAGCGGGGAAAGTTGAGTTCGAGATTCATCGGACCGTTTGATATTTTGGATCGAGTAGGCAGTCTGGCTTATCAATTGGCCTCACCTCCTGCGTTGAGCCGAATTCATAATGTGTTTCACATCTCTCAATTGCGGAAGTATGTTGCCGACCCGAGTCACATACTTCAGTTCGACGAAATCGAGATCGCGGATGATCATTCGTATGAAGAGCATCCTATACGAGTTTTGGAGCAGCGAATCAAACAGTTGAGGAACAAGACGATTCTTTTGGTTAAAATTCAGTGGTATAGACATGGAGTCGAAGAGGATACTTGGGAAACCGAGGATAGCATGCGGGAGAGTTATCCCGAGTTGTTTGACCCTTAGTTTCGAGGACGAAACTCTTTTAAGGGGGGTGTATGTAATACCCGGTTGTAATTCAGTCATTATCATTCAGTAATTATCATTCAGTAATTGCCACTCAGTAATTTTCACTCATTAATAATCATTCATCATTCATATTCAATCATTGTATTCACCGTTCAGAGTATTTGTATCATGTATCAGTTATTATTCATATTTCTACCTGGTTGGAGGATCGAGCCGTGTTTATCATCATTGTCATCTTCATAGTGGGTTGTGTGTGAGGAGTAGCGCAAGCTACATACTCTCTTTAGCGCACGCTAATTGAGTACGAGTAGCGCACGCTACCTCTCAGCATTAGCGCACGCTAGCGTGGTTCAGACAGACAGTCCAGTGGGCACTGGACTGCAGTTAAGTTGTAGTAGCGCATGCTACGAATGGTAAGTAGCGCGCGCTAGTAAGTTTGGATAGCGTACGCTATGCAGTCAGTGTAGCGCGCGCTAAGGTCGATCAGGCAGAGTCCAGTGGGTACTGGACTGATCTGGAATAATACATAGCGCACGCTATGAGTAGATTTTAGCGTACGTCAATGATGTATTAGCGCACGCTGAGTTTTGGGTGTAACGCATGCTATCGCGAGCAGATTATAGAACAGGAGGTTCTGGACTTCAGTTACTGGGCATCAGATATTTTGTTAGCGCACGCTAACACAAGGTTAACGCACGCTAATAAGAGGCATTAGCGCACGCTGCCAATGGACGTAGCGCACGCTAATGAATGTAGGCAGTGTATACTGGACTACCCGGTACATCCGTTAACGCATGCTAAGTATAGGAGCTAGCGCGCGCTAAACTGGATTTGCTATAAATAGGACAGTCAGCCCAGAATTCGTCATTTCTCTCATCCCATTTTGTTTTTGGGTGTTCTTGGGCGATTTTGATCGAGTTGAGAAGATCCTTTCGAGCCGCAATCATCTAGCATCGTCTTCAAGCTTATAAGTCGGATTAATCATAATTTCATCCTCTCCAACACATCAAATCTGTAACACCCCCAAAACCATCCGGGATATTACAGCGCCGTGGGTCCCGCGCCGGAACCCACCAGGCTAAAAATCGTTTACAAAACCACTTCAAAAACGCCAAAAGGCTGATGACGGTAATATTTTAAATACTCAAATATTTTCAAAAGCATAGTTCTCAAATACCGTCATAAAATACCATTTGAAAATACAAGGCGAAGTGCCAATTCTCGATAGTTCAAAATGTACGTTAAGCTACCACTTAAACGTACCGATAAAATAATTTGGGAAAAAGAGTTTGACGAAAATAACCCAAGTTCGTAAAATGTCCAAAAGGCCATTTTGAAAATATACACATGCAGCGGATAAAAACACAGTTCAAAATACACATTTGCAAATGAAATGAATAACCTCAAAAGAAATACTCGATACTCCAAAACATGCCACCGCCAGTATCACATCGGGAAGCTCATCCCTTCACGACCGCTACTAGCTCGATCTCCGAGTACCTAAAAATAAAGCCCACGACGGGGTCAGCCACAATACTCGATAATGATAACGATCACATCATCATAAATAATTACATACCAATGTAATAATACTGTAAGAATACTACCAATGTAAACTTACCATCATAACCTTACCAATCCATGGCAATCCATACAAAATCGATCCTTACCATAGTTCACATTTCGCATTCTCAAATGACGAAAAGAACTCAACAACAATTATACTGTACTGTATTCAAACAATACCAAGTGTCCTCAAATCGTCCTCATAACTCATAAGTGCGGAAATAATCCAATTTGTGCCAAATCCTGTCCGCCGGATTACACAATCAAATCTCAACCTAGATAAACCAATAATACACAACATATCTGTAGATCACCTACCACATGATAATGATAACAAATCCCGAACATCGACGTACAGTCCGAATGCTCATACAATCAATAACAATGATCAACCAATACATCACTGAGAATATCATCGATATGATGAGTTCCAATATGACCAACCCAAGGTCAAAGTACAACCGAAATTATCATCAACATGATGAATTCCAATACGATCGACAAGGATCAACAATAACCGAGAATACCCTCAACATGGTAAACTCCAAACACGATCAACAAAGATCAACAATAACAGAGAATTCCCTCAACGAGGTAAACTCTAAATGATCAACAAAGGACCAACAATAACCGAGAATTCCCTCAATGAGGTAAACTCCAAATGATCAACAAAGGACCAATAATAACCGAGAATACCCTCAACAAGGTAGACTCCAAATGATCAACAAAGACCAACAATAACCGAGAATACCCTCAACAAGGTAGACTCCAAATGATCAACAAAGGACCAACAATAACCGAGAATACCCTCAACAAGGTAGACTCCAAATGATCAACAATAATGGATCTCAAAGAAATAACTCTGGCTGTCGAACATACCCCTCGGGCGTATGAACAACCAGTCGCAAACCGTCGAACATATCCAATCATACATGGAAGTATGAACGACCAAACGGTATGGCTCAAAGATAGACATCACAGTACGCCCGATCCGGAAATGTGTCCGTGCACAAGCCACCCCGGGTATCGATCAAATACACGTGCGGTCTTGTACCTAATTAGCCTCATGAACTACGTCTCGTGTGCACGGTTCAATGCGGAAATAATATCCATGCATAACCATCATGCGCCTGGCTAAAAATCCTACACAATAACCAATCGGAACGCAGATATGATTCCAGATATGTCACGATGCAACATGACAACGAAACTCAAAGAATCACATATCCAATAAGGATCAAAAGACTCACCGAAGTGAAACAACAGACTGACAGTGAAAAGTCGACACGACTAATCAATATTCAAGACAATAATCCTGGGATCATCATCCCCGACAAATAATCAACACGATCAATGATCTCAACACAATCAGCCCTGGGATCATCATCCTCAAGTAATCAATACGAATCCCAGCATACGAAACATCAACGTACAACATATATACAATAATTCCTCAGAACAATTATCCTCATAACTGAATAATACTAGAATTACCTCAAAGCCGAAGACAATATTCTTTCCGCGAGCAACATCCCTGAACGAATACACAGTTATTCAAATAATCTCAAATAAGGTACCATCCATTCAATACCAATAAACCTTTATCCCGATACTTATGTCATCACGTTAACTATCCTCGATATCCGATATACTATACCCTTGACCAAAGATAACTCACGTCTTCCTTGAACACAATTAAATCATATACCTTATGATTTAATACAAGCCAGAGCATGATATACAACTCGTTAACCGAGAACTTACCTTTCTAACAACATCGCCATACGAATTATAAATAAAATGAAAACGATACCATTCATCAAATATTATAAACTGAACAAGTATAAACTTGCCTCGATACCGATACCACGAAGTCATTACGAATCCATTGCCTTCGTCTCCGAGCTCCTCAGCCCCGACCAAAAGCAACCTACGAACTCTCCAACCTTGACCGCAACACAACGACCATAATCAACGCTCAATTATCGCGACCTAATGCAATAATCAAATGACAACATATCCGATAATAATCAATAACCGGTATAACCAACCAATCAAACTCAACGGTTCAACAATACCTCGATCATTTACAAAACCGAACAATACAACTCAAACAATTACGAACTCATATCAACAATACAAGCCGAAATCCGATAAATCATAATTATCAATCAATAACCGATCAATAACCCAACAGTTCCACAATATCTGGATTAAACACAGTTTTAAACAATCCAATTCAACCCATCACGAATTCATAATCACAACACGAAAATACTACACTGTCTGCCTACTTAGCGCGCATTAAACGCATAACGTAGCGTGCGCTAAGTTGTTCCCGTTAGCGTGCGCTATCCAGTAAGCTTAGCGTGCGCTAATGCCGTCTGATGGCATGCATTCCAAGCATCGACTAACACCTTGCGACTACGAATTCGAATGAAAAGGAAATCTTACTCCAAGATTAACAATAACTTTCCAGATCAAAGCTCATCATCATGATCCATATCTTATCATACGAACTCAATCACTACAATCAACATAATGTTTAGTTTCAATTATCTTATCCATGTTAATAATCAAACCAACATATATCCTTCCTCTTTGATGATATATATACCAAGAACACTAAAAGTACCATGATTCCATAATCATGTTCATGACAACCATCATAATCCGATATGCTAACATGTAATTAATCACCTAAGTCATATATATCCGTATATCATCTTAACATCAAATCCGAAATGAAGGGAGACATAAATCGACATATCTCCTGAACACCATTCAAAACCATACAAAACATATCAATATCCGCATACCAACAATAACATCAACGTTACCCGGGAAGCCATCTCGAAATCATACTTATCAACTCATTAATATGATAAGTATCAACTCAAGAACACCAATATTCAATCCCCAAAACGAAATCCAAAGTGAAGATTAATTACCTCTTTGAAGAAAAGGATGGATTATCAAGGTTGAATCCGTTCCCAATCATTTCCAAGCTCCAAATGTTGATAAGGACGCTCAACTCCATCATAATCCAGTATTTGGAACCTCAAGACTTTCTCTATGAACTCCATTCCAAGACTCATTAATAATTTCAAGAACAAAGCTTTGAATACATGCTCTCCATCTTAATCTCGTTAAAGATCATCATCTCAGAGTGTTTTAGGAACTCAAGTACCTCCCAAAGCCTTCTCTATCGAGTGAAAGGAAAGAAATGGACGAGAATGCTTCATAACACAAGTCTGTCCCCTTTTTATAAAGTGTATTACTAGCGTGCGCTAAACCTTATGTTCGGCGTGCGCTACGGCCTTAGCGTGCGCTAACCGACTTTGTTAGCGTGCGCTATCGCAGCCCAGAGGCCACTGTCTTGCCTCGAACATGAGCTTACGTACGTAATGCCCATGCATTAGCGTACGTATTTCACACTGTTTAGCGTACGCAAGTCCTTACATTTAGCGTGCGCTAATATCAGTTGACTTGCTACAGTCTACGTACCGCATGTGCCCCCACATGCCGATCTAACAAGGATAAGATTCCCTTTGACCGATCTACAATTAGCGTGCGCTAAGCCTCATGCTTTAGCGTGCGCTAATACTTCAGGACAACAACCGTTGACTTACGAGAACGTGCGCCAAAGCAAATGTCCACACAGATTCCTTCCGATCTGACTGCATTTAGCGTGCGCTACATTCCGCCTCTAGCGTGCGCTAACCATGAACGATAGCGTGCGCTATACTTGAACATTAGCGCGCGCTAATCAGGCTATACTTAGCCATTTTCCAATTCTCCTCGTCCGTCTCGACATATCAAAATACGAACATACTGCATACTGAATACATGTACTGAATCCAATAACATCATCATACGATATATCCAATATCAAAAGTACGATAACCTGATACACGGTATCCTCAAAATAATTGTCGAACCACTACGACAGTTATACGAGTACAAATACAACTGTCTTAGTTCTCAATTTATTTTATCCATACTGTATAGACACCAAGCCATCGAGTATATCTTAGATAAAATAACGCGAAAAATTCATACTGAAAATTCGGGTATTACATACTACCCCCCTTAAAATAAGTTTCGTCCTCGAAACTTGCAACCTGCCACCAACAAGAGATAAATCCAAAACTTTCCAACTCATCACAAAACAATCAAGTGTCGCCACAAGCGAATAACCAAACCAATATAGTTACAGGTGCGTGAAACCGATGATCTCCCGTGATACTAGCACACGACTCCCACACGAAGTCTCAAAACAATACCAACACACGCCAATATCACAAATAACAATTGGAAAATATCTCAAAAATTTTGGAAACTCCAAAATCGGTTTGACTCAAAAGTCAGAAAAAAAATCATTTTCAAAAGTCACGCTACTACCGTCCCGGTAGAGCCACATAACACACACGCCCAGGTTTTACAAAACTCAAGCTCCGATACCATCTTCTGTAACACCCCCAAAACCATCCGGGATATTACAGCGCCGTGGGTCCCGCGTCGGAACCCACCAGGCTAAAAATCGTTTACAAAACCAATTCAAAAACGCCAAAAGGCTGATGAAGGTAATATTTTAAATACTCAAATATTTTCAAAAGCATAGTTCTCAAATACCGTCATAAAATACCATTTGAAAATACAAGGCGAAGTGCCAATTCTCGATAGTTCAAAATGTACGTTAAGCTACCACTTAAACGTACCGATAAAATAATTTGGGAAAAAGAGTTTGACGAAAATAACCCAAGTTCGTAAAATGTCCAAAAGGCCATTTTGAAAATATACACACGCAAATGATAAAAACACGATTCAAAATACACATTTGCAATGAAATGAATAACCGAAAAGAAATACTCGATACTCCAAAGAATGCCACCGCCGGATCACATCGGAAGCTCATCCCTTCACGACCGCTACTAGCTCGATCTTCGAGTACCTAAAAATAAAGCCCACGACGGGGTCAGCCACAATACTCGATAATGATAACGATCACATCATCATAAATAATTACATACCAATGTAATAATACTGTAAGAATACTACCAATGTAAACTTACCGTCATAACCTTACCAATCCATGGCAATCCATACCAAATCGATCCTTACCATAGTTCACATTTCGCATTCTCAAATGACGAAAAGAACTCAACAACAATTATACTGTACTGTATTCAAACAATACCAAGTGTCCTCAAATCGTCCTCATAACTCATAAGTGCGGAAATAATCCAATTTGTGCCAAACTCGTCCGCCGGATTACACAATCAAATCTCAACCTAGATAAACCAATAATACACAACATATCTGTAGATCAACTACCACATGATAATGATAACAAATCCCGAACATCGACGCATACCGAATGCTCATACAATCAATAACAATGATCAACCAATACATCACTGAGAATATCATCGATATGATGAGTTCCAATATGACCAACCCAAGGTCGAAGTACAACCGAAATTATCATCAACATGATGAATTCCAATACGATCGACAAGGATCAACAATAACCGAGAATACCCTCAACATGGTAAACTCCAAACACGATCAACAAAGATCAACAATAACCGAGAATTCCCTCAACGAGGTAAACTCCAAATGATCAACAAAGGACCAACAATAACCGAGAATTCCCTCAACGAGGTAAACTCCAAATGATCAACAAAGGACCAACAATAACCGAGAATACCCTCAACAAGGTAGACTCCAAATGATCAACAAAGACCAACAATAACCGAGAATACCCTCAACAAGGTAGACTCCAAATGATCAACAAAGGACCAACAATAACCGAGAATACCCTCAACAAGGTAGACTCCAAATGATCAACAATAATGGATCTCAAAGAAATAACTCGTCGCCGAACATATCCTCGCGTATGAACAACCAAATGCATACCGTCGAACATATCCAATCATACATGGAAGTATGAACGACCAAACGGTATGGCTCAAAGATGGACATCACAAGACGCCCGATCCGTAAATGTGTCCGTGCACAAGCCACCCCGGTATCGATCAAATACACGTGCGGTCTTGTACCTAATTAGCCTCACGAACTACGCCTCGTGCACGGTTCAATGCGGAAATAATATCCACGCATAACCATCATGCGCCCGGCTAAAAATCCTACACAATAACCAATCTAACGCAGATATGATTCCAGATATGTCACGATGCAACATGACAACGAAACTCAAAGAATCACATATCCAATAAGGATCAAAAGACTCACCGAAGTGAAACAACAGACTGACAGTGAAAAGTCGACACGACTAATCAATATTCAAGACAATAATCCTGGGATCATCATCCCCGACAAATAATCAACACGATCAATGATCTCAACACAATCAGCCCTGGGATCATCATCCCTCAGCGAAGTAATCAATACGAATCCCAGCATACGAAACATCAACGTACAACATACATACAATAATTCCTCAGAACAATTATCCTCATAACTGAATAATACTAGAATTACCTCAAAGCCGAAGACAATATTCTTTCCACGAGCAACATCCCTGAACGAATACACAGTTATTCAAATAATCTCAAATAAGGTACCATCTATTCAATACCAATAAACCTTTATCCCGATACTTATGTCATCACGTTAACTATCCTCGATATCCGATATACTATACCCTTGACCAAAGATAACTCACGTCTTCCTTGAACACAATTAAATCATATACCTTATGATTTAATACAAGCCAGAGCACGATATACAACTCGTTAACCGAGAACTTACCTTTCTAACAACATCGCCATACGAATTATAAATAAAATGAAAACGATACCATTCATCAAATATTATAAACTGAACAAGTATAAACTTGCCTCGATACCGATACCACGAAGCTGTTACCAGAATCCATTGCCTTCGTCTCCGAGCTCCTCAGCCCCGACCAAAAGCAACCTACGAACTCTCCAACCTTGACCGCAACACAACAGCCATAATCAACGCTCAATTATCGCGACCTAATGCAATAATCAAATGACAACATATCCGATAATAATCAATAACCGGTATAACCAACCAATCAAACTCAACGGTTCAACAATACCTCGATCATTTACAAAACCGAACAATACAACTCAAACAATTACGAACTCATATCAACAATACAAGCCGAAATCCGATAAATCATAATTATCAATCAATAACCGATCAATAACCCAACAGTTCCACAATATCTCGATTAAACACAGTTTTAAACAATCCAATTCAACCCATCACGAATTCATAATCACAACACGAAAATACTACACTGTCTGCCTACTTAGCGCGCGTTAAACGCATAACGTAGCGTGCGCTAAGTTATTCCCGTTAGCGTGCGCTATCCAGTAAGCTTAGCGTGCGCTAATGCTGTACAGTGGCATGTATTCCAAGCATCGACTAACACCTTGCGACTACGAATTCGAATGAAAAGGAAATCTTACTCCAAGATTAACAATAACTTTCCAGATCAAAACTCATCATCATGATCCATATCTTATCATACGAACTCAATCACTACAATCAACATAATGTTTAGTTTCAATTATCTTATCCATGTTAATAATCAAACCAACATATATCCTTCCTCTTTGATGATATATATACCAAGAACACTAAAAGTACCATGATTCCATAATCACGTTCATGACAACCATCATAATCCGATATGCTAACATGTAATTAATCACCTAAGTCATATATATCCGTATATCATCTTAACATCAAATCCGAAATGAAGGGAGACATAAATCGACATATCTCCTGAACACCATTCAAAACCATACAAAACATATCAATATCCGCATACCAACAATAACATCAATGTTACCCGGGAAGCCATCTCGAAATCATACTTATCAACTCATTAATATGATAAGTATCAACTCAAGAACACCAATATTCAATCCCCAAAACGAAATCCAAAGTGAAGATTAATTACCTCTTTGAAGAAAAGGATGGATTATCAAGGTTGAATTTGTTCCCAATCATTTCCAAGCTCCAAATGTTGATAAGGACGCTCAACTCCATCATAATCCAGTATTTGGAACCTCAAGACTCTCTCTATGAACTCCATTCCAAGACTCATTAATAATTTCAAGAACAAAGCTTTGAATCCATGCTCTTCATCTTAATCTCGTTAAAGATCATCATCTCAGAGTGTTTTAGGAACTCAAGTACCTCCCAAAGCCTTCTCTATCGAGTGAAAGGAAAGAAATGGACGAGAATGCTTCATAACACAAGTCTGTCCCCTTTTTATAAAGTGTATTACTAGCGTGCGCTAAACCTTATGTTCGGCGTGCGCTACGGCCTTAGCGTGCGCTAACCGACTTTGTTAGCGTGCGCTATCGCAGCCCAGAGGCCACTGTCTTGCCTCGAACATGAGCTTACGTACGTAATGCCCATGCATTAGCGTACGTATTTCACACTGTTTAGCGTACGCAAGTCCTTACATTTAGCGTGCGCTAATATCAGTTTGTAACACCCCCAATCCGCTCAGGGATATTACACGCCGTAGAACCTTTCCTCAAGGATCTACCAGGCTGGTAACGACATATAACAACTTAACCATGCCTTTCAGGCTAAAATGACTCAGTAGACCGATTTGGTCTTTCAACAAATACATACAACTCATGCCCACGCAGGGGACCAAAATACAACTACACTGCATAACGGAACAATACAAAGAAATGAAAATAAAGTACAACTGAACCAACCCAGGATATACGGTTCCTCATGTGATTAGTATCTATCATCTTTCATCATCCTTCGTGCCGACCCTGTGTTATGCTCCAAAACCTGAATGCAAAAACAGACATCCACCCCCCGAATACTCGGGGGTTAGCAAAACTCCACTGTTTTGCTAGTGCAAATACAAAGTGCAAATACGAGCCATACAATTCACATTCCACGAATAACAATAACCGAGGATCCTCCAAGATCCAAACGAAACGAAAAGTACTTCCCGAGGCAAGGGTTTGAGGAAACATTTCAAAAACGAAATATCATAAATCAATGGGAATGATTTATAAAACGGTTTAGAATGCCATCGAGAGTTTTAATAGAAAAACAATTTAGGATTATCAAATCCTACTTTTCAAAAATCCAAAAGACAAAGGGGTCACCGCCCCAAAAGTTTACTTTCTGGAAAATGACATTAACCAAATCGTTGGGATTTTAGCCCCAAATCCGTAAAACGACTTTTACAAAACCTCGGGATTTTAGCCCCAAATCTCATCAACTCACAAGACACAAGAACGACCACAAGGTTCGTCTCCCAACATCAAAATCCACAAATAAAGGATTTAAAACATAAACCACAAAATACTCTAGAGCCATCCTAGCCAAGTAGGCCAAACGAACAACTTACCTCTTACACACTTAGTCAATGCATGCAATCATGAAAACCTTTCAAAAGCACTCATTTCCTAAATGCCAATATCGAATCACATTTGCAAAATGCACCACATTAACCGGACCCACGCCTTCGTGGATCCTGCCGAGACCCCGTCGGATCTAACCCACGGTGGTTAAAAGCAAGCTCGCGGTCCACAGCCTTCGTGGAGCCATACCGAGACCCCGTCGGATCTAACCCGTAGTGAGCATACACACACACACACACGTTACTCATGCAATACTAACATGCTAAGAATGTAAGTTCATTAAGAATACTCACTAGAGATGGCCATTAACTCGACACCATTACCAAACTCTTCAAAAATACAATAACAAGCTTAAATACTAATACACGATTCCATAACTTTAAACAAGAGGAGTATCCTCATAAAATCCTTCAACATTCAAAATAATCAAATCATAATCAATTCTCAAAACACCGTTCACAAAACACACGCGTTTTGAAAGAAGGCCTTTAACGAGGCCAAATCAAATCCTTTTGAAACTTCATTTCAAATAACCAAACAAACACATCAAGACGACCACCGATCATCATATACATAAACGAGAAAAGTATGGGCAAGGTACTTGCCTCAAAATCGGTACGCAAGTATTCGACGAACACGGCTCAACCTAAAGCTTCAAACGCCCAATGCTATCGAAACGGAAGACGGCGGCGAGCGAAAGGGTTCAACACGGTTTCTTCGCAAGAAACACGACCCTAACATCATACAATCAATAAATCATCGACCATACGAGGAAGAATAATCGTAGAACGCCCGAAAACCCCTCTAAGACATTTTACCGGACACCTTCAAGGCGTCGGTCAAGAACTCGACTCAAACAACGAATCGATACGATCCAACCATGGAATAATAAAGGAAATGATATAATACATCTAAATAATCATCAATCCATCAAAATCCTAAGTTAAATCGGATTAATCGGACGAAAACAACAAAAACCCCCAAATTCCCCAAAACTAGATTTCTAGGAAATCGGCACGATTCGCTCGATCAAAGGATGTTATAGGACGGATGATTGATGATATGAACCTCCAAACTTCATGTATATGTTGTTAAACAACATGGCTACAATCTTGGAACACGCCCAGCTGCTGAAGAGAAGTGGAAGAAGGAGAAAAAATGGCGAAAAAACGATCACTGGGCTTTAAATAGCTCGACAGACTCGACCGTGTCCGCTCGACACGGTCGTGGCGCGCATTGACAGCGAGGACTCGACCGTGTCCCGCTGCACGGTCGCGGCGCGGAGGGGCCTTCCGACAGTGACCGTCCGGAAGCGACTGGCACGACTCGACCGTGTCCTGGAACACGGTCGGGCGTGTCAGCGATCATCTCGGGCTTATCCGGAAGAGTTCGGCACGGCCGTGTCGGACGACACGGCCGGCCCCGAGACGAAACTTCCGGCTTATCCGGACGAGCACGGCACGGGCCGTGTCGGACGACACGGCCGAAGTTCGGCCGGCAAGTGATCGCCAATAACGAGCGGGTGAGCTAAACGACCATAACTCTCTCGTCCAGGACTCCGATTGACTCACCGCTTGAACCATTGGAAAGCTAACTCGATGCTCTATAATATTGCAAGATTCAGAATTTTGGGGTTACCAAAATTAATGGTGACTTTACAAAGTCGAACTCATACTTAGAAAAGTCGATTAAGGACACTAACTCAATAAAACGACACCGAAACGAACTCGGATGACAAAAAGTGCGTAATTAATCATTCTCGAAATGACGAAAGGTCATGAGCGAGTCGTCAAAACGAACTTTCGCCGAAAAAATAAAATTACCGAAATTCGAAATTGCGGATATTACATTCTACCCTCCTTAAAAGAAGTTTCGTCCCGAAACTTAAAACAAGTAGGGGGGAAGAAATATTCCGCCAGGAAAAACTCAACGAGATACACAAGAATGCGCAACCAACGCCCAACGGCGAAATGTTACAAACAACGCGAAAGAATATACGGCGTGTAAACACGCTCCACGGCGACCAACACGACTTCGCCGTTAGGGATATAATAAAACCAACAAACGACAAGCGTCAACAAACGGATAATATAGCCAAGTCAATTATCCGACAATCACAAAACACAACGAACGAAAATCAATACGATTGACTAACCTAACGGTACATTGATCAAAACATGAGCCACACGCTGAACAAATACGAAATTCCACCGCCCAAAGGTTGGAAGATCGAAAACGAGACTAATTTCCCGAACTTAAGGAAATTTCGAAGGAGTCTGAATGTTCAACAATCACGAAACGAGATTGACAAAAACCGAACAATCAAACGATCAAACCACAAAGATCGAGACAACAAAAATCGAACGATCATGTTCGGATCACGAAGAACAATAAGGTTCAACCGGCAACTCCGAGGTTCACACCTCGACTCGAGACAAAACATGATCCGATGAAAACAACAAGATGCACACTCGCACTGCATCCACGAAAAGGGAGTAACGATTGAAAGGTCACAACGACGAACGAAATTCTCAAATAATACCACCTCGCTCGATCAACAAAGGCAAGGGGCAGGACAAACTCGAAAAGGTCAATGAACATGATGAGTCGACAAAGTCGAAAACACAAGAGTTCTAAATCCGATCCACTTCGAATAAAAGAACTAATAGAACCAGATGACGCCACTCCCGAACAAGGTTCACAAGAATCGAACCGAACTCAAAAAGTCACATCGATAACCAGATCGCCCACAACAAGATCACGGCTTGCTCGAACGATGAAACCGAAATACAAAACAAGTTCACAAAGTGCCAACGAACATGAGCGAATCGATAGATCGAGAAAGAGAAAATACGTAAGTCAAAATAGTACGGGCATTACCTCCGACTCGCCCACGAAATTCACAAGAAACGGAGCAAGGTAACAAGACATTAAACAATCGACGCATAACGGAACCATCACCGATGCACACGGTCATACCATACCAACCTCTAACGGCTCGCACACCCTCGACAACGCAGAAATCGCCACGAGGCGACAACATTCAATACCAACATTCCGCCTCTCACGGGGCTAGCACAACCAATGTGTGGAAAGCGTCTCAACGCTCACACCGCCAATTCGATCATACTGGAGAAAGTATCAAAATGACAACGCGAACATCACACATACATACCCGGTCCTCAAACGGAATGGATAGGTTTTAAAACGAAAACCTCATTTTGAAAATAATTTAGAAGAACACCGATTGATCTTGAGTATCACCTTTCAAAAGTACAAACGTGAAACATCATTATCGAGACTTTGGAGAACCATATCACATTTGATAAAAATGAGGACATTTTCTCTTAGTGAAAACTTTCAAAATATTCGACCCTCGGGTCTAAATAAAAGTGTTGAAAATATCTCAAAAATATTTTGGTCCTCGAGGTAGAAATTTTTTGAAATATATCAGGCACCTAGGATGTACCACAAGAAAATAAGTCATTTGAAAAGTATGTCTCGAAGTTTATTTTTCTAAGATACTCAAGGTTTTCAAAAATCCAATAGGTCAGAATGCCCAAAACTCACACATACCGACGTTCACTAAAACAGCTCCTAGCACACGCATCAAAACGTTTAAAATCAAGACAACACATGTCTTTAAACGGAAATAAACGATAAAATACCACATTCAGAACAAAACCACTGATAAAATACTCTCCCGCACTGGCTAGTGAACAAGTCGAACGCGTATAAGCACAAAGCTTCCACAATAGAACTTGTAAAACGTGCGGATCGATTCAAATTCATCAGCCACGGACAAAAACAACAATAAAAAGACATCAAAAGTGACGACACTCCTCGTATAAATCAAATACGAGAGTCGACTAAATACATATCGTGAAATCAAAATTCACATAAGAATTCCACCATTTAACAAATAATCATAAAAATAGCTCGTGTCACACGAGGCACAACACAAAAAAGGGAGACTTACTTCCACAGGTCGCACGAAGATGATGATCGCCCCACGATACTAATCACGACCAACAAACTCAAACGACGCGTCATGACACGACTCACCGATAAAATCCGACGAAACAAGACTCAAACAACACGACTTGACCCGACCTAGGTTTTCTCAACCTAAGCTCCGATACCATTTATGTAACACCCCAATCCGCTCGTGGATATTACACGCCGTAGAACCTTTCCTCAAGGATCTACCAGCCGGTAACGACATATAACAACTTAACCATGCCTTTCAAAGCTAAAATGACTCAAGAGACCGATTTGGTCTTTCAACAAATACATACAACTCATGCCCACGCAGGGACCAAAATACAACTACACCTGCATAACGGAACAATACAAAATGAAAATAAAGTACAATCAACCAACACACGATATACGGTTCCTCATGTGATTAGTATCGATCATCTTTCATCATCCTTCGTGCCGACCCCGTGTTATGCTCCAAAACACGAATGCAAAACAGACATCCACCCCGAATACTGGGGTTAGCAAAACTCCACTGTTTTGCTAGTGCAAATACAAAGTGCAAATACGAGCCATACAATTCACATTCCACGAATAACAATAACCGAGGATCCTCAAAGATCCAAACGAAACGAAAAGTACTTCCCGAGGCAAGGGTTTGAGGAAACATTTCAAAAACGAAATATCATAAATCAATGGGAATGATTTATAAAACGGTTTAGAATGCCATCGAGAGTTTTAATAGAAAAACAATTTAGGATTATCAAATCCTACTTTTCAAAAATCCAAAAGACAAAGGGGTCACCGCCCCAAAAGTTTACTTTCGAAAATGACATTAACCAAATCGTTGGGATTTTAGCCCCAAATCCGTAAAACGACTTTTACAAAACCCTTGGGATTTTAGCCCCAAATCTCATCAACTCACAGTACACAAGAACGACCACAAGGTTCGTCTCCCAACATCAAAATCCACAAATAAAGGATTTAAAACATAAACCACAAAATACTCTAGAGCCATCCTAGCCAAGTAGGCCAAACGAACAACTTACCTCTTACACACTTAGTCAATGCATGCAATCATGAAAACCGTTCAAAAGCACTCATTTCCGGAAATGCCAATATCGAATCACATTTGCAAAATGCACCACAATTAACCGCGGACCCACAACTTCGTGGATCCCTGCCGAGACCCCGTCGGATCTAACCCACAGTGGTTAAAAGCAAGTTCGCGGTCCACAGCTTCGTGGAGCCATACCGAGACCCCGTCGGATCTAACCCGTAGTGAGCATACACACACACACGTTACTCATGCAATACTAACATGCTAAGAATGTAAGTTCATTAAGAATACTCACTAGAGATGGCCATTAACTCGACACCATTACCAAACTCTTCAAAAATACAATAACAAGCTTAAATACGGAATACACGATTCCATAACTTTAAACAAGAGGAGTATCCTCATAAAATCCTTCAACATTCAAAATAATCAAATCATAATCAATTCTCAAAACACCGTTCACAAAACACACGCGTTTTGAAAGAAGGCCTTTAACGAGGCCAAACCGAAATCCTTTTGAAACTTCATTTCAAATAACCAAACAAACACATCAAGACGACCACCGATCATCATATACATAAACGGAAAAGTATGGGCAAGGTACTTGCCTCAAAATCGTACGCAAGTATTCCGACGAACACGGCTCAACCGAAAGCTTCAAACGCCCAATGCTATCGAAACGAAGACGATTTACGAACGAAAGGGTTCAACACGGTTTCTTCGCAAGAAACACGACCCTAACATCATACAATCAATAAATCATCGACCATACGAGGAAGAATAATCGTAGAACGCCCGAAAACCCTCTAAGACATTTTACTGACACCTTCAAGGCGTCGGTCAAGAACTCGACTCAAACAACGAATCGATACGATCCAACCATGGAATAATAAAGGAAATGAAATAATACAAATAAATAATCAACAAACCATCAAAATCCTAAGTTAAATAGTAATAATCGGACGAAAACAACAAAAACCCCAAATACCCCAAAACTAGATTTCTAGGAAATCGAATTCGATTCGCTCGATCAAAGGATGTTATAGGACGGATGATTGATGATATGAACCTCCAAACTTCATGTATATGTTGTTAAACAACATGGCTACAATCTTGGAACACGCCCATCCGTCAAGAGAAGTGGAAGAAGGAGAAAAATGGCGAAAAAACGACTGCTGGGATTTAAATTGCCTGACAGACTCGAACTTGTCCGCCTGACACGGCCGTGGCGCGCAGCTGACCAGGCAGGACTCGACCGTGTCCCGCTGCAGACACGGCCGCGGCGCGGAGGGGCCTTCCGACTGACCGTCCGAAGCGACTAAGACGACTCGACCGTGTCTCGAACACGGCCGGCGTGTCGGCAGCGATCATCTCAGCTTATCCGAAGAGTTCGGCACGGCCGTGTCGGACGACACGGTCGGCCTCGAGACGAAACTTCCGCTTATCCGGACGAGCACGGCACGGGCCGTGTCGGACGACACGGCCGAGTTCGGCCGCGTGATCGCCAATAACGAGCGGGTGAGCTAAAACGACCATAACTCTCTCGTCCGACTCGATTGACTCACCGTTTGAACCATTGGAAAGCTAACTCGATGCTCTATAATATTGCAAAGATTCAGAATTTTTGGGGTTACCAAAAATTAATGGTGACTTTACAAAGTCGAACTCATACTTAGAAAAGTCGATTAAGGACACGGAACTCAATAAAACGACACCGAAACGAACTCGGATGACAAAAAGTGCAGAATTAATCATTCTCGAAATGACGAAAGGTCATGAGCGAGTCGTCAAAACGAACTTTCGCCGAAAAAATAAAATTACCGAAATTCGAAATTGCGGATATTACACAGTTGACTTGCTACAGTCTACGTACCGCATGTGCCCCCACATGCCGATCTAACAAGGATAAGATTCCCTTTGACCGATCTACAATTAGCGTGCGCTAAGCCTCATGCTTTCGCGTGCGCTAATACTTCAGGACAATAACCGTTGACTTACGAGAACGTGCGCCGAAAGCAGCCGGGTCCACACGCAGATTCCTTCCGATCTGACTGCATTTAGCGTGCGCTACATTCCGCCTCTAGCGTGCGCTAACCATGAACGATAGCGTGCGCTATACTTGAACATTAGCGCGCGCTAATCAGGCTATACTTAGCCATTTTCCAATTCTCCTCGTCCGTCTTGACATATCAAAATACGAACATACTGCATACTGAATACATGTACTGAATCCAATAACATCATCATACGATATATCCAATATCAAAAGTACGATAACCTGATACACGGTATCCTCAAAATAATTGTCGAACCACTACGACAGTTATACGAGTACAAATACAACTGTCTTAGTTCTCAATTTATTTTATCCATATTGTATAGACACCAAGCCATCCAGTATATCTTAGATAAAATAACGCGAAAAATTCATACTGAAAATTCGGGTATTACAAAATCAAGGTAATGATCTCTTGGATCTAGAATTTCGGATTTTGAGTATTTTCCTTCCGATCTCTTCGTGTAAGCTTGCTATTATATTGGAATATATTAGATATGGATTATCTACCTTGGATACATGTATTCCTACAGATTTATTGATATGTTTTTTGGATTTGACGAATATTTGGAGAATTAATCAAGCACACTTTAGAGTTGACTTTAATATTTGGGGGTTTTCGATTAGATGTTGTCGTTAACTCGATTTGTGGATTCCTGTTGGATTATTAATATCATTTGAGGTGTTTTGTTGGATTGAACTACTCATTTTGGAGTTTGGTTCCAATATAGTTGGGGTTGATTATAATCAAAGGATGAATGTTTGTTAAGTGTTTGTCTTAATGCCCCAATGAGTATGGATATTGTTGTATCGACTTTTGAAGTGGGTTGTGATCATGTTTGAATCGTTTATTAAGCGGATTATTGGCAATTGTGTTATTCAAGGTTGTTCGAGCGACCGACATCTCTTTTTAGGACGTTGTTCGAGGAAGGACTTTCTTCACCGGTATTGTGTAAGTTAATTCTTACTCAGTTAAAAGGATACTCATTCCTTTCGTTGTTGTTCATTCATAATCATAACTCATTCATATTCTATTAATCGTATTGAGACTTGTAATTGTCGAATAATCACTTCATTCACGAGGAACGATGGTTCCAATCATTTCATTGAGCTATCATTCATTTCACTATTAATTCATCTCGGTGAGTCATCCTTGACTTTGTCGGATTGTTATTCATTAATATTCTCCATGGTCATTCTTGTTCATATGACCTTCTAGGTTCATATTGCGTGGCCGGGTGGGGATGTGTGGAATTTTTGGTCGGGCACATGACGGTCATATGTTCGGGTTCACCGACACAATGGACTGTGCACACAGTAACGTACCTCCATGAGACTAATTAGGTACAAGGACTGGTGTGTCCAGACACTCATCTTGTGCACTTGCACATACCATTACGGGCGTACTATGGTGCCTCTCTTCAGCTTAATTTCATAATTAAGATATATCATGATTGTGTTTATTCAACTCTTGAGGATTATTGTTCTGTGTAGCTGATCCCGTTGGGGGATGTTGTTTCAGGTCATGGCAAGGCTAAAGTACGGGAAGAGAACATTGACGGCGAGGAGTCCCAGTGATACTAGTAGGGGCCCCCAGTCCTTTTTCAGTCATTCATGTTTCTTTATTTATATTTCTGCTGCAGATTTCCATTTTGGATATTCATTTTCATTCAGTGTTGTATATTTTATCTTCATATAATATATACATGTATTCTGTATTCTCTTGGGTGTGTTGTACTTGAAACTCCTCATCAGAGTAATTAATGATATAATGTGGTTCGGTACTACAATTATATTATTTAATTCATTAAGTTTCATTTGCCTGGTGGTTCCTAGTTGGGGGTCCACGGCACTGTAATATCCGCCTAGTTTGGGGTGTTACACCCCTGGCATCAGGGGTTATAATGAAAGATCTAAAGGATCTAAACTTCTTTTTTCATTTGGCGCCAATAGTCTGTGGCTGATGAGATTTGACTTCCAAATTCTTAACTGAAATATATATCTCAAACTTTATAAGTAGATGAGCAACAGTGTCAGCACATATTATTTTACCTCATGATGGCTGAGATATAAACTTGTGATATACTCCTTGATCCAGAAAGGCAAGCAAATCGTTGAAGAAATTATTAATATTCAACAAACATATAGGTTTGGTATGGAAGTTCCGCTCACCCCATGACGTGATGCTGAATATCTCATTGAGTGTGCCATAGCCACCTGGAAGAACAATAAAGGCATCACTATTATCCACCACATACATCAAACTATCATGCACAAACTGTGCTTGAAGCATCAACCCACTTGAACCCCCTATACTACTGATTCTAACTGTGGGATAGTGTAAGACACTTGTTACTCTTATTCTCCCATTTTGTGCAGCCTCTAAAAGATAACCCAAAAATCTATAATTACTCACACCATACAATATATCGATTTTGTGTTTTCCTAATTCTTTTACGAATTGATATGCCATATCTATATGCTGCATACGACCTATCAGTATGGATCTACCTAAAATACATATAGTTTTAAATGGATGAGATCTATATGAGGATTTTGAAAACTCCATCTTTCTACACTAGACTTTCAAAATACTTTTATGAAAGATACATTTTCTGATTTGTGGATCCCAAATTTAAAGAACAAACTTCTTACTAAACGACAAATGACTTCACTATTTTCATTGAAAGAGGAGCGACAGATAAGTCATTACTTTTGACAAAAATTGCAAAAGAAAACGAAAGATATGATATTAAATTTTTCAATGAAAATGACGTTACTGATTGACAACTGAGAAATTTAAATATTGGAAAACAATATTCATCAACTTGCATTATTTTTTTTCTGTTACCTTATACCAATTTTGACAGAACGGACTTACAAACTGGATCTTTTGAGACCAATTTTTCATGACTATAACGTTCCCGTTCATCCTTAAATTGTATCCACAAAGCCATTAGTTCACGATGAACGTATCCAATCGGATGTGTATCAAGAATCTGTTGAATATCATGATCGATAGATTCCTTACTCAATCACTAGTACAAAAATGACTTTAGGTAACACCCTGCATGTAATACTTTTGATAATTGAAATTGGAGACTGCATAAGTAACACCTAGGTAACACTTTTTTATTAGGTAACACTCAAGGTAACACTTTCAAAATAGGTAACACTTTCAGGTAACATATTTTTGTGTTACTTAGTTTAGGTAACACTCACGGTAACACTTTTAAAATAGGTAACACTTTCAGGTAACACTTTTTTGTGTTACATAGTTTAGGTATCACTCCAAGTAACACTTTCAAAATAGGTAACATTTTCAGGTAACACTTTTTGTGTGTTACACAATTTAAGTAACACTTATGTAATGTAACACCCCCAGATTTAACCGGAAATATTACAGCGCCGTGGGCCCCGAGATGGAACCCACAAGGCTAAAAAGAAATTTTCACAAACATTTACAAATGCCCAAGAGGCCAACGACGGTACTAACTTTAAAAATTCACAAAGACTTATAAAATCCATTTATCAAAAACCGTCGTAAAACTCATTTGAAATCGCAAGGCCAAACAGCCGATACTCAAAAGTTTAGAAAACGATTTCCAAAGTAACCTCAGTTACCAGATACCAAAAGAGCGACTCAAAATACTCACGCAGCGGAAAAAGACCAACCAAAACGATACTCTAGCAGCGGAAAACAAGAACCAATCAAGAAACTCAATGTACAGAACATGTCCTAGCCAGTATCCTCCAGGAAGCTCATCTCTTCACGACCGCTACAAGCTCGATACTCCGAGAACCTAAAAGAAATCCCACGACGGGTCAGCTATAATATCCAATAATGATAACCGTCACATCACATTAATAATAACATACCAATGAGAATACAACATAAGAATACGACCAACGTAATCTTTACTTACTCAAGAAATTCTCATCAGAATAACCATTATCACATTTCACATCCTGTACTCGATTAACCAATAAACTCGAACATAATATCTGTATTGTACCTCAAACAATACTCAAGATCCTCAAACTATCAGAACCAACTCACGATACGGAAATCTACCATATCTGACCAATACGATCCATCGAATAATATCAACAAATCCCAAGACGGTAACCGATTGTCCACCAAAGACAAGACCAAAGAAAATATGGAACATACCTCGAGATATGATGTGCCACGATAATCATATCAGTCTAATCCGAGATCAGAACAATGCAATACGGATAAGGCCCTAACACAAGACCTACAAATGCATACTCATATGACCACGTCAATATGATCATAGCAATAACACTCATGTATACTCAATGGAAATCCGACGATCCAATACTTCTCAAGATAGATCCCTTTGTTAATCCTATCGATCAACATAAGGTGGATAACTAACAATACACATGTGAACAACAACACATGACAAAATCAATGATGCGAATTCACAAGATTCCATCAACACAATCCGGTAATCCAACGATCCAGGCGCCTCAAAGATAGATCCCCATGATGATCCCGTCGAACCAACGCATGGTGGAAAACTCCGTCCAACGATCCAGCGCCTCAAGATAGATCCCCATGATGATCCGTCGAACCAACGCATGGTGGACATTCGATCCAGCCCCTCAAGATAGATCCTCATAATCCCATCGGATTATTTACACAACATAAACAACACAATATGCATGCACATATGCAAATCAACACGTTCATCAACATGAACAACATAACATGCACGACAACATGACAATATACCAGACTACTTCATGTTCAACAACATGAAAGAAAATGTACGAGACCAAAATAAATAACACTAAACCATAATCAATATGGAATATTTGCCCCGAGTCCTTCGGGAGCAACCTCGATGTCCAATCATCACCGACGATTATCCTCAATGTTCGGCGATCCACACGTACACTGAACTATAGATACTCATATCCTCGTCTTTACCATAATGTAACCTCGATACTCGAACATACCAATAACTGAGATAAAGCATATACATTATGATTTACCTCCCAGAATCGAAAGAACGATATGTGATCCGAATACCCAGAGTTCACAATAATAATCATCGCTATATGCATTATAAACGAAATGAAACTGAAACCATTCATTAAATATTATAACTGAGCAAGTAATAACTTGCCTCGATACCGATACCACGAAGCTGCTGCCGAACACATTGCCTTTGTCAACGAGCTCCTCAGCCTCGATCAAAAGCAATACAATGGACATACTCGAACACGACCGCAATATCCGGTTATACTCACCGACCAACAATCTCAACCTACCGAAGAAATCAAATAACACATATCCGATAACAATCAACAACTGACAAAACTAACCAATCGAACTCAACGGTTCAACACAACCTCGAATAAACACAGTCGGAACCAACCAAGTCAAACCATCACGAATTCCTAATCAAAACACAAAAATATCGCAGATCGCCTACTTAGCGCACGTTAATCACCTAACGTAGCGTGCGCTAAGTTGCTCCCGTTAGCGCGCTAGGCAAGAACGTAGCGTGCGCTAATGTCATGCGGTGGCATGCATTTCAAGCATCGTCTAACACTTCCATCATGACAATGATCAACTCATCTCGAGATTAAGGATTTCATAACAATCATGACATATAATTTAATAGCTCTTCAAGAACACGAATTATCCAAATTCACGTTCATGATCCATAAAATGATAAAATCCGATGTGTTCTAACATCTAAAAATCCTTATTCATCATGTTCTTCGACATACAATTCATATAACTTCAAGAATCACAAGAAGATCACCATAATCGTTACCATACGAAGTAACCAACGACAAAACATCAAAAATCCGAATTGAAGAAGGGAATTACATCAACATATATCTTGAATTCCATCCAAAACCATACGAAACATATCAATACTCATATATTGATAACAACACTAACTTAGTACGGTAATCCAACTCGTTGTCATGCTCATCAACTTGTTTATATGATAATCATCAACTCAAGAACATCATATACAATCCAAAACGAAATCTCAAAGTGAAGAGTAATTACCTTTTTGAAGGAAAGGATTGATTTCAAGAATCACCAATGATTTCAAGAACAAAGCTTTACTCCATGATTTCCATCTTTAATCTTGTTAAAGAGGATCATCCTCAAGTGTTTAGGAACTCCAAATGTTCTCACAAGGTTGTCTCTATCGGGTGAAAGGAAAGAAATGGACGAAATGTTTCATGACACCCGCTTGTCCCTTTATATAGAATGCACCACTAGCGTGCGCTAAACCCTTGTGTTTAGCGTGCGCTAGCCTTAGCGTGCGCTAATCGACTTTGTTAGCGTGCGCTATCGCACCCGCAGGCTACCGCCTTGCTTCGTAAACTACCTTACGTACGTAATGCCCATGCATTAACGCACGTAAATCATCATGTCTAGCGACGCAAGTCCTTACTCTTAGCGTGCGCTATCCAAGTTGACTTACTACGGTGTTCACCTACCACTCGCCCCCACATTCCGACAAAGATTCGCAATGATAAGATTCCTTGTTGATCGATACATAGTTAGCGTGCGCTAAGCCTAATATTTTAGCGTGCGCTAATACTTCAGACAACAACCGTTGACTTACGAGCGTAACGCGGCGCAATGGTCCACACGCAGATTCCTTCCGATGCCCGCACTAGCGACGCTAACCTATAAACGTAGCGCGGCGCTAATCTCGCACGATAGCATGCGTTATGCATGAATATCGGGCGCGCTAATAAGGCTATACTTAGCCATTTTCCGCAGCTTCTTGTCCAACGTCTCGACATACCAAAAGCGAACATAAGACACACGAACACAAACACCGAATCCAATAATATCATCATACGATATACCCAATATCAAAAGTACGACAACCCGATACACAATATCCTCAAATGTAATTGTCGACCAAATACGACAATTATACCGATATCGATATCTCACCTTTATTTATTTTATCTCTACTGCATGCATTCCACGCTGTACAATATAACTCGGATAAAATAATATTAAACATCAGTAGTAGAAATTCCGGATATTACATTCTACACCCCTTAAAATAAGTTTGTCCTCGAAACTTGCAATCCATCATAAAACGAACAAACATACCGTTCAACTCAAAATATCCCAAAACCATCACGACAACGACTTATCATCATCATTACCGAATATCCAAAAGAGCATACTTCCAAATACGCAGGTCGACGATCTCCGGAGATACTAGCCAGCGTTCTCACGGTACAGTCTCAATACGCTTATGATCACAATTCCCTGATTCCCAACAAAATATATCATCTTCGGATCAAACAATCTGCCCGAATCAAATCCTGTCTGCCTGATTACATAATCAAGTCTCAATTCTGATAAAACGAATAATATCCGATGTATCTGTGAAACAACTGCTCAATACAATGGCAACGCATCCCGAAACATCGATAGACAATCAACGCCGATGATCACCAACAATGATCAACAATCAACCGAATTTATCATCGACATGATAAATTCCAATCGACCAACCGAGGTCAAAACACAATCGAGAATATCATCAACGTGATAAACTCAAATACAACCAACGAACGATCAACGGAAATCGAGAATACCTTCACACGGTAAACTCCAACACTATAAACACTGAACAACTTAAATATATATACTAAAAGCAAAATTCTCAAAACGACACACCGATCACATACAGTGGATCTCAATAAACATAACCGACTGGCGAACATACCCCTCCGCATATGAACAACCAATCACAAACAGACGAACATACTCAATCATACACGGAGTGGAAACGACCACTCACTATCTAAAACAACCAGATGGGGTCACCATCCCCAAATCTACGCTTACAAGGAAATCATTCCGTAATCGGTAAGGTAAAATCGCTACTACCATACCAATGGAATCACATAGCACTTATGTTCCGGTTTCACAAAATCCCAAGTTTCCAAAATTATATTATGTGCATGAATCTACAACACGCAACATATTTCTCTTATCTGATAACTCAACCGATCATCACCGGATAATCAAACTAACATACTGAAGTTCGAATTCCTTTTCCATCGTACCATCAATATGATATGCACTATGCACTAAATGCGTATGTATATCAATCACATTTTCAAAACCAGTTTGAAATCATATATTCTTGTCAAAAGACAAATTTTCAAAATTCTTTCAAGAGTTTGAAAACTCAAAACATAAATTTTGGTAAGACCACAAAATCAATTTTCGAAAAATTAACTTGGCTCGATGGTGCCAAGTATTTGATATGATTTCCTTCGAATCCACACGATTTCAAGTTTTAAAATGAAAAGTATGCAAATGCTCGACTATATCCATACTCCCGTATACCACCCGGTTCGTCACCAATATCCACCGATATTCCATCGAAAACCACACGATCGAGTTCCAAAATATCAATATATAAATTCCGACTAAACTCCTTTTCCACACATGACTTGCAACGTCAGTCATTAACCCATCCTGGATCACCTTAAATATGATATGACAAAATATTGAAACAAATCCACACAGCGAAAGACTTCCCGAGAAGTTTCTTTTGAACAAGTAATCCAGAACCCCGAAAGGCAGGAGTGACATAGATAAACGATTGATAAAGTATTTTGCAAATCTCGGGAGTTTTAGAAAACATGAAAGTCTTTTGAAACATTAGGGTCTCAGCCCGTATCTCATTCCACACTACAAAAAGTTTAAAAAGTAGAAAACCCCTTTTCGGACTTCAAGTCCTGAGTTATAAAACCATTTCAAAATCGATTGGGTCTCGGCCCAAAATCATTTTCCGTAAAACATCCGTAAGACATTCATTTTGAAAAGTATCATTTTCAAATGCTCAAAACAGTTCATGTATCTCAAATGAATTACCATGCTACATGTTCTTCTCAACAATCCATAGTCCTTCTCCCGATTACACAATTCCGTTCCAAAATCTAGCTGATATACTGATTTCCAAAATCATAACTTCTCAAGATCATCAATCCTATCCCAACTCTGTCACCTTATATTGAAATGCATAATATCTGCTGAATCTCAAAACATATCAACATAGAACGGCAGTAAATCTCAATGAAATTCAAAAATCCGAATACTTACAGATCGTGAAGCCGACGATTCCCCTTGATACTGGCACATGTCTAGACTCAAGAAAATACTCGACACAGGTATTTTCAAAACTCACGATTTGCAAACTCAGTGCAACTCAAGAACACAATATATCACGTAAACACCATTTGGAAAAGTTATAACAAGCCCAAGACGACATCGCAAATCCGATAACGCACAAGCCTGAGTGAACAACAAAGACTCACGGCTCTAGTATTTGTCAATCGACAACTCGAATGACGCAACAAAAACACGACCCAACTCGACCCAAATGCCTAGGTTTTCTCAACCTAAGCTCCGATACCATATTCGTAACACCCCATTTAATCGAATATTACAGCCGTGGCCCCGAGATGGAACCCACAAGGCTAAAAAGAAATTTTCACAAACATTTACAAATGCCCAAGAGGCCAACGACGGTACTAACTTTAAAAATTCACAAAGACTTATAAAATCCATTTATCAAAAACCGTAAAACTCATTTGAAATCGCAAGGCCAAACAAATGATACTCAAAAGTTTAGAAAACGATTTCCAAAGTAACCTCGGTTACGAGATACCAAAAGAGCGACTCAAAATACTCACGCATGAAAAAGACCAACCAAAACGATACTCTAGCAAATGGAAAACAAGAACCAATCAAGAAACTCAATGTACGTAACATGTCCTAGCCAAGATCCTCCGGAAGCTCATCTCTTCACGACCGCTACAAGCTCGATACTCCGAGAACCTAAAAGAAATCCCACGACGGGTCACCATAATATCCAACAATGATAACCGTCACATCACATTAATAATAACATACCAATGAGAATACAACATAAGAATACGACCAACGTAATCTTTACTTACTCAAGAAATTCTCATCAGAATAACCATTATCACAGTTCACATCCTGTACTCGATTAACCAATAAACTCGAACATAATATCTCGTATTGTACCTCAAACAATACTCAAGATCCTCAAACTATCAGAACCAACTCACGATACGGAAATCTACCATATCTGACCAATACGATCCATCGAATAATATCAACAAATCCCAAGACGGTAACCGATTGTCCACCAAAGACAAGACCAAAGAAAATATGGAACATACCTCGAGATATGATGTGCCACGATAATCATATCAGTCTAATCCGAGATCAGAACAATGCAATACGGATAAGGCCCTAACACAAGACCTACAAATGCATACTCATATGACCACGTCAATATGATCATAGCAATAACACTCATGTATACTCAATGGAAATCCGACGATCCAGCGCCCTCAGCATAGATCCCTTTGTTAATCCTATCAGATCAACATAAGGTGGATAACTAACAATACACATGTGAACAACAACACATGACAAAATCAATGATGCGAATTCACAAGATTCCATCAACACAATACTGGTAATCCAACGATCCAGCGCCCTCGGATAGATCCCCATGATGATCCCGTCGAACCAACGCATGGTGGAAAACCCGTCCAACGATCCAGCTTCTCAAGATAGATCCCCATGATGATCCCACGAACCAACGCATGGTGGACATTCGATCCAGCGCCCTCAAGATAGATCCTCATAATCCCATCGGATTATTTACACAACATAAACAACACAATATGCATGCACATATGCAAATCAACACGTTCATCAACATGAACAATGTAACATGCACGACAACATGACAATATACGAGACTACTTCATGTTCAACAACATGAAAGAAAATGTACGAGACCAAAATAAATAACACTAAACCATAATCAATATGGAATATTTGCCCCGAGTCCTTCGGGAGCAACCTCGATGTCCAATCATCACCGACGATTATCCTCAATGTTCGGCGATCCACACGTACACTGAACTATAGATACTCATATCCTCGTCTTTACCATAATGTAACCTCGATACTCGAACATACCAATAACTGAGATAAAGCATATACATTATGATTTACCTCCCGTAATCGAAAGAACGATATGTGATCCGAATACCTGAGTTCACAATAATAATCATCGCTATATGCATTATAAACGAAATGAAACTGAAACCATTCATTAAATATTATAACTGAGCAAGTAATAACTTGCCTCGATACCGATACCACGAAGCTGCTGCCGAACACATTGCCTTTGTCCACGAGCTCCTCAGCCTCGATCAAAAGCAATACAATGGACATACTCGAACACGACCGCAATATCCGGTTATACTCACCGACCAACAATCTCAACCTATCGAAGAAATCAAATAACACATATCCGATAACAATCAACAACTGACAAAACTAACCAATCGAACTCAACGGTTCAACACAACCTCGAATAAACACAGACGGAACCAACCAAGACAAACCATCACTAATTCCTAATCAAAACACAATAATACCGCATCGTCGCCTACTTAGCGCACGTTAATCACCTAACGTAGCGCGGCGCTAAGTTGCTCCCGTAGCGCGCTAGGCAACGTAGCGTGCGCTAATGCCGATGGCATGCATTTCAAGCATCGTCTAACACTTCCATCATGACAATGATCAACTCATCTCGAGATTAAGGATTTCATAACAATCATGACATATAATTTAATAGCTCTTCAAGAACACGAATTATCCAAATTCACGTTCATGATCCATAAATGATAAAATCCGATGTGTTCTAACATCTAAAAATCCTTATTCATCATGTTCTTCGACATACAATTCATATAACTTCAAGAATCACGGTAGCATCACCATAATCGTTACCATACGAAGTAACCAACGACAAAACATCAAAAATCCGAATTGAAGAAGGGAATTACATCAACATATATCTTGAATTCCATCCAAAACCATACGAAACATATCAATACTCATATATTGATAACAACACTAACTTAGTACGGTAATCCAACTCGTTGTCATGCTCATCAACTTGTTTATATGATAATCATCAACTCAAGAACATCATATACAATCCAAAACGAAATCTCAAAGTGAAGAGTAATTACCTTTTTGAAGGAAAGGATTGATTTCAAGAATCACCAATGATTTCAAGAACAAAGCTTTACTCCATGATTTCCATCTTTAATCTTGTTAAAGAGGATCATCCTCGTTGTTTAGGAACTCCAAATGTTCTCACAAGGTTGTCTCTATCGGGTGAAAGGAAAGAAATGGACGAAATGTTTCATGACACCCGTTTGTCCCTTTATATAGAATGCACCACTAGCGTGCGCTAAACCCTTGTGTTTAGCGTGCGCTAGCCTTAGCGTGCGCTAACTGACTTTGTTAGCGTGCGCTATCGCATCCGCAGGCTACCGCCTTGCTTCGTAAACTACCTTACGACGTAATGCCCATGCATTAACGCACGTAAATCATCATGTCTAGCGACGCAAGTCCTTACTTAGCGTGCGCTATCCGGTTGACTTACTACGTTGTTCACCTACCACTCGCCCCCACATTCCGACAAAGATCCGCAATGATAAGATTCCTTGTTGATCGATACATAGTTAGCGTGCGCTAAGCCTAATATTTTAGCGTGCGCTAATACTTCGTGACAACAACCGTTGACTTACGAACGTGCGCCAAAGCAATGGTCCACACGCAGATTCCTTCCGATTCATCGCACTAGCGTACGCTAACCTATAAACGTAGCGTGCGCTAATCCTGCACGATAGCGTGCGTTATGCATGAATATCAGCGTGCGCTAATAAGGCTATACTTAGCCATTTTCCGCAGTTCTTGTCCAACGTCTCGACATACCAAAAGCGAACATAAGACACACTGAACACAAACACTGAATCCAATAATATCATCATACGATATACCCAATATCAAAAGTACGACAACCTGATACACAATATCCTCAAATGTAATTGTCGACCAAATACGACAATTATACCGATACTGATATCTCAGTCCTTTATTTATTTTATCTCTACTGTACAGATTCCACGCTGTACAATATAACTCGGATAAAATAATATTAAACATCAGTAGTAGAAATTCCGGATATTACATGTAACACTTAGAGAGTATGTATAATTATTTAAAGTTATATTATCACTTTTTATGAGCTACAATAATATTATTGTTAACTACACATTAACAATTTATAACAATAAGGATATATATTAAAATTCGATTTATCTTAGATATCACTAAATGTAACAAATTAAAATATAAAACGTTTAAAATATAACACAATGCCTCCTAGTATTTTACGGTTGATGATTAATTAAATATTATTAAATGAAATATGGTCGGTGCGGTAATATCCAAAATTTCAAACTTTAAATCAGATAATGCAAAATAAAAGCGGGTTTACAAAAATTTCATACAAACTGATCCATATTAGAAAAAAAATTGAACTAAATTATTCAAAATTCATTGGTTTTGTTCAGTTTTTAATTTCGGATCGGTTTTGCTCACTCCTCGACGACAATATCATCATTATCAATATATTTTATAAAAGAAAACGATTCATACTATCAAAAAATCCTAAGTCGCACCCTCTCAATTTTCCATTCTTATTTATCTTTCTTATAGAACTTTTATGTATTAATAATATATTAGTAATTATAATCTCCATCTCATATCGTCTTTCTATTGAACTTCGTTATTGGATTACCTATTAAATTTTCGATATCGACGACGTTTAAATGAAGTATATATTTTATTTGATTTATTAGAAAAATAGAGTGAGATAATTTTTATAAACATATTTTCCTCTCTTTTGTTGTACAAATTTTTATACCTTAATAAATAAATTATGTAGTCCTTGCTATTTAAAATTTATAATTTCTTTTTAAAAAAAGAACTTAATAAATATTAAGAAAATAATTTATAATCTCTTGAATATACAAAATAAATGCCAAACTGAATCCCCAAATTGAAACCCCCAACCCACAAACCCACCCACCGTGCCGCTCGACGATTCTTCTTCGGCAAAACTCGCAGCCGTCCGCCATTCACCGCCTCCGCTCGTCCTCCTCCTCGGCACATTCTCTATCTCTATTTCTCGCTTTCTCTCTTTCTCTATCTGATCAGGTCTGACTCCCTTTCGCTTTTTCTCCGCTGCAGACGAGAGTACCTCCGTTACCCCGCCCCGCAGCCATCGTCCCGACGTTCCGACGCCTCTGCCCTAAAGGTAAGCCCTCCTACCTCTGTTTCCACTCTCTACCTGACCCTCTCTCTGACCTCTCTCAGCTGTGTCCATCCTCTCTCTCTCTCTCTCATTGCCCATTGCCTCTGCATCGTGTCCTTGTTTTCCTCCCTTTGCTGAAATTTTCTGCTACGAGGTTAGTATAATTGTATTTCTTTAAATTTTGGGGCGGTAGTCCTAGTCAATTAGAAACACTGGTTAACATAGCTGCATTGAGTCAAACATTTGGTAGTTAGGTTAGGATAGTGGTGTTATGCTGTTGAAATTCTGTTTGATTCAATTAATCAATGCATGCATTTGTTGTTTTTTCTTATAATTTTTACAAGAATGAGTGATTATTCTTTCAATATGTTGCGTGTTGCGTCCTTTTGGGTCGTTGTGCATGTCATCACAACTGAAATCATATGCTTTTCGGGCGTAATGGCTATATCATTTGAGAATCAATTACGCTACATTTTTCAGTAATTTGTTGCAAAATGGTGCTTAGAAGCTCACCGCTTAGATGCTCGTCTCGCACATCTTTTGCTTTTTGTGGAATGGATATTTTGTCAAATCATCATCTCCTCTTATTTATATTAGCAATTTTTAACTCTTGATCCGTTAAATTCTGCAGATGACACAATTGAATGCAGTAGATTCGAAAAAATTTATCATTTTTTTATCGATCATGAGGAGGAGCTTCATCAATCTCTACAGTATCAGATTCCTATCAAAGGCTTTTGTTTGATAATCATAAGTTTCTCTTCTCTTTGAATGCAAAACCTAGGGAATTCTAGTCTATCCGAAATGTCTCGATTTGTGAAACCGCATTTGGAGAATTGGCAAACACATATTATAGGGAAGAAGGTCAAGAATAAGAGAGCGTCTCGAAAAGAAAAGTTACACCTCAATGGGTTTCAAGGTAAGGGCCTTCACATCAGCTTTCAAGAGTTATATAGACTTCCATGTCATACCGCAGTTAATGTAAAATTTTCTCAATTTTCACAGATTTAGTGGATGTGTGATTGCTATGGTATCGTTATGAGATAATGCGAATTTGTGATTTCCTTCAATACAGATTGCTAACTGCGGTATGAGAAAATTGAGGGTAATATATTTGTTCGTGCTTTTTAAGGGTACTGTTAAACTTGTTTTCCAACCTGCGGAAGAAGGTTATGCCGGTACCTATTATATGATAAAAGATGGAGCTCTAAATGGAGTTAAGGCTATGTTTGGCTTACATGTTGACCCAAAGATGCCCACGAGTACTCTCATTTCTAAACCGGGCCCATTTATGGCTGGGTCGGCCAGGTTTCATGTTACAATTCAAGGTAAAGGGGGACATGCTGCGAGCCCACATAAAACTAGAGATCTTATTCTCGCTCTCTCGATGGCGATTATCGCGCTCCAACATATTGTTTCAGGAGAAACCGATCCCCTTGAGCCAAGGGTAATTTTTTTATTTATGTTTTTGGTTTGTTCTCTTATTTTTTGTTAAGTTTCTCGTCTTGACTCTTGAGCAGTTTTTGAAGTGTACTGTTGTTATGTGGGTAAAGAAATCATTAACATTTTTTTTAAAACAATTTTATATTTAATATGTCATGTAGGTAGTATCAGTTGGATATGTACAAGGTGGTGAAGCGTTAAATATAATCCCCGAGACCGTCGAATTTGGTGGGACTTTCCGGTTCATGAGCTCGGAGAGTTATTCCTATGTTAAGCAAAGGATTAAAGAGGTACTTACCAATTTTCCAATGGTCCCGAGACACATGGGATCTTCTATCCCAATACCATGTTTTTTTTCATTTATTTGTCCGGTTCACTAAAAGAATGGCATAATGCGTAGAAGATGATGTCATAATTGTATGCACGTGCCGTTCATTGAATAAGGGTACGGGCAATAAATATATAGAAGAAATAAAAGTTGATTGAACGAATGCTATGTCACATCAAAATCTCAACATATTCAACCTTCTCTAAGTTGTCATTTTTCGACATTCTGAGTCGTCTGTGCATTGATAAGTGTTTTATGGAGTCACACATGCTAATGCTATGTAAATGTTTAATACTAATAGTTAGGAATTATTATGTAAAAAACCCGAGGTTTGTGCTAATTACGAAAAAAATCATAGGTTTCTGAAATTTACAAAGCACTCTACCTGTTTCAGGTTTGATTTTATATTTTATATTTATGGGGGATAACCGCAATATTTCTATTAATGTACATGGAGTTATTGAAATGCTTTTTGCTTATAAATGGTGAACTGCAAAATGGAATAATTTTTTTTTTTTGTTAATATTTTTTACAGGTGATAGAAACTCAATCAGCAGTGCACCAATGTTCTGCTGTAGTTGACTTCATGGAGGGTAAACTGATACCATATCCGCCAACCATCAACCATCCGTCGATCTACGAACACGCTAAAAGGATCGGACAGAACTTGCTCGGGGAGGACAGCGTGAAGCTCCACCCGATGGGAGCGGAAGATTTCAGCTTCTACGCCGAGAAAATCCCATCAGCATTCTTCATGATTGGGACGAGAAACGAGACAATGACGTCTGTCAAAGGCTGGCACTCGCCCCATTTCGTCATCGACGAGGATGTTCTTCCGATAGGAGCTTCTCTGCATGCTGCGGTCGCGGTTTCGTACTTGGATGATCATGCTGTGATTTAATCAGTGGCGAGCGTGTATGTTTTTTTGTTAAATAATTAGGCACGGAGATGATGGGGGAATCAAAGGTGTGTATGACTATATTATTATATATAATCTTTTTATATTATTATATATAATCTTTTTTTCTTTTCCAGAAGTTTTTAGAACAATTACATAGTATAATCTTCAAAAGGAAAGAACATAAATTTTTCAAAATTATATATAAAAAAAAAGCTTGTGTTTTCATTCGGTCTTATACTTTTCCCATTCATACAAAAAGAAGTTTCAAAAATCTTCATTTGCATTCATAAAAATATACAATTTTAACCTTCTGATGTAAAGACTTTGATCAAACCTCAAGATTTATTTTACAATATTAAAATCTCTATTTTTTATAAATAAAGCAAATCTCAAGAAGTTTTCGTCTTTTATTTCTCTATGTACTAATGAAATGAGATTTTCGGTTCTTGTCTTGTCTTATGCAATCTAGACCTTATAAACTGGTAGGTTGCTATATATGCAGAATTTAGAAGAGACTGGCTCGAAGCTCTCAAGTTAGCATATCATGCATGCACTGTAAGAGGTGCTTCTTTGATCACGGCTGTAAACTAAAATTTCATTAATGCTGCTTTGACATATGTTGCGTCGTAGTTTAATAAACCTTGACTTTTTATCCAAAGGAGCAACATATACTGGAATTAATAAAACCACTGAAGGTTCCCTGTGATACTAGAGAGTCCTTTATGGTAATATAGTTGATTAATAGAGCTTATCACTCAGAAATGCACCATGCTGCCATCTTTTGGACCAGATATATCATGTCATTGATAACCTAAATGCTTTTTTCTGTGTTTGCTTTCTTCCTGTTGGTGATCCCCAGATATTGTTCTGTTTTATTATTTTTACTCAGATGGTCGGACCATGAACTAGAATGCCAACGCCTGGTTGAGATCAACTGAATTTTAAAATGTCAACATTATTGTTGCATGGCGGACAAGTTCTCGAAGCAATTGTGTGGTTCCGTCAGCACACTGCTAGTTATAGGAAACTTGTAGGAGCACCAGAGGCTATATTTCTTCACTGACAAAATATTGTATTTACTCAGCTGTTGGAGACAAGCTCACCCAATGCTCTGCACGTTCCAAGTACGGCCTCTGCTCCAGAAGAAAAACCAACTGAATGGGAATTTCATCCAGTTTACTATTGTCAGGTCACTCCATTACTGAAATATGAAATGTAATTAATCAATGATGAGGTCCCAAGAAAGTTGTTGGATGGGCTGCCTGCTCTTGTGAACGCCATATATATAGAGGCCGACCCCGTTCAAGAAAGCATGTGGAAGTTCAAGACAACAACAATAGCATCATTAATATCAACAACAAATTGAAGATATATGGGAGCTATTTTTTATACAAGTTACAAATTAGACAACAATTAGGTTATTTTTTTTAGTTATTGGATATGTGTTTGACATACTATGATCTATGTTTTATTGTTATTGGATTATTTATTTGAGTTTTATCAATATATTTTCTCGTTATTTATATATGAAAAAATGGTTTCTTCTAGTTTTCTTATTATTGATAAATATTAATCAGAATAATAATAATAATAATAGCAAGTGTTACTTAATAATGAATAAGGTGTTACCTAAGCTAGCACCCATATAATCGTAAGTGTTCTTTAAGGTATTTACAGTGTTACTTAAAAAAATGGATACATTTAAAAGTGTTACAGAGGTGTTACAATAGTGTTCCTTAAACAATCTGAAAGTGTTACCAATGTGTTACCTAAGAAATTTCTAAAGTGTTACTAAGGTGTTTCTTAAGATGACTTTGGGGACACTAGTGGAAAAATACCATTTTATATCGCACTTTCTAGATCGGTTGTAATATAACCGATTTAAAAAGTGATTGGGTTCCATTTTACATCGGTTATTAAGGAACCGATTTAGTATATCACTTTTTAAAATCGGTTATATTGGACCCGATTTAAAACATCAGTCTTTTATATCGGTTACTCAGAAACCGATATAGTATATACATATTTGACATCGGTTAATAAAGAACCGATGTCATATAACAACACATTATAAACGGGATCTCAAGGACATTAACCTTCTCCCCCGTTTATTCCTTTCTCCCTTCACTGCGTCTCCCCCGTTTATTCTTCTCCTTCACATCTCCCCGCGATTTATCTCCTCCCATTCATTAACCTTCTCCCCCGGATACTCCATCTCCTTCACTGTTCAACCGCCACGACTGGAGCGAGCTTGCGATTCATCTCCTGAAAAAAATATTGCGCCGGTTAGCTTCCTTCCAGTCAAATAGGGACGAGCTGCGATTCGATACTAGCCCTCGTCCGGTAAAGCTGCTTGAATATCGGTATGTTTCATATCAATATGGATTTTGGTTTCTCCATTTTTCTTGTCATAATATTAGGTTTGAGATTTTGTTTTCTCCGTTTTTCATATCACCCCCTTCAAAAAGCCAAGTACCTTCCCGCTTTGCTGATTCCAGGAGCTACGCGGTTTGGTTTGCTTCCAGACTTGCTTTCCTACCTTCATCAGTTACGGATGTTAGCTCATTATCATGGTGAACAATCATTATCATAGCTCATTATTTTGGTACCACTTTGCAAAGATTTCAATCATTTCATCTACAGATTTCAATCATTTGCAATATTTGCCTAAAGTATTTCAATCATTTCAGTGTCGAGTTGGATGCTTATTTGAGGATTGAAAAAGCTCAAAACAAAAATCAAATGAGAAGTGCCTAGATGATATGAGAAAAGAGCTCCTAAGTTGAAAGCTACAGAGGTATGCTATGCTTGCTACATGCTTTTTCGTTTGGGAGCAAATCAAATTCAGATTTAAAAGCTCACTTTATGAAGGTCGCTAAACAAACATGCAATAAACATAACGTAAATTCTGGTTTGATTGTTGCTCAAATGTCGCTTGCTAATGCCTTTGACATTAGTCTTCATGGTCAACTTAGATAGCATTTGTAGTAGGTATTATAAGTGTGGCACGTCATTCTTATGAAAGTTTAGGTTTGAGCACAGTTGGTGTATTTGTTTTCGCCTAGTTTTGGGTTTAGATGTGAGATTCACTCACATTCGTTATACTTAATTGTTTTTTGGAGTAATAATTTTACCGGGGAAACCTTTTACCGAAAGAGACATGTTTTAAACCTTAAACCAAATTTACAAATGTAAAACCATATAGCAAATGTAAGAACAAAGAAGATTTCCCACTATTAAATGACACAAAATTACCAAAATATGAACTTTAGGCATAGTAAAATTGGTTCAATTTATTAAATGACTGCAAATTCAAGTTGGTTTATTAATTGTAGGGAGTCTTATGTCTAAGTTCATTGCATGGTTCATCACTTTGCTTTTACCCCACTCAAAACTCTCTACTCATAGTCTTCCACTTATGTATCATCTTTCTCCTAGCCTCCCTCCTCGACATTTTTGTTAGAATTTGGGTGTGTGTGAGTGCTAATAATCCTGATATATTCTCTAAGTTGTGTTGAGATCACTTTCAGATTGAAGTATTTCATCCCTATATGCATCGGGTATCACGAAATCCTCAATTGGATAATATAGAGAACTACAATTTGTTTCTAAGGCACGAGAAATCAAAGTAATACACAAAAAGTTGTGTTCTGGAAGAGATCAATTCTGGTGTATATAACCCAACCAAAAGTTAGTTATATTCTGTTAAAAATGGTTGGCGGGAAGAGTCACACATGTTGATGAAAAGGTGTGTCATTGTCATTAAAGAAAATCAATAGCAGCTAATAAAGATATATACATATAACTTGTGGGTACAATGATCAATGATCGATGTGTGATGGAAAATCATCATGAATAAGTCAAAGTGTGTAGACGATATGTTACGATAAAAGTTCAAAAGAAATGAATAAATGTATCGTTATATATATCGTTAAAAATTAACTATAGTTACGCGAATTATATAACGTATATATAAGTTAATTTTATCAAGTTTTACATCAAATATATGTACATATATATATAAAACATTCTTATTATTTTTATAAAATATTATTATCCCGTTTGTATGGGACGGATGTTAAATGAATATATTAACAGTGGTTGTATGGGACGGATGTTAAATGAATTATCCCGTTTACTTACAACTTATGAGGGAAAATAACCAACAAAGATTGCGAGAAAATAACCCATTGATATTAATGTGTACAAGAGAAAGTAATTTTTAATATTATTAAGATTAGCTTAAATATAAAGTCCATACACTTGAAAGCCTCATCAAAAATTCAGACCGCTAAATATCTTGTTGGATATTGTAAAGTTTTATCGGTGAGATTGTTGGATATTTCTTACCTTGAACCCTCTCATAAACTAATGCCGTGTGAACTCTATTCTCAATTAGGTAATTATGGATCGTAGTTGGATAAATGTTGCACGAACAAGTAATGAATATGAGAATGGTGTGGAAGAATTTTTGGAGTTTGCTAGAGACATGTTCCAAACAATAATGGGAGGTTTTACCGTCCGTGTGTCAACCGTTTGAATGATAGACGATTATGTGTTGAAGAAATCAGAGAACACGTCCTCTGTGATGGTTTCAACAGGAGTTACACACGATGGATATGGCATGGTGAATTTGAAATGCCAAGTGTATCCCGAAATGAAGAAGTTGATGAGAATATGTATGATCGACTAGAAGACATGATCAATGATGTTGGCGCGGAGGCCTTTGAGCAAGCACATGCATACAAGACATGTGAGACCTTGTCCACTGATGCAGATAAGCCTTTGTACAACAATTGTACAAAGTTTTCACGGTTGTCTGCCGTATTGAAATTGTTCACGTTGAAGGCATCTCATGGGTGGAGTGACAAAAGTTTCACAGAGTTACTTTGTTTGTTAAAACATATGCTTCCGGAGGATAATGAATTACCAGATTCTAACTATAAGGCGAGGAAAATCTTGTGCCCATTGGGCATGGGGTATAAGAAGATTGACGCATGTCCTAATGATTGTATTTTGTACGAAATGAGTACAAAAGTTTTCATGCCTCATCGAAGATGCGGGACTTCACGTTTCAAAAACGACGGTGAAGGCGATGCTAGTTCTGATGTTGGTAATAAAAAACCACCTGCAAAGGTGTTATGGTATCTCCCAATAATACCAAGATTCAAACGCTTGTTTGCTAGTGCAAAGGAGGCAAAAAACTTGAGATGGCATGAAGGCGAGAGGATAACTGATGGGAAGCTCCGACACCCGGGTGATTCGCCTCAATGGAAGAAAATTAATCAGTTGTTTCCTTCATTTGGCAATGAGCCAAGAAACCTGAGACTGGGACTTTGTACTGATGGTATGAACCCATTCGGAAATCTTAGCAGCAAGCACAGTGCATGGCCGGTTCTATTGGCCATTTATAATCTTTCTCCTTTATTGTGTATGAAACGCAAGTATATTATGTTGTCTATGATGATTTCTGGTCCAAAGCAACCAGGAAATGATATAGATGTCTACTTGCAGCCGTTGATTGAAGACTTGAAAATGTTGTGGGAGGAAGGTGTTGATGTATTTGATGCGTATAAAAATGAAACTTTTAAGATGCGTGCAATGGTGTTCTGCACAATTAATGACTTCCCAGCATATGGAAACTTGTCTGGTTATAGTGTTAAGGGGCATAAAGCATGCCCTATATGTGAAGAAGGCACATGCTACCATCAGCTTGAGCACGGAAGGAAGACCGTATACCTTGGTAGTCGAAGATTTCTCAAGTCGGACCATCCTTATCGTAGATTGAAGAAAGCTTTCAACGGTGAGCAAGAGTTTAAAGCTGCTCCACAAGCATTAAGTTCACAGTAAGTGTATGAGCGAGTGAAAGATATTAATGTGACACTTGGTAAGATGCAAAAGCCTATTGAGAGAAGCTCATGGAAAAAGAGATCTATCTTTTTTGAGCTTCCGTACTGGAAAGAGCTTGAAGTGAAACATTGTATTGATGTGATGCATGTGGAGAAAAACGTTTGTGATAGTCTTACAGGAACACTTCTCAACATACAAGGGAAGACTAAGGATAACATGAATGCGCGAAAGGATATGGTTGATATGCGAATACGAAAGGAGTTAGCTCCAGTACCACGCGGTAAGAGAACTTATCTACCACCACTTGTCATACATTATCTAAAAAGGAGAAAAGAAGTTTTTGTGAGTGCTTACGTTGCATAAAAGTTCCTCAAGGTTATTCTTCGAATGTTAAGAGGTTGGTGTCAATGAAGGACCTGAAATTGGTAGGCTTAAAGTCTCATGACCATCATGTGTTGATGCAACAACTTTTACCTGTGGCTATTCGAGGTATACTCCCAAAGAAATTAAGACGTACCATAAGTAGATTGTGTTTCTTCTTCAATGTTATTTGTATGAAGGTGATTGACCCTCGGGTATTGGATGATCTTGAGAATGAAGTCGCAATTATTTTATGTCGACTTGAAATGTATTTCCCACCTTCCTTTTCGATATTATGGTACATTTAATCATTCATCTAGTGAGGGAGATACGATTATGTGGACTGTGCATTTACGATGGATGTATCCATTTGAGCGATACATGAAAATACTTAAGGGCTATGTCAAAAATCATCTTAGCCCTGAATCCTCAATTGTTGAAAGATATGTTGCGTAAGAGGTCGTTGAATTTTGTAACGAATATTTATCTGAAACGAAATCATTGGGATTCCTAAGTCTCGCCACGATGGTAGAGGTCTTGGAAAGGGAACACATGGGGGGAAAATGAAGAGTGTTGATCGTGAAGAGATGCTACGAGCACATCTATACATCCTAACAAACACTCCTGAAGTTCAACCTTACTTAGACGCACATAAGGCACTCATAAAAGAACAAAATCCTCGAAAATCTGAAATGTGGTTGGTGAATGAGCATAACAAGACATTCTTATCTTGGTTCAAGGATCATGTTGCAAATGATCACTCGATTCGGATATAGTTACATGGTTAGCTGGTGGGCCGAACTTTGATGTCATATGTTGGCGCGGATACGACATAAACGGGTATTCCTTCTACACAAAAGACAAAGATGAGAAGAGTACTATGCAGAATAGTGGAGTTACAATAGTGGCTGAATCAATGCATTTGTCTAGCGCAAAAGATAGAAACCCGTTGTGTGCAAATAGCTCTTATTTTGGAATTATTGAAGATATATGGGAGGTTGACTATATTAAATTTACCGTTCCTGTTTTCAAATGTAAATGGGTTGATGGTAATAGCGGTGTGAAGGTAGATGAGTTAGGATTTACATTGCTTGATTTTAGTAAAGTGGGCTACAAAAATGAGCCATTTGTCATGGCATGCCAAGCAAAGCAAGTATTTTTTGTCACCGACCCGAGTAACAAGAATTGGTCAGTTGTCCTTCAAAGTAAAAGGAAAATATTTGGTGATGATACGGATGAAGAAGATATCTCTGAGATCCCTTCATTTTCATCAAGGCTACCTGACGTAAATGAAGAAGATGAATTTGATTGTGTTCATGCTGCAAGAAACGATCATTGGGAAGGGATATGGGAGAACACACCAATTTATTAGTTTGTTATTCAGTTTTTGTTTGGGCGTCATTTTTTTTTTTGGGATTGGTAATTTACTTTTCGAAGTTTGTTCGTTTGGTTTAAGATTTCTGGAAATCAAGAAACTGAAGTATGTCTTGATTGCAAGTTGTTTGATGTGTTTTTTTAGCCAATATTGATCATTTCCACACTTGAGGCATAGTTTTGCTTATAAATTTTGTTATTTGTGGTTAAATTACCACTTATACACTTTATATGTGATGTTGAGGCATAGTCTCTCTTCATCCCGGTCCTGTGCGTTTGGCCGGGAAGAACCAGGGATTCTGTGCTCGGTCACGTTGGGCTGGGATGAAGAGAGACTACTGTTTGGTTAGGCAACAATTAGGGTTTTATTTGAGGATATTCAGATTTGCCCCCAGAAAGTTCAAGTTTTGCAATTTAATCCTCGTAATATTTTAATTTCTGCCATGACGTGTCCAAAATCGTGTCTGATCGGTCAAACAGCTAAAAATTCAAAGACGTATTTTCGCTTGTCGGACAGGCATATCGGTGTATCGTGTCCGTATCCATGTCCAATACTCTGAAAAAAAAAGTGTCTGTGCAACATAGGTGTTCTTATATCTTGAAAAAGTTTACAATTTTTTCTAGTGTTTGGTCTGTCAAATGATTAATGTAGACTGAACATGGCTTTTCACTCCAATCCATCTGTTAACATTCTTCTTAACCCAAAAAAAGAAATAAAGGAACTACTCTCAGTCAGAACCATTGCCTTCACCCCAACAAGATTTATTTTATCAACATCATTTGGTATTTACTTGAAACCATCGAATGCAACTGTGTCATGTCACCATCAACCCCAAGAATATTTGTTGCATCAAACATACTAAGCTACTACTCCCATCACAAATGTAGGAAACCTCCAATAATCATATTATATATATATATATATAACAATACTAAATTTCTTACCAGTGAGAGATTGGAAACAGTGAAGATCAAAAGTACCTGTATAAGTGATGATAATGCAGGTTATTATATTAGTTTTGTATTGTGGTGCATGACGTCCTGAGTTTGGGGGCATGGCAGGTTTGGTACCAGAGTTGTAGTGATATTCATTGAATCGAGAGCTAGAATATAACTTAGTTTTATGACTCGCATAGAGTTCGCTTTGGGGTTGCGCATAGTACATCGAAAGTAGTAAGATGGAAGCTTCTTTAATAGCTTTACCTTTACTGATTATAACTTTTAAAACTTTGATGAAATTGTATCTGATTTTAGTAGTGAGGTTAGGGTTATTGAGGTCCAGACAGCTCTTTTTTCCTCTCTTCCTCTGCTTCTTCTTCAAACGTTTCAATCGCTTTTTCGCTGTACGCTCCTCTGCGGCTTTTAGTCTTTCTTCCCTTCTCTGGTTAAACTCAGCTACTTCTTTCCTTCTCTGGTAGTCGGCGTCCATCCTTGCAAGCCGGTCTTGTTCTTTCCGTCTCATTTGACGACATCACAACATCAACATTATGAAGGAATGATCTATAATCGAATGGCTTCAAAAGGCCATACACATTGCATCGATAAAAATGGATCGATCGAAAGAGATGTATAGTTCAGGCTACTAACGACAGAGCCATATGTTATGCATCCGAAAAGAACAGCTTACATTATATATTTGGACCAACTCTCGGAATATAGAATGTATTAACCAAATCTCCAAATGAAATAACATGATATGCAATTCCAACCATGGGACGAGACGCAGTCCTTCACGGATTAAAAGTTGAAATTCCTTTCTTGAAATTTGGATTTAAGCATTTGTTTTTAGACTTATAGAACATCATAAAATATGTTTTATTCGTAATATGCGTACACAAATTTTGTTTTTTTAAGGGTATTACCAACTCACATTTTATAGAATCTAATGCAAGAATGCTACCGGACTAAGCACATTTACACCTCAAATAGCACATATGTCATTCTCCTATAGAAGTTCTTAGTAATATGAAGAATGTTACACGTCTTTCACTTGGTGGTTCACATTCCAATGAAATAACTCCGCCTTAATCTTCCAAAGATTTCTTCTAATTCATATTTCCTTCGCTCTAAATTAGTTTCTTGAAGGAGAAAATATTCTATCAATTCCATTTCCTCCGAAGTTGATTCATGATGTATAATACAATGCAGGGAAGAAAATATAACATTTCATCAAAATTTCCAATCACCAACAGCTAATAAATGTAGATCTATGCTATCAAACGGTTATCCACGAACAAATAAAGTACTACTAAAAGATCTCAAAAGCTATCTCCCAAAGATATGGACAAATGTACCAAATTTTCAGCAAAATTAGTTTGCCCCCACTACTAAATTAGAAATGTATGTACCTGGAGTACAGGATCAGGTATATGTGGCATTCTTTCATCGAAAGGCTCAATAATAATAGAAAATCCTCGAGTGTAAGTCCCCACCAGAGTTGGCAGGTTGCAAATCGCTTGGATGTCTGATCCCAAATAAGTTAAGACAATAAGTTCCCTGTATCCCAAACAATGTATTTAAGGTACATATATATAATTGGGGTGTTTTGTAATTTCTAGATCAAGTTTACACAACGTGATTCGTTTTTTGTGAAAATTTTCATTGGTGTATTTTTCTTACAGGTGAATGGAGGAATCTAGAGGTGATGATGAAAACACCACGAAAAGAATCAAGCGGAAGGGAACACGAATGAAGAAGCTTACCCTTAAAAGGGGTACCAGTCAGAAGGTAAAGATGGTTTTCGATAATCATTTGGAGCCAATCGGACCCGACAAAGAAAGCGTCGACAACTTTATTAGTTATATCTCTTTCTTAGCACGAAGCAAAATCAACATATTGATTAACGACTGGGATAGTGTGCCCGATACGAATAAGGAACAGATTTGGCAAGCGTTGCTGGTAACATATTTTTCCCCAATATGTTGCCATAATATTTTTCCCCAATACGAATAAGGAACAGATTTGGCAAGCGTTGCTGGTAGCATAATGTATATATTTACTTCTTCAAATGTTTGTCCTGTAGCGAATTTTTTAAATTGACAAAAAATTCAATATTATTGTAGGTATCTCCACAACATGTTGAAATTGTTGGGTAGAGACGAGAAATATGGATTGATGTGCCCACTCACCATTCAAAGCACTGGCAATAATAAGCAAGACATAGCAGCATACATTAGGACAAGAATTACAATAGAGATTTTGATTGTTTCCTTGCACCGTACTTTGCCGAGTAAGTAACACTAGTTTAAGTGAAATAGAAAAACTTCAGTTTTTCTAGTGCTTCTCAAAAGATTCATTATGTTTATTTTGTTTCCTGCTTTACTTTCTCCCTTGCTAAACTCTACTTTTTATTTTTATTTCCATGACTCGCAAAGTACTTGAAATATTGGTCAAGTTCGTTGTATTTGTATCGATTTAGGAACTTATCACATATCGAAACAAACAACTAGACAATTATGGTTAGTTTCGACAATATCATCCAACAAGATTTCCGCCGTTTGAATAATTATGTGGATTTATTGCGGGGATCATTGGCAATTGATTGTTCTTTGCCCGAAATGTAATGTCGTCGCCTGGTTCTGCTCCCTAGGGAGAAAGCCCAAGAAGGACTTGATCAACAAGATTGAGACGTATGAGTTGAATAAAAAATCTCTTTATAGTCTTGTGTGCCTATTTTGAAATAAATTTTTTATTTATTATGTCATAGAGCGTTTGATGCATATCAAGTCATTAAGGGCAAGCACACTTACAAATTAAAGAAGCCCACATGGGTTTTTCCAAAGGTAAATTTTCAAACATGTTTATTTTCTATACTTATTTAAGTTAAGGCATTAAATGTTTATAATCATAATTGTTCATTTTACTTTTTTTTTTTCAAGTGTCACAAGCAAATTGGAGGTTCAGCATGTGGGTACTTTGTTATGAGGTATATGCTGGAGATCATCACATTAGACATCGTCGACTCATTCAAAAAGGTACCTTATTGTGTACAACCCACTGTTTTTATTTTGGTGTATTAAAACAGAATGCTAGTAAGGGTAGTGCAAAGAGTGCATAAATGAGAAAGTATATGTAATACCTTAGGACAATTCTAAGGTACCCGCGATGTACCATTCACTGCATGTGTATTTAATCATTGGATCTGTACAAAAAAAGAATCCACCACGAATCCAATTGTGAATATATACACACAGGGTACCGTAGCCACCGGGTACCATATAGCTTCCCGATACCTTAACATGGTATTTGTAATTTTGAAAAGCAATTGGGTTTTTTTATAGTAGGTTTCCTGTGAGACTCAATAGACCGGTCTCTGCATCGCTCCCGAAACTAAATGTTATAATTAAAAAAACTAAAAAGCTGAAAACCCGCTATAAATATTGAAAATATTTATGGATATTTGATCAAATGGTGGCCTCTTGTTAATTTGCGACATTTGATATGGAAGAGCCTTATTCGAAGGATGATATTGATGATGTACGAAGACGTTGGACTCAATATTTTCTGGATTTTACATCTTTATTGAAGTAGTGGAAACTCCCAAGTACCTGTCTCTTTAAGGTACAAAATACATAGTAGATTTATTCGATTTTGATTAATGTATGGAAAAAGGTTTGCAATTGTTTTGGAAATTCAGAACCGTTGAAAGGGTTTTGACAGTTGTATGTGAAGGCATGGGTTTAATTAATGCAATCTCCAATTTTAAATGTTGCAACTCTTGGGAACCGGGTAACACCGAGAAACATATCCGATGATCTTGCGTAAAGAAGGAAGTATTAGATAACCCCTTTCTATGCAATTCCTCATTAATTAGCCGAGGTGGGATGTTCAACGATCGATTTATTTGAGTGCAAGGGTACTAGAGAAAATAAACTACCGCATGCGGGGATGATTGTTGATGGGACCGCATAACATATTCTACTTTGGGCCGACATCAGTTCCTTATTTATCTCCTTTGAATTTATTCTTGGTAAAGATTTAATGTGATAACAGGTTTTAATGTCCTTCCATGAGTGTGGAGGAAATGTTGGGGATGATGTGCATATTCCCCTGCCTCACTGGGTAACTGAAATTGGTCGAAACAACCCAGACATATAAATAGATGGATTATTCAGGTCTAAAACGATTCTGTGGTGTCAAATGCCAACTTTTGCTTCTTATTATGCATAGTATAAAATAAGAACTTGAGAGCATGAGGTGAGGTGTTTTAGCTTTCAGATTATGTTTCTGGTTTGAGTTTTAGACATGAAATAAACCACTTATGCAACTTAGGAGAGTTCTGCAAATGCTTATAGGAAGTGATTCTATGCTTCTTTTTTAGTTGTAAAAATAAGTTTTTACTTTTTACTTTTAGTGTGTGGTATACTATAGCTTCTGCTATTGTTTCTCTAGAAAAAAGCAGCTAACTGCTAGAAGCACAACGTAGATAGCAAAAGCTGCACGCCTTTTTGCTTAAGAAACAACTTTTTCAAACTTTAAATAGAAGCATGCTAAAAGCATAGTTGGTTAAGATGCGTCTGAGGCGAGAGGCACATAAATGAAGATGAAAATCGCTTCTTAATCCCAATGGCGGGAACAATTAGCAAAATGTGCGCCTTGGTGCCCCTAGGCGCACTTCTTTATTAGTTTTTTTTTTTTTTTTTCCAGAACACTTTGCTAAAGTTCTTTTCTGTTGTCCACGTGTCCTGACACTTTAATTTTGTTAATTATTAATTTTTGGGGGGTGGATGTTAATTTGATGGATTTTATGGTGAAAATGTTCTTGTTATTTGGTGTTTATCCTGCTTCATTTGTTTTCGTACTTATCATATAATTTTTATATGTTAACTTGCTTGCCATGGACTGTCTTTGTCAGTTTGAACTTCGTACAATAAAATGCGGAAGGAATCTTCAAGTTTTCAAGTCCCAGACATCCATTTTGCTCAAGTATTCAAGATCTGTGAAGCTTATGAATCCTCGCGAAAAATATTTTGTTGAACTATTTTAGACATTCGAATCTTTAACTAGTATTTACTGATTATGTTTCATTTTAATGTTAGACGTGATTACGAGAATTTTTGGTTTTATTAGAGTCCAAAGTTTATAGCAGTTAAAGCTGCTTAATGTTTGTTTTTGTCAGTTTGAGTTTAGATATTGTGTTTTGTAATGCAGTTTATTATTCAGTTTTGTCAGGTACTCAAAAAAATTGCCACTTTTGTAACAGGGCTTTTCTAAATCTGCTATTTTTTAAAAAAAAAAATATAATTTTTCTAAATCGGTTAAAGCAAAACCCGATGTAGAATGTATATTCTTTCTAAATCGGTTAAAGCATTACCTGATTTAGGATGTCAGACATTCTAAATCGGTTAAAGCGACTGATTTAGAATGTCCGCATTCTAAATCGGTTAAAGCGAGACTGATTTAGAATGTCCGCATTCTAAATCGGTTAAAGTAGTACCGATTTAGAATGTCAGCGTTCTAAATCGGATTTCTGAATATCCGATTTAGAATGTTACTTTCTAAATCGGTTATTTGGACTTACTAAATCGGTTAAATAACCGATGTAAAATGTATTTTCTACATCGGTTAAATAACCGATTTTAAATGTGTAGATTTTTTACATCGGCTGGATCTATAACGGTTCGAGACCCGATTTAAAAGGCCTATTTTAACCGATTTAAAATGTGTTTTTTCTAGTAGTGGGAACACGTTTTAAAGTGTTACCAGAATTGATCAAAAGTGTTACCTAAGAGAATAGGGAACACGGGCAGAGGTAACACCCAAAATGTGTTACATATGGTCTATAGGAACACTTTAGACTCTTTAGGGAACACTTTATGGGTGTTACCTAAAGGGATTTTTCTACTAGTGAATCCATCCTTGATAAATGCTATTTTATCTTCTCGATTTTTGGATACAAACCCCACAAATTTGCATCGTGTGTCACATGTCCACCGAGCACATTTATAGCACCCACCTAATCTATCTGCTCTCTGTTTCTTTGCAAAACTACTCTTACCTGTACCTGGCATGTACTTAAATGAATTTGAAAATTCGCCAGATAATCGAACTTGAGCTTCGATCAACCATCGAATATCTCCTGGGATGCCATTTCTCATTAGCTCCCTTAATCTTTCGAGTCGAGCTGGATAAATTCTTTTTATGATATTCACTGGAAGAGATGGGTAATATTTACGAAGATTCGAAAGCATTGAATCCATTATGATATTCAGACCCTCGGTATGGGTGACTTTTGTGAATACAATGATAATTTATTTATAGATTGGAATTACGCGTATGAGATTTGACTCCGCATTCGAATAGTTCATATCCAGAAGCTTATGAACTACAATTCTATTTGAATAATGAACATAATATGACATGTGGGAGCGGTGACTCCATGTTAATAATGATGTGCAATAATGGCACCGAAAGATGATGTGATATGCCAGTAAAATATCTATATGGTGATACAGATACATCATGTCTTCAAATATTTATTCTCGATTAATATTACTACTAGCCAATATTGGGAATAAATCTCTAATAAATTTGGAATATATTAAGGGGAAGTATGGGCCCACTTCCTCTACATGTGAACTACTAGATATTATGGATCCACTAGATAGTCACATGTGTATATGACTCGTAATCAAAAATTTACGAGATGATTTGCTCATTGTTTGAGCATATATTCCATATCAGATAAAGCTAGTAATATATCCCAAATAAACTTGAATAGATCCCAGAAAGGATCAAAATATGCGCATACAAGTGGAATATCAATTGGCATACTATTCGAAGTCCTCCAGCCAATATCGAGAACATAATATATAAACTTCCATGACTTGGAATGAATACTGAGATACTGACATATGAGTTTGGTGCTCAAGAAATCACTGAGCATGTGGAGGAGTATTGATAGTTGGAAATATGTGAAATGCATCACACTATATCCTCACAACTGAAATATGAACTTGAAGTTGAAAGATGCATGATAGATTATTAATCTTTGGTACCAACTACAACTGCTTTGATAAATACATAATAATTCCACGAATATGAATCAAAGCAAATGATAAAAGGAGGCATATACTTTTGAGAAGTATATATACATAACCACAATGTGTAATCCCAATGGATGATTGATAATGAGATATCTCGGAAAGTTATGTTGCCATGGGAAATAAATATTGAAATGTGTCGACACAATATAGCGCTATAAATAAAATGAGGATATCAATGATTGGAAAGAGGATATTGATAAATGGTATGAGGATATCCATGACTGTGAAATATGGATATTGAAAATGAGGATATTAAAATACATGATTTGTGAAAATGAGGATATTGAAATCCATCGAAATTGAAATATATGCCCTTATAATAAAATGAAATATATGGGCTTACTGAAAATGACTCGTGAGGAGATTTTGAACATTTTATCAGTGCATGCAGTCACTCAAAATAAAGTGTTGTGAACAAAAATTATATGCTGTACTCTTTTCCTTGACTGAGGTTTTATTCCACTGGGTTTTCTGAGCAAGTTTTTTAACGAGACAGCTTAATCACAACTAATATGAAATTTCTAAAAGAGAATTCGAATATATCACAAAGAATATGAGTTCGATATTACAAACTGCACTGAAAATGATACTCATACTAATCCCTGGAGGATCATTGAAATGTCTGGGGCATATTTGTATAAAATACGCGTTGCACTCTTTTCTCTTGACTGAGGTTTTGTCCCATTGAGTTTTCCTAGCAAGGTTTTTAACGAGGCAACTGGAATGACGTATTAGTATGAATAATGTACTTTTTTCCTTCATTAGGATTTTTTTCCATTGGGTTTTCCCTAATAAGGTTTTAACGAGGCATATTCATGGCATAATGAGGAACACTATAAAGATCAAGATTATTCCTTAAAGCTTGAAAATAGAAGGAGTAGTTGTACTCTTTTTCCTTCGATCAAGTTTTTCCACTGGGTTTTCTTGACAAGGTTTTAATGAGGCAACACGTGGATACTCCAACAATGAATGATATATATGACAGATTCACTCAGTTTTTGTCCCACAAGATTTTACTGAGATGGCACAAGAATACTCATACAAGAACTATCGAGATAAGGGGGAGCAAATTTATGAGATCACCGATTGCTGGAGTTTTATCCCACAGGAATTTCATAGCAACATTATGATACAACATGATTGCCACAAGCTCAAGTACAAAAGTTTGAAAGTTTTTCCCCCATTGAGTTTTTCTTCAAACTAGTTTAGCAGATAGTTATGTAAATAGTCATTCAAGGGGAGTGTTATAATATACCATGAAAGTGACGTTTCAATTACACTTTTGTTTTTATATAGTATGAATGACTATTATGCCCCTGATATAATTATGTAATTACAATTGTGCCATCTGAAGTTTTCCTATAAATAGGAAATGAAAATCACAACAGAGAATTCTTTTCTCTATTCTCTCTCTCTCTCTCTCAAATCTCTCTCTATATTATTTCGATTTTATAATATATTTAATATTTTTATTATTGATATTTACTATGGATAAGTGACAACCAATTATTGTAACAACTTAAAATTCAGTTATTTAGATCTTTTATAAATAAGACGGGTTCAGTTAATTAACGGATATTACTATATGAGTTTGTGATGAGAACGAATAATCAAATCGTTCTACTCGGATTTGGAATGGGTAATGCGTATAAATTCTAAACAAGTTTCTTAAATTGCATGATTTTGAATTTTATAATTGAAATCTAATTGTTAATCTTTTTTGTATTCATAAAATTTATTCATAGTGTTTATTTTGTGATGTTCATGTGTTTATTGAGACGAATAACCAACCATTATTAATAATTTATATTAATTATTTAAATATTTTCTATACTTAAGTGGGTTTGGATAATTACCGGGTGTTATTATATAAATTTTGGATGGGAAAGGGTATTACTTTTTTATTGAAATGAATATAAGTATATAAATTCTAAACTAATTTCGTGGATTCTATAAATTCAAAATTTATAATTAGATTTTTTTTAACCTCATGACATTTGTTCTACTTATTCATAATGTTAATTTTGTAAGATTCGATATTTGATGAGATGGATAATCAATTATTATAACAGTTTATAATTGATTATTTAGATTTATAAATTTAAATGGGTTTGGGCAGTTAGCAAATATAACTATATAAGTTTGGAACGATAACATACACTAACACCACTTTTTGATAAGCTTGGAGGGGTTATAATTTCCAAACAGGTCCGGGTGGATGAACCATAACTACATTAATTTGAGTATTACTACATGAGTTTGAGATGAAAGCATGCAGTAAATCACTTTTTAATCGAAATTGAGACGCTTAGGTTATATAAGTTACAGCAGATATGAATGGGCGAATCAAAAACACCATCTTATATACTAAAAGCTTAAGTTGTCTTATAAATGCAAAGTGCTCACAATAAATGTTTCATGAATTGAAAGTGAAATGTGAAAGCTTCATGTGTTAGTACATTGATTTAATAGTCATGCATAAGGGTAAGTACATAGGAATCGTGCACAAAAGTTTGTACGGTACAACATGTTTCAAGCCATCTCTAAACCTCAAAGAATACAAACCAAAAATGCCATGAATGCATAAATTAAACACACCAATTAGTGGTTAGTCTTTTTACCTTCCCGTCCATAAGTTACAAATATTTTATCAACTATATAATGTGTCAAAAATCACACACAACAAACCACAACTTCCTCCACACCGCGTGCACATTGGGCTACAACTTATTATGGTGGTAAAGTAAGCATCATATCGTCTTACTTATTTAGCATATTGATTTATATTATTTTATGTAAATTTCACATGTGTTTTTTTGTGTGTAACAATGTAGGACATAAAGATGGTAGCTTAGGAGATTTGGTAGTAACATCATCTTTTCTAATGGTTTAAGAGATCCTACACATCGTTGTCTTATCAATTAAGTGGAACATGCACGAACATTTTTACTTTGATCGAAAATGCAATATATTGATTAACTGTATTTAAGTTACTAACGATCAACTGTATCTATTTTTTTGTAGCGGATCAAGAAGCATTAAAGAAAGAGATCGAGAAATCACAAAAATTATGTCAAGAACAAAACATGCAAAAGGCCAATGAACAACAACGACAAAGACAATAACAACAAAAACAACAACAACAACAACAACAACAAGATCAACGTCGTGGCCACCGGTGGGATGAATACTTAGCATTCGTATTAATAGTACGTTACAAATTAAACATGCAATATTTTACTTCATGTAATACCGATAAACGGGCTAATACTATTGATTCGTTAGCAAGTAAGTTTATTGAAAATAATGTGACGAGCATTTAATTTTTAGTCAATAATTATTACTACACTTTGTTGGTGCATTTTAATATTTTTGCTCTTAATGTAGTTTTTTGTCTTGCGTTGTGTTAATGTCACTTTTTTAATTAAACGTCTTGGAATATTGTGTGACTTTGATATTTGATATGACTGTGTAAATTATGTCGATGTTACATATTGCAAATGGTAGTATATAATAAAAATATCTTCACACTATCATCATAACAATGAGAATCTTCTACATCGAAGAAGTATATAAAGGAGAAGAAAATTGTATTTCAAATGTTATCCACATATCACGATGTAAGCATTATTCATTTGAGTTTGAGATCATGTGATTCATGTCGTTATACTGTAAATACTTAGAATGAGTTACTAATGAATGCTCCAAATTCGATATTATAGTTTATGGAAAAATGTTGTAATAATGCATTAATTAAAAAATAATTTATGTAAGTTACCCACATTAAAAGATTACATATGAAAAGCCTCATTTAAATATAACATTTTGCAAAAAACATCTTCACATTAAAGAAAGAGATTGACAAGTCACGAAAATTGTATCAAGAACAAAACATGCAAAATACCAATGAACAACAACGACAAAGACAACAAGAAGAACAACAACAACAAGAACAACGCCACGGCCACCGGTGTCAATATAGATGAATACCTGGCATTCATATTAATAGTACGTTACAAATTAAACATGCAATATTTTACTATACGAATTATAATTTATTATACGAATTATAATTTATACTCTTGAATATACTAATCACTTTAATGTTTTATGTTTTTATAGTTTTGTTAAAAAGAAAATTTGTTTTATAGTTCGCTTTTAATAATGTAATTGATTTGAACAACGAAGTCCGTCTTTCACAAAAAAATGAGAGTTTCAAACATGAACCGAAAATTAGTCCCGAACATTACGAAAAAAACAATTAGATCCAACCTGAGTGCATCGCATGCGTCCTGAGGCGATCAAACTCGTGCATTGCACGTGGATGAATATAAAGGTCTCAACATTAATGTCATCGCTTCATATTTAAAATAATTTATGTAACTTATACATATTAAAAATTACATGTGAATAGACTCTTTGCAATGTAACATCTTGAAAAATCTCTTCACATATACTCTTTTAATGTCGATAAACTATTTTAAATGTGTGTCATGCTTAGAAATGTGATACCATCACTTAGATATATATAATGACGAAAATAAGTTACAAGATTACGATATAAAAACTTATATACAAATTTCATGTGCAACTCAATAAATTATTCTAAGTACGTATAAAGCTTAGCAAATGTGTGACACCATGAAAACTTAAATATAAAATGACGAAAATAAATGCCGAATATTACGCTATGAAAACTTCTATATAGCCCATGTGCATCGTATGTATTTTAAATCTATGAAAACTTCTATACAAGACATATGTGCATCGCACGGCATCGTTGACTATCATAAGAAATAGTTATAACTTAGCCCAATGTATTAATATTAGTTAGTTCCAATTAAAAATGATAGAGTCAATACAGGAATAAATAGACAAAAATATTACGTAAAAATACATCATAAAAGATTACATATCAATAAACTATTTTAAATACGTATCATGCTACAAAATGTATCTTTCTGGACAACTTATATCTGATAATGAAAATACGCCCCGAATATAAAATGACAAAAATAAATGACGTATCCATGATCAAAATGACAAAAATTTGTGCTGAACAATAACAATTTAAATATATAATACCATCATATACAGCTCGGGGCATCGCCCGGGTCTGAATGACTCGTAATAGTAATAGTTAAATAGTTGGTTCCTATAAGACCTATGAGTGAAACCCTACCACAGGACGATCCTATGGAGTTCTCTTCCCGTGATCCGATCAAACCCGATTCGGATCCTCCTGATCCGGCAACAGGCAATGCAGGCGAGAGGCCAAAAAGACGGCGTGCTATTCCCGACAAGTTTTATCCACCGGATACTGTTGTTTTCTCCGCTGGATCGACTTGATCAGCAAAATTAAGGCCTGTTATTCCTAAAAGTGATGTTGATCTTTCTGCAACCAAAACGAATTCGGAAATTGAACATGTGCATCTTCGGCCATCGGGAACCCTTGTGATCCCTGCGATCACTATTACGGATGAACTTCTCAATAAAATTAATGAGGAATGGAAACACTCTATCATCATCAAGTTGCAAGGCAGACCGTGGAATATTGAGGTTTTGCGAGGACGGTTCGAACATCTTTGGGATTTGAGAGGAAAATATAATCTCGTTGGTGTTGGGCCTAACCTGTTCATCTTGGGGGATTTGAATCCCCTCACACGTGAAACTATCCCTACAAAAGGGCGTTGGAAGATTGTTGGCCAGTTTCTTGCAATTCAAAAATGGTATCCTCAATTTGATCTGTCCACATACATGATGACAACGACAATTACGTGGGTAAGAATTCCGAACCTTCCAGCGTAATTTTATCGTGAAGCGATTCTCATTCAGATAGCGAGAGGAATTGGCGAGCCGATTAAGGCTGATGCTAGTACATTCAACTTAGAACGTGGGCGTTTTGCGAGGTTATGTGTACATGTAGATCTCACAAATCCATTAGAGAGGGCAATTGATATTAATGAGAAGCGATATCAAATTGATTACGAAAATCTTCAGACACTGTGCTTCAAGTGTGGAAGGGCAGATCACACATTGCCCAATTGTCCTATGAACACGGTTCCTTCTACTAATGTAGAGAGAGCTGAATCTTCTAAGCAACCTGTTATCGCCCCTGCTCCTGTTGAAGAAGCTAATTCTGAGGACACTACGGAGAAGCAATGTGAGTATGGTCCATGGATGCTCATGAGAAGGATTCCTAAGAAGAAATCCCCTACAGCGAGTAAACCTCCAGCTAAAAAACCTACAGTTACTCACAAGGTTATGGAGACTGATACTCACCGCCCACCTCTATGTGAAGTTAATACCAACCCTACCACTCGGAGCTCTCCACTGCAGAGGAAAGGCTCTCTTGATACTAGTAAGGATGTGCCTCTCCAGAATAAGTTTGGCATATTAGAAAATCAGGAGAATATGAAGGATGCGCCCTCGGTTCCCTCTAGGGATGGAACTATGCCTACCATCTGTGATCGGATGTGGCAGTGATACTTCGGGCCCTAAGTCTACTATGGTTGACCGAGGACTAGATGGTTTTTCAGAGAAGGGTAGTTCTGACATGAAGTGTACCTCTATGGAAGATATTGCTATGGCACAAGGCCACATCGGCCAGCCGAACAGTCAATAAGTTACCTATCACTGGTTTTCTATGAATATGTCTCTCAAGATTATATCATGGAATGTTCGTGGTGTTGTTAAGGATAGTTTTAGAACCAACTTTGATTTAATCTATAATCTTCATAGACCGGATATTATATTTCTGTTGGAGACGCATGCCAGTATTGAGGTGTCTAACAGAATTGGAAGTAATCTTGGTTACCCTAACCAAGTTTTTTGCCCATATGCTGGGGACTCAGGTGGCATCTGGATGTTATATAATGGTGGTACTATTGATATAGATATTATCAGTATGGACTATCAATATATTCATGCGAAGATTACTCAAGTGGGTATGCCATCTTGGGTTCTTTCTGGTGCTTATGTTAAGCCGACTAGAATAAATAAGGATCATTTCTGGCAGAATCTTGTCCATTTTGAGAGTAATAATAGTTATCCTTGGTGTATTACTGGGGATTTCAATGATATTTTGTCGATTACAGAGAAGAAGGGGGGTTGTCGGCAACTTTCTCAAGATGCCAGAGATTTGGAAATGCTTTGATGATTGTGAGCTTCTTGATCTTGTTTTTCAGGGACCTACTTTTACTTGGTGTAACGAAAGGCGGGGGGCGGACATGATATGGGAGCGATTGGATCGTACTCTTGTTAATTTGGATTGGAAGTCTTTGTTTCCTAATGCTTTGGTAATAAATCTTCCAAGAACATATTCAGATCATAGTCCCATAATTACTTTGTGTGGAGGATGGGAAATGAGACCTGAAAGTTCATTCATATTTGAAGCGGCGTGGTTAATGTATTCGACATGTGATGAGATTGTGTCAGTGCACGGTCAGCTCCTCACTTCATGATATGATCGCTGGCCTACCAGGGTTTTTGAAAGACTGGAATAACCAAACTTTCGGGAATATCCTCAAGCGCAAGCGCAGACTTTTGGCTAGGATCAATGAGTCCAAAAAGCTTTAGCTGAAAGGGTGGTGACAGATTCTCTTTTGGTTTTTGAAAGGAAACTTATTGGCCTTCTCAATACTACTTTGAAACAAGAGGAAGCTATTTGGAAACAAAAGTCACGTGTGCGATGGATGGTGGAAGGGGAACTGAATACTCGATTTTTTCACCAAACAGTTCAGAGGAGGAGGAGAAGCAACATTGCAGCCCTAAAAATTGATGGTACGTGGTGTTTGGATGAGAACGTGCTCCGGACCTCAGTCTGGAATTTTTTCAACAAACTGTTTCGAGATAATGCATATAGGGGTGTGTCTTTGGGACGGTCACATTTTCAGGCCATTATTTCATCTGATGATATGGACGATCTTGGCAGAACAGTGGATTTGGTTGAATTGAAGAGAGTTCTATGGTCCTTTCACCCTTTTAAGTCACCAGGACCGGATGGATTTCAAGCTAAGTTCTTCAAACACTATTGGGAGTCGAGTAGAGACCAACTCCTACATTTTGTTAATGAGGCATTGGATACTGGTTCTTTCCCAGCATGTTTTGGGGAATCTTTTATCTGTCTCATCCCGAAGGTGAAGAATCCGGATCAGATTTCAAAATTCCGACTGATTACACTTTGTAACGTGACCTATAAGCTCCTGACTAAGGTGATCACTATGAGACTGAGAGACATTATGCCGCGTATTATTTCTCCTACCCGAAGCAGCTTTATCAAAGGGAGAGGAACACATGATAACATCAGATTGCTTCAGGAGATCTTACATATCCTTAGGTCCAGAAAACAGAATGCTACAGGGAGTATGCTAATCAAGCTCGATCTTGAAAAAGCGTATGATAAGGTGAGCTGGAACTTCGTTGAAGAAAGTTTGAGATTCTTTGCATTCCCAGACAAGTTGGTCCGCATTATCATGTTCTGTGTGAGACTCTCTAAGCCACGTATTCTGGAATGGCTCTCCTATTGAGCCGCTTGAACCTACATGTGGGCTTCGTCAGGAGGACCCGCTTTCGCCATACTTGTTTGTGTTGTGCATTGAGAGACTCTCTTATTTGATAAGGGAGAAAGTGGAGGAGGGTAGCTGGAGGACTACTCAGGTTTGCAGGAATGGTCCAGAATTTTCACATGTTTTTTTGCAGATGATTTACTCATGTTTGCTAAGGCTGGTAGCGATAATGCCAGGTGTATTAAACCTATGCTAACTGATTTCTGTGCGGCTTCTGGCCTGATTACCAGTGAATCTAAATCACGGATATTTTTCTCTAGTCGAAGAGGGATGTCGAGACAGAGGCTGATCAGTGATTTCTTGGGCTTTGCTATTACACCTGATTTGGGCAAATATCTAGGCGTGCCTCTTATCCATGAGAGAGTCACGACTGGGACGTTCTGGGGTATTGTGGATAAAGTTGCGAATAGATTAGCTACTTGGAAAGCTAAACTTTTGTCTATTGCTGGTAGAGTTACATTAGTGCAATCGGTGGCTTCTGCGCTACCCGTGCACACTATGCAAGCTCAGTGGTTGCCTGAAAATACTTGCAAACAGCTAGATAGACTTGACAGAAATTGTGTGGTCAGCGAATCCGGGAAGGAGAAAGTTGCACTTAGTTAGTTGGTAGATGGTGACTAAGCCGAAAAGTTTGGGTAGTCTTGGCCTGAGGAAAAACAGAGCTGTTAATATTGTGATGCTTGCAAATGAAGGCTGGAAATTGCTAAATGGGGAAAATAATCTTTGGCTTTCTATTTGCAAGTCGAAATACTTGAGGGGTCAGAGTATCCAACGCTATATGCTCCGAGGAGTTGAATCTAATGCTTTCAAGGGCCTTGTCCATAGTTGTGCTAAGATTGATCATTGTTTCCGATGGCGGATCAAAACGGGCGGAGTGTGTCCCTTTGGTTCGATAAATGGTTGGGTGCCAAATCATTAGCGGAGCTTCACGGACATGATATTGCTAGTGTGGATGTGGATAAAAAAGTGGCTGACCTTTTGACGTAGTGGAAGCGTAATTTGAAGATAGAAGATTACACCATTGAAGAAGGTGATGTTCTCCAGAAAAGTTTAACTTTTAAAATATCAATAACCACCCTTACAGGAATACATCAAAAAGTTTAAATACCACACATAATCAACTTCTTAAAACCACCTAAAGTATCACATATCAAAATATAGAAATACATATATAAACTTAACATAATTTAGGCCTAAAGACTCGGTCGTAAGCTTCCATGAATGCCAACGAAGTGGCATCGGCATCATTCTTCCCCGCCGGGAAGGACTTCGACCTCGAAGTAGATAAGGGTGAATCGTCGGCATCATCATCATTAGCACCCGCAAAAGGAATTAAATGCTTAACGTTGAAGATATCAGAAGTGCGAATGTGGGATGGCAACTTCAAACGATAAGCATTCGAACCCATCTTCTCAACGATTTCCAACGGACCAATTTTACGAGCCGCCAACTTATTGTATTCATGAGCAGGATAACGATCCTTCATCAAGATAGCCCACACAAAATCCCCAACTTCAAAATCCACATGGCGACGTGTATGATCAGCAATCTCCTTGTACTTCGCATTAGAATCAAGCAACTTTTGTCTAGTGAACTGATGAGTGTGGCGAAGAGTGTCAATCATATCTGCGGCGGAAGCATCAACCCGAGCAGGAGATGGAAGGGTAAAATGATCATCCGGACCCCGAGGCACAACAGCATACACAATCTGAAAAGAACATAGGCCTGTACTCCGATTAACAGCTAAATTATGTGCAAATTCGGCCTGACTCAAACGGGCATCCCACGAGCGTAAATTTTCACCAACCAAGCACCTAAGAAGATTCCCAAGAGAACGATTAGCGACTTCCGTCTGACCATCAGTCTGCGGATGGTAAGCACTGCTAAACTGTAAGGAGGTATTGGCCATTTTCCACAAACTTAGCCAGAAAAAGCTCAGAAACCGAGTATCACGATCGGAGACAATCGAAGAAGGCGGACCATGCAAACGATATACCTCCCGAAAGAACAATTGAGCGACATGTAATGCATCAGAAGTCCGCTTACAAGGGATGAAGTATACCATCTTCGAAAAACGATCAACAACAACGAAGATGGAATCATTTCCACGCTGAGTACGCGGAAGACCAAGGACAAAATCTATACTAATGGCACTCCACGGGTGAGAAGGGACGGGAAGAGGCTGATACAACCCTGCATTAGTAGCAGAACCCTTAGAAATCTGACAAGTACGACAACGAGCAACAAATCGAGTCACATCACGTCGAATAGTTGGCCAGAAGTAAGAGCGCTGAACCAATTCAATAGATCGATCCCGACCATCATGGCCAGCATTATGAAGCTCGGATACTAACAACAGACGGAGGCTCCCTGATGGTATACACAAACGGGTACCCCGAAACAATAAACCCTCGAGCACCACATAATCCGCAGAGGCAGAGGAGCGCAAAGAATCCCAAATCGGACCAAAGAAAGGATCTAACGGATACTGATCAATCAACAAATGCAGCCCAGGGACAACAACACGCAAATCCGTAATCAACATCGCCCTACGACTTAACGCATCAGCTACCCGATTAGAAGCACCGGAACGATGCTTCAAAACAAATGTAAACTGTTGTAAGAAGGCAGTCCAAGAAGCATGTCGAGCCGAAAGGTTGGCCTGAGAAGACAAATGTCGAAGAGCATCATGATCCGAGTATAAAACAAACTCCCTCTGAAAAAGATAGTGCCGCCAATGTCGAATAGCACGAACAATAGCATAAAACTCCACATCATATGTGCTATAGCGGGATCGAGGCCCGGACAACTTCTCGCTAAAATAAGCAACCGGACGAGCTCCTTGACTGAGGACCGCACCAATACCAGTTTTGGACGCATCACACGACAATTCAAAAGGAAGCTCAAAATCAGGGAGGAGAAGAACTGGAGCAGAGGTAAGCTTATCCTTAATCTGATCAAATGCAACAGAAGCAGATGTAGTCCAAACAAACGGTTTACGAGCAATACAATCAATAATCGGTGCCATGAGAGCACTAAAGTGGGCAATAAACCGTCTGTAAAAAGATGCCAAACCATGGAAACTCCGAGCTTCAGTCACTGTAGAAGGTGTAGGCCAATCTCTAATCACAGCAATTTTCGAATCATCAACCCGAATACCATCAGCTGAAATCTTGTACCCCAAGAATAACACAGAATCCACAAAGAAAGTGCACTTATGAGGAGCGGCATAAAACTTTTTTGTCCGAAGGATCTGCAGTACTGCCCGGACATGAGAAACGTGCTCAGAAACAGATCGACTATAAATCAGTATGTCATCAAAGTAAACGACCACACAAGTGCCAATGAGGGAACACAAGGACTGATTCATCCTCATGAATGTACTAGGAGCATTAGACAACCCAAACGGCATAACCAACCACTCAAACAATCCCTCACGAGTCTTAAAAGCAGTCTTCCACTCATCGCCAGGACGGATACGGATCTGGTGATATCCGCTCCGAAGATCAAGCTTAGTGAAGATAGCTGCACCGCTCAACTGATCAAGCAAGTCATCCAAGCGTGGTATAGGAAATCTGTAACGGATAGTAATCCTGTTAATAGTTCGACTATCCACACACATGCGCCACGTAGAATCTTTCTTAGGAATTAGGACTGCAGGAACAGCACAAGGATTGAGACTCTCCCGTACAACTCCCTTGCGAACTAAGTCTTCCACCTGCCGGCGTAATTCCTCATGCTCAGCCGGACTCATCCGGTATTGGGGGCGGTTTGGCAAAGAAGCACCTGGTACCAAGTCAATCTGATGTTGAATATGTCGTAAAGGAGGTAGACCGGAAGGAAGATCTGATGGAAATACATCTGCAAACTCCTGAAGTAAAGAGGCAGCCTCCGACGAAGGAGGAGGAACCTCAGTAGAAGTAGCAACACCCAACAAGAGTACCCGAAAAGGCGCAGTGGACAATTCCCTCATAAACTGAGATTTTCCCAATAATAACACCGACCGATCCGGAGTGGGAGATCGAGGTGGTAATGAATGTAACACAATCTTCGCCCCTCGAAAAATAAAGTTATATGTGTTTTGTCTGCCATCATGTAAAACAGATCTGTCAAACTGCCACGGACGTCCCAACAATAAGTGAAAGGTGTCTATAGGAACTACATCACACCACATATCATCAGAATAATGAGCACCAATTGAAAAAGAAACCAATACAAGCTTATCAACTGTAACATAATTCCCACGTTAAATCCAAGCCAAGGTATAAGGACAGGGGTGACGTTCAGTAGACAAATGCAATTTCAAAACAGCCTCAACAGAGATAACATTCTCACATGACCCAGAATCAATCATAAAATGACAAATTTGACCACCAATAGTACATGTAGATTCAAAAATATGCGTACGCTGAACATTCTCAACAACATCAATTCTAGGAGTCAGGAATGAACGACGTATCATAAGTAAAAGACCAATATCACCTGTATAATGTTCTTCAGGCATGGGAGTATCAGTTACCATATCATCATCAAACTTGGGCATATCATAAAGAGGATTTATGTCAGTGGGGTCCACCAAAAGTGACCTGTTGCCTTTAGCCCTAGGACATTGCGTACGTCTGTGGCCAGTCTCACCACATTCGAAACAACATCCAGAAGCAGCGGTCCTATCTGGAATGCCCGGCGGTGCGACCGGTGGCGCAGTCGATAGGGGGCTCGAGGACGGCGGAAGTGACCCCGAAGCAGATGCAGCGCCGCGAATCGGAGTACCCAGAAAAGGGGATTGACGTCGCCCCTGTTGCTCGACCAAGGCTGCTCGTTGGTGTGCGTCGAAAATTGACGCTGGACCCAAAAGCGCGACCACGTCTTGAATGGTGAGGCAGAGGCCGCCGACGTAGCGCGCGACCAATTTGGTTTGAGAATCACGAATGTCAACTCGCGATAGCAACTGATAGAATTCGTCAGTATATGCGTCCACTGATTTCGTTCCCTGACGAAGATGATGAAGCCTCTGATATAAGGTAGTCTCGAAATTGAAAGGAAGGAACTCTCGTTCCATATGTGTTCTGAGTTTTGCTCAAGATTGAATTGGGGGTTTTCCTTGCCGGCGACGTGTAGTCTTCAAATGATTCCACCAAGAAGACGCACGACCCCGAAATCGCGTCGCAATCAGAGGTACCCGGCGGTTATCGGGGACCGATTTAAAATCCAACAATTCCTCGACTGAATTGACCCAGTCCAAGAAATCGCAAGGGTCAAGGCCGCCGTTGAATTCTGGAATCTCCAATTTAAAACCCATTTCCCAATGTCGATCATCGTTCTTAGCTTCTCTGCGTGGAGCGAAAGGATTAACTGCCGAAGCAGTTTCCTCGTCATCACTATCGGAAACTGGGGGTGAAAGAACCCGTTCGCAACCATGGCCTGTGAACCGGTAAAGCAGCAGTAACAATCGATCGCAAATCATCAAGCCCAGTGGTTAAGGCTTCAATTTACTGGGTCAAATTAGCGATCTCCACATCACGTCTACCATCGCTAGGTTCAACATTGGGTTGACGACGAGGAGGCATCGTGCCCGGTCTCCGAATACCAATTGACGTAGTGGAAGCGTAATTTGAAGATAGAAGATTACACCATTGAAGAAGGTGATATTCTCCAGAAAATTTTAACTTTTAAAATATCAATAACCACCCTTACAAGAATACATCAAAGAGTTTAAATACCACACATAACCAACTTCTTAAAACCACCTAAAGTATCACATATCTAAATATATAAATACATATATAAACTTAACATAATTTAGGTTTAAAGACTCGGTCGTAAGCTTCCATGAATGCCAACGAAGTGGCGTCGACATCACCTTTGAACGCCAGCTGAAGGTTGGCGGTTGGAGGCTTTGGCTACTCCATTGGATACTGGTCTTGTTACTAAGATTACAAACTTCTCTTTGTCGTTGTCAAGTTGGGGAGAGGATATTCGATCTTTCCTCGGATCAGGTAATGGTCAATTTTCATGCAAAGCTGCATATGGGGCTTTGACTTTGCAACAAGTTGTGCATCCACGTTTTTGGAATAAAATTTGGCATTTGAAATGCCCGGTGAAATTGCGTATGTTTTTATTGCTTTGCTATCATAACCGGCTTGCTACAAACAACCTGCTCCATCAGCGCAATATTCTTGGTGATTCGAAATGTGTATGTTGCGGGTATCAGTGGGAAACTGCTCAACATGTTTTGGTAGATTGCCCATATGCGACTGATTTGTGGATCGAATGTATTGGGCATTCAAACTGGCAGCGGGTTCGTGCGAATTTGGGAGAGAATTGGTTAGCAGATTTGGGTTTTAAGCAGAAGGTCTCTGCTGCTATTTGGTCGACAACGCCGTGGATTTTGGTTTGTGTTGCTGTGATGTGGCATGTTTGGAAGAATCGCAATGAGTTTGTGTTTTCTAGCCAAGACCCGCCTTTGAGCATACGTACTTATCGAGTTAAGGAGTATGTGGGACAACTTCTTGTGGTAGCATTCCACCTCGTAATAGTGCAGGGACACACGAACTGCCGGAGAAGACAATATGGCGGCCTCCTCCCCCCTCTTGGCTTAAATTAAATACCGATGCAAATATACTTGGATCGACTGGGTGAGTAGCTGGTGGTGGTTTGATTAGGGATGATAAAGGCGCCTGGTTGGGGGATTCTCTCGGGGGTTGCATGATGTGTCCATCAATACAGCGGAACTTTTTGTCCATCAAAAGCTCGAACACTGGTGGGCATCCTTTGCATTATCTTCTTGAAGATTGTCGGAGTTTCAGCCGGTTGCCATGGGATTTTACTCTAAGGCATACGAAGCGAGGAGGGAATATATGCGCAGATTATCTTGCCAAACTTGGGCATGAAGTTGTTGGTTTTGAGTTGTGGACTGATCCACACGACCCATTGGTTGTTTTGCTTAAATCCGATGTTGGGGACATTCCTCGAACTCTTTAGTTGATATATTATATTTCCTTTTCGGCGGATAAAAAAAAAGATATGAATGGGCGAATTACTGCTCCATCGTTTCAGTTCGTCATTGTGTTTTCCCGCAGTGAACGATGAGGTATGGCTGAAACTTAACCAAATTATTTCCTAAATTTTTATTTATAAATTACACTATAAATTAATTTCCCACCACTGTAAATTAACTAATCTATCTATATATGTATACTAACATTACGATTTGGATCGCCATATTCTCTCTCTCTCTCTCTCTCTCTCTCTCTCTCTCTCTCTCTCTCTCCTACTTTGTATTTTCTAAATTTTTTATTCTTATTTATCTAACATCTTTTATCCCACATTAGTTTTGAATGGGATTCCACAAGTTGGTGAACTAAATGAATACCTGTAATCAATGTATTTACCACTCATAATTATTTTGTACCACTAATTTAATTTACCTAATTATTGAGTTGGCTAAAATAAATAATTCTATATTTTCTGAAAAATATAATTCACTCAGTTATTTAAGTTGACAAAACAAGCACTTTTATTTTTATTTGGAATTTAATTTAGCCATTTATTGACGTATACACAAAATTTATATAATTATTAGACTGACATCGTGTATTTAATCTCACTATGAAATTTGAACTTAGACATATACCGAAATAAAGAAAAAAAATATTACAGATTATATATATATATATATATATATGCGTTCTATGCAGTACCAATATTAGATACAGTAGTTTACAGTACTAATTTATGCATGAGTTTTGTACTAATTATGCATGAAATATATGCATTTCGTGCATCAAAATTTCAATGATTTAAATCTCACAAAAAATTGATGCATATAATCTAATATTTTAATGCATCGATATTTTGAGGCATATATCGCATATTTTAATGCATTGAAATTTTGATGCACGAAATGCATATATTTCATGCATAATTAGTACTGTAAAGTACTGCATCTAATATTGGTACTGCATAGAATGCGCCAATATATATATATATATATATATATATACACACACACACACAGGAAAATATATTCATAACACCATCGTAACTCTCTAATATGTAGTATTTTCTAATTTTCGGATTCTTATTTACCTAAATCTTCTATCCCATATTGATTTTCGATGCAACTCCACCAATTGGAGAACTAAATAAATACTTAGAATCTATGTAAATTGTACCATCCGTAATTATTTTGAACCACCAATTAATTTTGCCAACTATTGAGTTTGCAAATAAATTATTAAATTTTTACAAAATATAATTTGGCTAATTATTGAGTTGATCAAATAAATAATTTTATTTATAATTTATTTGATCTAACAACCATGACGTAATAAGTAAATTTAAAATAATTAATAAGTTCACTAAAATAAATAGATTCACCTTTAAATATGTTTGGACGAGAACGGATCATAAAATTACATTTTATAATTTATTCGGATTTGGAACAGGTTTATAAGTAGGTTTTGTGGATGTATAAACTTCAAATTCGTGATTGTATTTTTTAAATCGTTTGATATTTATACTATCTATTCATAATATTTACTTTGTCTTGTTTGGGGTTTTTGAGACAGATAGCAATTATTGTAACAATTTATGTTTGATTATATATATATATATAGAGAGAGATAGTTCGGGATATAGGGTGACACCTTCTTTTTTTTGTGAGGTGCCCGCCACGTGTCATGTTCTGATTGGAGGTGAGTGTTTTAATTATAACACTCACCCGGCTGGCCCACAACACTTGGTGGGTGAGTGTTATAATTAAAACACTCACCTCCAATCAGAACATGACACGTGGCGGGCACCTCACAAAAAAAAGAAGGTGTCACCTTCCTTCCCGAATTCTCTCTATATATATATATCTTATAATTGGGCTTGGCAATTAGCGGGTATACTAAACCAATTTGGGATGGGGACAATAATAAACTCACTTTTTAATCGAGTTTGAGATGAATACGAGAATATAGTTTCTAAATTGGTTCAGGTGGCTGAACCCTAGCCTTATTATTTCGGGTAGACCCGGCAACTCGTTCGTTTCGTGTATTTTCGTGTCATGTACTTTCGTATTTCGTATACCAAAAGTCTAAACCAATACACGACACTAAATAAATTCATGTCATGTCGTGTCGTGTACCGCGCAAATTCGTGTCGTTTCGTGTCGTGTTTTCGTGTGAGGCACATAATATAAAATAAATATTAAAATATTATAAAAAATAATAATTTTAATATTATAATATTATTTTTATAGGTTTTAGTAGACGAAAGGAAACGAATGGCAACGAAAACACGAATGTTTACACAAAATTTATGAAAATTCACATTATATTTTCAAAATTTAAAATTTAGTATAACCAGAATTCATAAAATATATATTTTTAATAAATCAAATATAAAATATTATATTTATTTATTTCGTATGCCTTGTGTCGTGTCGTGTATCCAAAGGGTAAACACAAAACCGACGCTAAATCTCGGTCGTGTACTTTCGTATTCGTATATTTTCGTATCGTGTACTCAAAATGCAAACCCAAATACTAAATTTTCGTGTCGTTTTCGTGTCGTTTTTGTGTCGTGTAGTAAATTACTGGGTCTAATTTCGAGTATTACTATATGTATTTGGGACAGAAACAGATAGTAAAACTACATTTGAATTGAATTCCAGACTGAATGGACCCGGATGGCTGAATTTTTGCCTTATCATTTCAGTTCATCGCCGTATTTTTCTACGATTCATGACTTTGTATGGTTGGATTATAACGAGAAGTCAAGTTACTTTGTAGTTTTCTATTTATATAATTACAACATAGTAATCCGTCGAAATTCGACCGACTATAGACTTTGTACATAACATGTTTGAGGGTCCAAAACTACTTATTTGTTGCAACCCAGCAACCACTACTATCAAAATTACACTGGCCATGTTTTTAGCTGACTATACTAATGATTAGTTAATAATTGATTGTATTGATTAATTTGACTATTTAATTGTTGTTTAGTAAATAATTGATAGTATAACTACTTGGTTATTAAACGAACATATTAACATGATTTATCATTTGATATATTTTTATTTATAATATAGATTTATATGGTGTTAACTGAATAACAAATACACAAAATTGAGAATATATTTGTCATTACTTAAATTTACATAACTATTCTATTCAAATGAATAAATAAAACATGACTATTCTAGAGTTGCTAATATGTAAACTTGGAATAAAAACTAATTTGATCAAAAAAAAAAATTGAACACGAATTTACTAGAACACAACGAAAAAGTTTAAAGAATAAAAAAAATTGGAGAAATAATGAACAAAAAAATAGCAATAAAATCATATAAACAATAAAATAACCAACAAAAAAATCAAATGACAAAAGAGTACCATTTTTTTACTGAGGAAACAACAAAGAAAGTTTATTACTGTTAGCAATAATAAAATATCCGATTCACAACAAATGTAAATCAAGGCATGAAAAAAAAAAAAACATGAACGTCTATATAATATAAACAGCAAATAGATATTTACCTTTTAACCTCTTCTCCAAACCTTTAATAACCAAAAAACTAGAATTGCCAACCTTTTTCAAAATTAGGGTTTTATGTCCAAAAAACATACAAGAGATTTTGCAACGGGGTGAAGAGGGTATATGAAAACCCGAATAATAAAGGATTAAACAAAAATTATTAACTCAAAAGGACGAAAAAGCCCCAGTAGCGTAGATAGAACGAGAGAGGCAGCAAGCATTGAAATGCTATGCCATGCCAGTTTCAAGACAAACAAACAGAAGTTGGTTACATTACAACAATGCAATCTCACTAAAATAGATCAACATTGCAGTACATATGATAATGACAAACATATCTTCAACAACAAATACAGTCTTCCTTCCAAATTAAATCTGCCTAGTGCCGTACCTTATTCTGTGTCGAGTATAGTCCTCTGTTCTAAAACTGTATACTACCTTGCATTCAATCAAAAAGAGTTCTTGGGCTATTCACAACTTACTCGGTATAAGATCGTCAGTAAAGCTTCTAGCCATTCCATCTTGAGTCTTTTTTTTCAGCAACTCGTTTCTATCAGCCATAAACTTAGCAAAACGGGAACCCTTCATACCTTTGATGTTGTCTTCGGCACGAAATTTTTGAATATCAGGTGAAGGCCCTGGTCTAGGATATAAGGGTGGCATCAAAGCCCAAACGGATGAAAGGTGTTCGTTAGGTTTGTCAAGTTCATCTAAAATCGTAAGATCCTGCATATCTGGAATATATGAAGCAGGTATCCCATCAGAACTGATCATGTCAAAAAAACAAAAGCAACATTTTTAGCCAAAAGCTGAAAATCACTTTTCTCTAAAGTGTTTGTGAAGACATCCAAGATCCACGGAGTTGTTTTAGACTTGCTCATGGCATTTTACCACCATTAGTTTACTGTTTATCAAACCGGCTAATTAAAGCTATTGGGCCAACCAAAAAAAGTTATAGAGGATGACCTTTTGAGAACTTCAAAACTGGCTCCAGAGCAGCACATGGGATGCTGAAATTTAAGTGTGGTATTACCGTCCCCCCACCGTGCTTTGCGTTACTGTGCAGACAATTTTTAATAACCATGTAAGCAGTGAGCACAAATTTCCCTAAAAAGGAAAAAAACATGCACCAGAGAGAGAGAGGGAGAGAGAGGGAGAGGGAGAGCGAGAGAGAGAGAGAGAGAGAGAGAGAGAGAGAGAGAGAGAGAGAGAGAGAGAGAGAGAGAGAGAGAGAGAGAGAGAGAGAGAGAGAGAGAGAGGGAGGGAGGGAGGGAGGGAGGGAGGGAGGGAGGGAGGGAGGGAGAGGGAGAGGGAGAGGGAGAGGGGGGAGGGAGAGAGAGACGAAAGGGGCAGTGTGGACAGAAGAGGAAAGTGTTGCATATACAAACATGCAATCAATTTTAGGTCGAAAATTAGGGCTGGGAGCGGACCGAGCAGAGCCGAAAAACTTTGAGGACCAAACTTGAACCCCGAAGTTTTCGGCAGATCCGAGCTCTTTGAAAGTGTAAACCCGAAGTGAGATCAGCTCGTTCGGGTTTGGTCCGGTCTTCGGGCTTTTGGGGGCTCATTCTAAATAAATATGTATCAATGACATGTTCACAAAAACCTGCCACAATTTTTATATTTTCGGGCTTTTTTGGGGTATTTTCAGTGTTTTTCCGGCTTTTTAAGAACATGTTAAAAAAAAGTATCGCATGAAATTTCAGGCTTTCCGAAATGAGATCCGAGCTCTGCTCTAAAAAAAAAAAAAAAAATCTTTCGGTCCGGGTTCGGACCGAGCCCTATTTTCTTGTGAAGCCCTTGCAGTCCGACTTTGATACGGAGCTTTTTCGGTCCGAGCCAGGGTTTTCAAGCTGAAGGCCCTACTTCTAATAAGATTGAACTTTCTACGAGCTTCTATTTAAGCATTTCACGAACTTGGCGAAAATAATGAGGGTCCTCGCAATATGTAGATGGTCATAGTATCCATACCTTGTGACGAGACCAATCATGCGACCGTCTGAATTGACAACAGCACCACCACTACTGCCAGGATGGACAGCAGCAGTTGTTTCTAGCATAGCTGGAAATTGTTCGCGTGGCTTCAGTTTAATGGATTTAGTCTGCGGAGACCTTGTAGCTTCAATTACTTTAGATATTACACCGAGGCAGGCGGATGGAAGGATGTCTGAGAGATTCAACAACAACAACAACAACATCTAAGCCTTAGTCCCAAAATGATCTGAGAGATTCAAGAATTAAATTATTCTTAAGCTGAAGATTAAAGCAGTGTAGAATTGAATATCGAGGGTGATTGAGTGGAAAAAACACAATATACTAATATAAATATCACTCGATTAACATAATACATTATTTCTAACATTTTTCAGAAGAACTTCCAATGGTCAAGTTTGGTAAATATATTTAACCAATGGTAAAATGAAAAAATAAGACGGGATGAAACATTTTACCACAACGAGGTCCAAACAACCCATGCCCAATCACATATGCCTTTGATCCGCGTGAAGGACAACCAATATCAATGACAACAGGACAGAATTGATCAGGAACAACATCAAGCTGCAAAAGTGCAATATCCAGGGGGCCTTTGGAAATATATACTATCCTAGCATCCGTCCACATCCAGGGATCCATAGAATCTAAGCGCACGCGTATATTTCTGTGGTTTAGGGCACGTGCGGATAAGGCATTCTCATTGGTCAAAGAAAAATCCCCTGCTTTTAAACTTGTTTCAAGCAAATACCGGCTCGAATTTACATTTTCACCACTAAACGTCTCGAGCCTCGTAGGAACGTTTGGGATTGTAGCAATCTCAGACTTAGTCTCATTTCTGTCACCATTTGCAGCTGTTTTGCCAAACCTCCATGGCTCAAGGAGATGAGCATTTGTAAGAACCAGACCTTGTTTATTGAGCAAAACACCCGACGCCCATGATCCATCGTCAATGGTAATAAGACATATCGACGTCATTGCCTTATCAACAGGTGAAATAAACTGGGATTTTGAATTAATCTGTTCATGCAAATCGTTTGGAAGTTCATTTGAGCAGCCTTCTGGTAACATATTCTCCACAGAATTCAAATCTCCATTGTTATCATAACTGATTCCTTGACAAGTAATATGCGGGTCCTCCAGCAGCAAGTTGTTGCAAACACATGCAATGGCTTCCCATGGAATCACCATCTGGCAACCAAAGCTATCATATCATAAAGTAGGAATGAATATTTCAAAGATACATATTGATTTTAATGGGATGTAGATGAGAAACTGGTCAAGGAAATACGAGTCCTATGCATTAAAGAGTAAAAGATAAATATGAAAAACTTTTGTTACTAGAAACGTGAATTAAAGATACATGTTGATTGACCCCACCTTGCAAAGATCAACGGGTACAGTAACAGTATCCATCATTCAATATTTTAACTCAAAAAAATGGAATTAAGTTGATTCTCACTTTTACCCATTACCAAATGACACTTGAGACCATAAGACATAAGTTAAAAATTGGTACGGGTGACCCATAGCTTAGAAGTTCCATACACAGGGCCATAAATTCCTGGTATTATACTTCACTACAATCCTAACTTGTAGCCTATGTTGCACAGGTGCGGGGGGCGGGGGCGGGTGCGGGTGCGGGCAGGTACGGGTGCGGGGATACGGTTTTTTGAAAATGTTAGGGTGCGATACGGCAAGGATACGTCTGTTTATTTTATATTTTATTATATATAATACTTGTTAAATATAAAAAACAACAATTCAAATATCACCATAAAACCAATTCAAATACATAAAACAAGTCGTACAAAAAATAATTCAAAATGGCTTTGAGCAGCGGAGCTTTCTATAGGTGCTGCTAAAGGTAAAACTGTAAAGTAATTACTTATTAAATGATTTACTTTTTGTATTTTAGTTTATTTGATTTACTTTTTAAAAATTACAAAAAAAAAATCCAAAAAAAAAAAAAAAAAAAAAAACAACCACGCCCCCGCCCCACGCACCGGATACGCGTATCCTGTGCAAGGATACGCGAGTCCGATTTTTTTTTTTTTTTTTGGCACGGATTCGCCACGTGGCGAATCCCGTGCGAATCCCACGCACCCGCACCCATGCAGTATCCGATACTGCATACTGGTGAATTTTGAAGAATCCGTGCATCATAGCTTGTAACCCATATAAGGCCCTCAGGGATATATGTAACCGGTTCGTACCTGAACTTCAGTACCACTATTTTTTTGTCGTAGTGGTCTCATCATAAGACCAATAAATTGAGAGTGCTCACTGAAAACTGGGCTACCTTCCATTCCTGAAAGATTCAGAGCTAGAATGATATAATAATAATCAACAATATACAAGAGCCACAAATAATTCTTTTAGGTAGTTGCTCGCACCAGGAAGACACCTAATATCAGCCATCAACAAAGATCTCGTGAAAGAACTGGGTGGATAACTGTTGCCAATTGACCCCACTGAGATACTGCATTCAGAGCAAGATTGGGATTATATCACAACAAACCCAGTTTGAGATTTGAAATTACACACACAAAAAAAAATATGCACATGCACAAAACTTCCATGCTAGGTCACCATACATGCAAGAATTTATACAAGAGTAAATTACACAAAACCCTTAATTTTTTTTGTTTCGTTTTACTAGAATGTTTCGCTTTGGACACTGTCTCCTAGAAAAAACAAGAGATAACATGCGTTTATTGTGCATGACATGTGTCAACTCATGATAGATATGAGATGGCTCAAGAAACATACTGAAGAAAAAAAAACGCATAGTTCAGAAAATGTACTGTGTAGGCTGCTATTTGTGAATGGCATGAGTTTGTAGAGAGTTATAATTTTCAGGTCGAGGAAATGGCTGTTTTTTCTAAGGGTCAAGTCGAGAGTACAGATTTTAATGAGAAAGAAGTAGGTGTAGGGTGTTCTTCTCTTTGCATCAGTATTTAGTTTTCTGTTCTTGCAAATCTGGTTGTGGAGGATTGGCGGTGGACTACAAAGGCAACATTTGAGAAGCATGCGCCTTCGATAGGGATGATGCAAAAGGCTAGGAAGAGTTATATTTTTATGCGGTGCACAGACATTAAAGTGATGGTCGATAATGAAAGATATTGCTGAGAAACATGAAAGGTGTGGCTATATTTCGAATTGGATCCCCAATAGCCGAGAACATTAATCTTTTTAATTACTTGTTCCAGTCTTTGTCTTGAGTCATGTTCCATGATGTATGTGTTGATTTTACAATATCAATCACGTATTGTGACATGACAATAGCAATTATCTCAAACTCATCGCCGTCTCATGATATTTTCCATATAAATGGAAAAACCTATGATGTTGACGGTTTTGGAATTTCGTTCTATTTCTCCTTCATATGAAGGTTGCGACAGGAAGGGCATCCGGTGTAAAATTTTGCCACTTTGTTATTTGCATGAGTTATGGTGTTAACTAATTTTAGACAATTAAATGACACTATAATCTTCATGCCACCGACCCCAACATAGTTGGGATTAAGGTGCTGTTGATGATGATGATGATGATGTTCCAGTCTTTGTCTTTTGGGTTTGCCTCTTGTAATAGATTAGTCTTTTTTATAATTTTCTTGCTCAGCAGGATATGTGTTTGCCTTTTTCTCAAGTATGGGAGTGGAAGTCAATTTTACCTTCTTGAATTGTTACGTGTAACAAAGAAGGGTATCAGGTGAATATGCCTCGGCTTGTGCTTTTTTGTTGAGTTTAAATATATTCTCTATCATTTGGGGAAATAAAGGTTAGTGGGCAAACTGCAAAAAGGAAAAAAAATATCTAGTTCAGAGGTTTAGTGTATTTTACTCTTGATCCAATGGCATTGGAAGAGAACCCTTACAGAACCATAAGAGAAGTTACTTGTTAAAGAAGTGTAAAGGTGATAGTATGCCAAAAGGAGAACCCATAGCCAGAAGAAGATCTCCCCTCTTGGGAATAGATGTTTGCAACTTTGGGAATTTCTGAAAACAAAAAATCACTGTGTCACTATCAGCACATTGCAACTGAAATTGTCTCAAACAAAATAATAGCACAAGAAACATCAAATTTCTATAATTATGAAATTATAATGCGGAAGGTAGTGGGTTAGAAGTTTTAGTACCACAGAAAATTTTGGCGGAATTGCTAGCAGGGCAACCCGCGTAGCTGATTGGCCCATTAGATCGGGATTACTGGACTCCATCCTCGCCATAGGCCGATGGCTTGGAAAGGGTGATTCCTCAACCTGAAATCATCAGTTGATAGCTCCTGTTACATAATACACCATCTATGCAGTCAACTTTTGTTATGCCTTTTCAGATATGTCCAGCTTTATTTTATAAAATAACCGGAAAAAAAATGAAAATTGAAATGGTGTGGCCAAAAAGATTTCTAAACAGGTCAGCAGTAGCATATTAGAATAGATGGATTGGGAGCCTTTAGAACAAAGGCCTCACGAGGAAAGTTCCTTATCTTATGAGACCACGCAATAATTACCAGCCTTGCTAAAAAGTTACATTGAATTAGATTCTCAACATATTCATTGGTCAAACTAGCATATATCAAAGTTCAACAGGAAGTAAAATATATGTAGATGGTAATGAAGTCTGCGAACAGTGCACTTCAGTTAACATTGCAAGCAAGCATGTATGTAGATAGTAATGAACTCAAATGAAGTCTGCGAACAGTGCACTTCAGTTAACAAATTAAGCAAGCATGGAAAAGAAGCTACCGTACAAAAATCTATAGTGCTTGCGTAAGTTATATATTGCGCTCCAAAAAGCCAAAGCTGTTTTCACAAAGCATATCAAAATGAAATTCATCAAGTTCATATATCAGAAGCAAGTTTAATATGTTACCATCGGTGAAATAAAAAAAGTGAGAAACCTTTTATTGTGGAAAGTCTCTTTGCACTTCTTTTTTCGTTATTTTATCAGAAAAGTATATTTACCACATCTTTACAGCAGACCTCCAAAAGAAAAAGAAATACCAACAGAAATAGAACACGAAGAAGAAGATGATATACTACTACAGTCAGTTTTAAATCCCATATTTATGCAAAATGTCTAAACCCATTACCCATAAGAACCTGCAAGCCGATATTCACTGTATGCCACTAAAATTTAGGTACATATATTCTTTTTCACACACTCACACACATAGGTGTACATATTTATTTTTCACAGTATGACACTGCAATTTTGCATGAAACTAATCAAAGATAATATGACAGAAAGCTTAAAACACTTTGCAGTTGGTGTGTCAACTTGACATTCATAATCACTTTGACATGGAACAAGTTTTAACCACCTAGCAACAAAAAAAATGAAGAATTACAACACATGATCCCACAAAGCAACTAGGATCAGAATGGCTTCTATCAACCCCAGGGGCCGATTTATTTTCCATGATTGCAAATGATAAAATGTGATCTGGGAATAGAAAAGTAGGTGCACTAAAAAGTGATGGAGTTACCTGTGCATGGGAATTGTCAATAATAGGCTGAGGACCACGAATATTAGTGGCTAGAGACCACCCAACTTCCCAACTATTCTCCACTGAACCACAAGAAGCTTGAATTAGTGATTGGACAGCAGCAGATGATTGGGGAATGTCAACCTTTGAAGGAACTCACACAATCAGTGTCAAGGTCTTTTTCAAAGATATTACGGTGAGAAAATGGTAAATTCGTGTGTAACTACTAAGCATACTGACTCGAGGAATACGACATCAATAAATAATTATTGCACTCCATCAGTAGTCTAATGTTTTATGTTAAAAGAAAAACGTCCAAATAATGAAAAGCGTGTAACGCTTCAGAGACATTTAGGTCTGGCTGTGCCAGCATCTAAACTAATTGTTTACCATCTTTACAAGTTCAGCAGGAATCCATGGTAAAGCCTCCATGTTGCCATCTGTCAAGGATTTTCCCTAGTCACGAAAAGAGCACATGCTATATCAGACAAAATAAAATTTTTTGGCTAAAAAATATATTCTCTCATAGCAGGTTATACCTCCATTAGTATATGAACTTCAACGCCTGAAATCATTCGAAATTTGTCCTGCAAGAATGAAAGAAAAATGTTGTATGAAATCGATAACCTAAGGAACTAGTGAAATACTGTCCCCCGTGCATGACTGTATTAATATTCCAACCTCCAATTTGCTTTCTCGGTATTGTTCCAGTATAAATGGTTCAATCACAGATGCTGCCGTCAAAACCAAAACACTTTCTGAAGATTTCAAGTTGCAACCACAACCCGAAAGAGCGCTTCCAATGGAAGTGGGGAAAATCATTCCTGATGCTGATAGCATTGTTTTGCCAGAGCTACAGAAACACATAAATAGATTTTTACTTGAAATAACGAGTCATATTCCTAGAACACACACACGCACTCTCTCTCTCTCTCTCTCTCTCTCTCTCTCTGTATATATATATATATATATATATATATATATATATATATCTATATATATATATATATATATATGTGTGTGTGTGTGTGTGTGTGTGTGTGTGTGTGTGTGTGTATATATTCATCTTGTCCACATTCAGAAGAAAGCAAACAGATTCTGTAACATGTATTTAGATGGCATGTATTCATCTGTAAGTCTGAATAACTTACTTGTAATGGTGGAAAGCGTGATTTCGCATTTTTAAACCCTTTGGGTCCTGAACACAACGACGACAAGAAGATATAAATGCAAGAAACTTCCGATCAAAAAAATATATATATTCAAGAAACTCGACTGCGTACTTGCTCCAAATACTTTGCGAAAGGAAGAAGGAAATAGAAAACGTAACTATACATTAATATAGAATTATATAACGAAAAAAAAAAAGTGGAAATAACAGAACTCACAGGGCCTTGAACTCTGACCATTACAGCAAAGTTGCGAGCGAAATCAGCAACTTCTGGAAGACCCATATAGTCAAACTTGGGGTTCAATAGCAAAGGGTCTACCGATGAAGTTGCGTATAATCCTTGAATAATACCCTATCCCCTCTTATCTAGGGATTTCAATAAATCAATCAGGTAATTTTGAGTAAAAAATAAAACCCTACGAGGAAAATCGATGAGAAGTGACAAATACATGAAATGGGATTTTGGCAGAATTCTGATTCACGAGGCGTTCCAGGGCAGACGATGACTTTTACGGTCCGCCGCAATTCTTCACTTCTTGGGATCCATTTCATAAGAACTAATATCCAAATTAAATTCGACGTCAAATCACACTATTGTTTTTAAAATTAAATAAAACATATAAGTAACTCCATCTAAATTAAATTCTCGATTCCTTTTTAATTTTTGTCCGTGAATCAAAACAACTTTAACCTATTAAAAATAAATTTATTCCACTTTATCACTGTCCCTACTCCCTACCTAGAAGTGTCTAAATGATTCTCGATTCTCGGTTAGAATCGGAATCGAACCAGAACCGAGCCGGTTCCGATTAACCGGAACCGTATTTTCGGTTAACGGTACGGTTTTCGGTTCCGTAGTTTTAAATATTTCGGATTTCGATTAGAACCGGACCCGAACGGTTTAGAACCTAAAACCGATTTTATAATATATTTATTAAATATTATTTTTATATTTTATATTTATATATTTTATTATTTTAATTTTTGTAAATTTAAATTTTAAAATCCTAATTTTGTTAAATAAATATTTTATATCTTGTTAAAAATTTATAATAATATATTATATATTTATTAAATATTAATTTTATATTTTATAGTTTATAATTTTACAAAACACGTGCAAGCAGTGTTTTTGAAAAAAAAAACGGTTCTTTTGGTTTAACCGAACCGAAACCGAAAATAACCGGTCTGGTTCCGGTTAATCGAAATTTTATATGGTCCAGTTTTCGGTTCTCATTTTTGGGCAATTATGGTTCCGGTTAACTGAAAATTTTGGTCCGATTAATCGGACCCGAACCGTTCGACAGCCCTACCCCTACGTCAAACTTTTACCATACATTATTCCATTTTATCACTTTTCTTAATCAATGTGACATTGTCTCTTCGGAATTTTGATTCCCGAACGGAGGGAGTAATATTTAGGTATAATTCAGATATTTTCAAGACGAATGACAATGAATTGAATTAATAAAGTTAGAATTCGGCCACCAATATTTGTTTATAACTTATGTACTCATATTGATCTCAAATTCAATTAAAATATTATTTACTATATGTTTATGTTTTAAATTTATATTAATACCTGAAACAATGAGTATAAGGTTCAATCGGTCAGACCTCTTTAAAGTGTTTATCTCTTACTCGTACGAAATATGATTTTACTATTTATTCCTCATCTCAAATTCATATAGTAGAACTCACTAATTATCCAAACTTATTTAAATTTATAAAATATCTAAATAATCAATTGTAAGTTGTTATGATAATAATTTTATCTCGATAAGTATCTCAACATTAAATTATAAACATTATGAATGCATAATATAAATGATAAAAAATTATAAATTACATTCGATACAATCTACAGAATTCATTTAGAACTTATATACTAGGACTCGTTTCAATTTCGGTTAAAAAATAATTTTACCACTTATTTCATCTCAAAACCGTATATTAATACCTCCTAATTATCTGAACTCGTTTAAATTTATAAAATACCTTACTATTGTAATACTCATACTTTTTGTTGAATTGTTGGCTTTGACGTTCTTTCACTTTTGTCACTCTTGTAAGCACTTATTAAGATGTTATTGTTGTTGTTGTTGATCTTAGAGTTTCGTACCTTTCGGGACATGTTCATATTGTTTGGACTGTTGCGGCGATGTTTTGAGTAAGGCAGATAGCGCACGCTAGGCGTATGCTAACGCACGATATTTCCGTTGAGTAACGCGCGCTAGCTTCGCCTGCAGCGCACGCTAATGGTCCGGGCTTGGCTGAGTCAGTAGCTGGGTTATGCCCTCTGGACTATCAGTTAGCGCACGTTATGCGTGATCTAACGCACGCTAATCGTGCTTGATAGCGCGCGCTAGCATCGGATGTAGTGCCCGCTAACTGCTCGGGTTTGGCAGTGGCAATAGGGTTTTTGCTCTCTAGACTAGCAGGAAGCGCACACTAGCGTGAGCTAGCGCACACTATAGGTATTGTGTAACGCGCGCTAGTGCCGGATATAACGCACGCTATCGACGCAGGTCAGAGGCTACTGGACTACTGGGTGACCTCATTAGCGCACGTTATACTTCAGAGTTAGCGCACGCTAATTAGGCCCACTGTATAAACTGGGCCAGCCGCCTTCTTCGGCATTTTCTTTTCATTTTCCACATTTTCGACGAGAGCATGTCATAAAGGCGATCCTAATGCGATTTGGAACAACTTTTCATCATCCATCACCATCTTTGGTCGAATAACATGGATCATACAACATCTAATCTGTTCTTTCCCTCCGAATCAAGGTAAATTTCGTAGAACCCTAGTTTGGGGAATTTTTGGGGATTTTTCTTAGATCCGTCCGATTTATCCGTCTTGAAGCTTGAAATCCTTGAGATTATGACGTGCCCACTCCGTATCCACTTTTCCCTTACGATTATACGAATGATTTTGCGTATTACTTGAAGTAGAGAGGGTTGGATGATTTCCAACCTCTATGTGAATACTTTAAAGATTTATGAATCGTAAAAGGGGGGTTTCGGGAGTCTTCCTTGAGAATTGAGTAGTGATGATTAATTATCGTATTTCTCTACAAATTGTTTAGGCCCAGAAGTGCGTTCTTGGACCTCTCGAGCTTGAACACCATTTTTCACTTCGGTTCTATTATCTCAAATGCACGTATATGTTTATGATTGTACGTTCTCGACTTTGAAAGTGAGGTATATCAATTGTATGATTGTATATATTCACTCTTGGACGAACCGACGGGTCCTCAGAGGGTTCCGTTGCCTTTGGTGCGGTTCCACGAATATTTTGAGTTAACCACTCTGGGAGGGTCCGGCGGGGCCTCAGAGGGTTCCGTTGCCTTCGGTGCAGTTCCATGGTTAATCACGTATGTATCGAAATGAAGTGCTATGAGATTTAATTATTCCGGAATACTAGTCTTGAGTTTGATGAAATGATGATTACATTTACTTTATTGTCGAGAAGTATTGTGTTTCATATTCGATATACTTGTACTAGCTATTCGATGGCTAACCCCTTTTGGGGGAAATACCATTCATGTATTTCAGGATCCAAGAGAGAAGAAAGGCGTGTACCGGGTCGGCACGAAGATGATGGGCAAGAGTGATGTTGTGTCTTAATTCTATCTCTGTTTTGCATCTTGTTCCATTCAGTATTGTTGTACTTGGAATGGTTTGAATACTCGAGTAATGTTTCAGATGTTCATGATGTTGTGGCCTGTGTTGCCCTGGGTTTCAAATCCCTGATGTATTATGTTCTATTGAATTGGTTATTACATCGGTGTCATCCTTATTATCTTCTATGGGGATTATGTTTAGACCTTATCGGTCGAAGTTTATGGTTCCACGTAATTATTTCCATTCACAAGTACCAGTTCATTCCAATTTTCCCATCAAATGTGACTTCACCGTTATTATCAAATTGTGGCCTTCCCACAGCAGCCATGGACATAACTTTTGTTATAAACCTTTTTGATTGTCATGACATATGAGGGTCTGTTTTATTTGGTAGCAAGTAGTACATGTAAGTTGTTTTTGTCATATACAACTATTTTTCATGGATGTGAATGATGTTGTGCATTCCTTCAAACATTATCTTTGTTTCGCCACCATCATTAATGTTCAACTGGCTCAAACTAAATTTAAGCCTTGATAATTTGTTTGCATCAAATAATTGGGGTCTGATTGCACTTGTATGTGCCCTCAGACACTTGTTTTGAATCCATCTTCCCAAGGTAGATTTACTTACACCTACTTTTGGAGCCATCTTTCTTATGGTTGATCTCGCTAGGATTGACAATGTCTTCACATTCTCCACACCTAGTTGCATTCTATCTTTATGGTGTACACCTAATCTCCTTGACTGAAAATGCACAGTTTGTCCTCTTTGAATTTGTGGTTTTGCTTATGTCCATATCTTGCGGATTGTCCGCCTTCCAAGCTTCAATTTTGTTGTTGCATCTTGCATGATTTTTGGATTTGGAACCCCATTGATGCTGTTTTTTTCTCTTCAATGGTGACATATGGTCTCTGTCTTGAAGGTCTCATTTTGTTGGATTTTTGGAGTAAATGAAGCAAGTGGGATGGTCTCTTCAATAGCTTGTACTTGTTGGCTATTTGAAGGATAAATTTTTTCACATTTAGGTGGGAAATGTGTAGTAATTTGTGTTAGATTTCCCACCAAATTTTTGGTTCTATCAATGTACTGTAACAACACTATAATCAACCGTACTTAATGCAGTATTTTTACGTTTGACATTATTTACTGATTTCTTCTTTATTTAATTATGCAATTAATTTCTGCTTTTAATTTAATTAATTTAGTACAAGTTTATTAATAAAATCATATTAACAGGTTATTAACGAATAATCAACAAAAATAATTAATATACCCCTACAACAAAAAGTGAGACCCTTTCTCCATTCAAAACTACATTACCTACCTTTATTAAAACCAGTGCCCCTAAAGAGTGAGCACACTCTTTAGGGACGGAGGGAGTATTACTTTATAATATTTTTATTTTACTTTTCTTCAATCTCATTTTTTTAGTTTGATACCTTGAGGGTTCGAAGTATGTTATGACTCACCCGCAAGGAATTTTAAACCACAATACCACATACATATGTGTTAGGAGTTTAAAATTTAGGGGTTGTTTGGCAGTTGCTGAATGATTTAGTACAGAATGATTGAGAGGCCAGAATGGTTGAGAGGCTCTGTATGGTTGAGTGCAGAATGAAATTTGGTTGTTTGGTAACTGTTCTGAATGGTAACTCTGAATGGTAACAAATTACCATTTTACCCTTATGTATAAAAGTAGCGATTAAAAATCCCATTTTTTCCTACCCTTGCGTACCAAAACCTCTCTTTTTTATAAATAAAAACCCTAATTTTTATAAATAACTGTCTATAATATTTTTAAATTTAATTCATTTAAAATAATAATAATAATTATTATTATTATATATAATATTTTTAAATTTAATTCATTTAAATAATAATAATAACTATTATTATTATTTATAATATTTTTAAATTTAATTCATTTAAAATAATAATAATAATTATATATAATATTTTTTAATTTAATTCATTTAAAATAATAATAATAATTATGTATAATATTTTTTAATTTAATTCATTTAGAAAATTATAATAATAATTATGCATAATATTCTTTATTTAAATTCATTTAAAAAATAATAATAATAATTATGAATAATAATTCTTAATTTAAGAGGAGGGGTAAATTTGGGAATTGTTTGCCTCTGAATGGTTGAGAGAGAGTATAGATGCTTAACGGTTCAGATCTCTTTGTAACCATTAAGAGGTAAAAAATTTTTTGCCAAACAGTCGTGGCTTCTGAGCGATTCGGAGGTAGGCTCTTAATAGTTACATTAAGAGTCAAACAAACAGTCCCTTACTCTTTATTCCTAAAATGGTTGGCACGGATTGATTTTAATTAAAATTTAAGGATTTTTTTTTTTTTTTTTTGGTTATCTAACAAAATAGTTAACATGTTTTAACTAAAAGGAAGAGATAGCTGATTTGGATACGTGCTATGTAATCTTCCTCTTGTATCTAAAAGGAGTTCACAATATAAGGAAGCACTCAAGTATTTTGTATTTCTTGTCATGTTTTTGTGGTATGTTTATTATGCATTTTAGTTTGCGAAAAATTATAAAATGTATAATAAATAAGGATTTGTTACTTAAAAAATAATACATTATATTTATGTATATCATAAACTACTTAAAATATGGAGTATATTTTATGCTATTTACTACTATTGAATATATATTTTGAACGTGCAATACATATTACTTTAAAATGCCTCATATTTATTTTGTCTAAAATAATATAACTCACTAGTTTATTTTCTAGTTATATAAATGTTTTCCGATTTATTATACTCGAAGCCGACCTAAAATTGCAAAAAGAAAAATCATTTTGCGAGGCAAACTTTTAGATGGTGATGAAAAAAACTTTCGCTTTGTAGAATTTATATATTTTAATGGTTAGAAAAAATTTATAAGAGAGTGTTGTTGAATGCTAAGAGAAAGCATGGTTCTCACACTTGGTATCTTGGCATTCGTCTCGAGATAATGATATCATTCTAAATGTTGATGGTAGTAGTATTGGGAATCCTGGACCAGCTGGATTCAGAGGTCTTTTTCGGGGAAAGCAAGACAACTGGATATATGAGTTTTGCAGGAAGTACTGGGCACGAAAAAGTTATGTTGGCGAAGATTATGGCCCTATACTTCGGGTTGAATGTAGCTTGGAACAAAGGCTATCGTGTGGTGACTTGCTATTCAGACTCTTTGAATGCCATTCAACCGGTTAATGCTCAGGTTAATATGTGGCATAACCGGTGGCATGCTTATGCTTCTCTCATTCAGAATATTGTGGACCTTCCCAATCGGAATTGGAACGTGACACTCCGTCACTCTATTCGGGAGGGTAACGCTTGTGCGGACTGCTTAGCTAAAAAAATTGATGCAAATGATGTGCAAAAATGGGTTGAATTTGAATCCCCTCAGCCAGAGCTCCTCCCTCACCTCTTGGCTGATGCTAGCGGTGTAGAACTCCCAAGGCTTTAGTTTATTTTCTCCTCATTTTTTGTCTTTATTTTGCCTATTTGTATCAAAAAAAAAAATTAATGGTTATATCATTGTATGCAATTGTATGCTTTAGCAATTTATAATTGAAGGTTGAAAATTTAAGTGACTGTTGTAAATGGAATCAATCGACATTATTTATTTATTTATTTATTTTAAAGAAAGAACAAGTATAATCGTAAAAAAAAAAACGGCCGAAAGTGCTATCTTGAATGTGAAAACGTGAAACGCGAATCAACATCTTTCACCCTTGACTGGGATAACCAGTTGAGATTGTAAGGAACTGGAAAGACGATAACTGGAGATAACCTAACCCAGATCGCACAAACAATAAAAATACATATACATTGCATTCACCAGGCACCACAAGAACGAGGCCACACTCAATTACATTACACATCCCTTTCTTCGCTGATTCCGTCTCCAACCACCTCCACCACCACCCACCCCGCCACTGCATCCGTCGCAAAGCTCCTTCCCCATCCAGTCAACTCAATGCCCGCCCAAAAGCGACCGCTTGAAACCGGCACGCCGCCTGCTTCTCCTCCGCCACTGCTGGAGGAAGATAAAGCTGATGATTCTCGCCAAGGCAGCGATAATCACAACCAGAAGCTGAGCGAAAACGACGGAGGTACGTGCTTTGATACGTATTCATGTTCACGTCTGCGCACATGCTTTATTTTGGTTACACTAAATTGGAGTTCCGGTCGGCATTTTTATCTGATTTTTTTATTTATGCTATTCTACGTGTTTGATTTTTCAGATTTTGAAGAGAGCTCTCATTCTAGCGGAGAAAAAGACGAGTACTTTTTTTTTTTTTTTTTTATCTCTTTCTGTTTCTGTACTTTTACATATGCGCGCACATTTACGGTGATGCACACACTCACGTACGAGCATTCGGCCACGCTTGTAATTGAATTTATGTATTTGGTTATAATTCTTATTGGTATACTAGAGCTGCGCAGTTAAGCCCGCTATTTGATGTGTGGATGACCTGGTGTAGCTCGCGTTCTGCATGCTTGGTTCTGCAGTAGATTTGTTTAGTGGAGGTTCAGAGGGAAGGATTTCTCTCTTATTTACGAAGTAATTTAAGACACTTGGATCCCTATTGATCGAAATACGCTGTTTATCTTTGGTGGCCCGGTGAAAGCTGCTGAAATTTGGTTTTGTAATTTGTGTCAAATTTGGGGACTTGGTGCGGTCCCCACGGGAAGCTCACCTAATCCGGAGGCTGAAGGGAGACCCACTAGCCACCCAAATGAGATTCCATCGTGGAACCAATTGGTGATATGAGTAGTAGCTAACTGGGCTTAGAAAACGGTATTTCTCCATCTATTCAATGAATGTGGGGCAACTCACAAGTGCATATCTCGACAATTTGCGATGGCTTCCTGCAATTATTCGGTCAAGATATGTTAAAACATGTGTAGTGTACTAAGAAGTGATCCAAAATTCAGTAATTTGCGACGGCTTCCTGTAATTACTATGTCAAGATATGTTAAATCATGTGAGGTGTACTTGGAAGTGATCCAAAATTCTCATATTTATATTTGAGTTCAGTTTTGAGGCATAGTTACCCGCGAGTTTGTACCCTTTTTTTCGCTAGTGGTCAGCTATAACTACTATATGTCCGGATCACCTTCCGAGAATTTGATAGTTTCTATATTTACATGTGATTATGGTACTTAGTTCTGCATTTTACCTGTAATGGCATTAGTAGTTATAACCGGTTTCCCAATTGGCTTGTGGCTGGGATGCTGCATGGCTTTATCTTTTACCTATGTTGCCTTCTTGTGAGGTATTGGAGAAGGACCCTCACCCGAAAGTACACAAGGCAACATTTGAGGTTGTTCTTGTTTTATGAGCATTCAGAAGTTTTTCTGTGGCTTCTATTTCCAAAGGTTTACCACTTGCAGTTTACACTACTGTAACAGCCAGGACGTAGATGATATTTAGTTGGACTATTCAAAATTTCATTGATGGATGTGAGAATGATTTTGATACTTTGTGCTGAGGAAATTGTGTGGGCTATGTCGGTGATGGCTATAGTAATTTTGTCTGCTTTGATTCTTTAGTACCTTTTTTTCCTTTTCGCTATAGACATTGATACCTGAGGACCAAGTGGGATATATATAAAAAAATCTATGCCATTCTACCACATTTTGCCTTATTTGCACATAAGATTTGGTATCAAGTACTCAAGAGTATATGCTGTTGGATTCCAGATTTATTGTTGTCAAGTTGGCAGAAATACGCAAGGAAGTTCAGTGTCCTATATGCTTAGGTACGATTCTCTAATTTTAGTTTGTTCAAATTCACATATAAAACAATTTACTCAACAAGCCACGTAAGTGGATACGACAGTGAAGTCCACATCTTATTATTGGGTAAAATACCTTTGCATCCCACGCTAATTTTGCTGGAAATGAACTACTGAACTACCATCGACAGTAACTTTCCTTTGTCTTTCTCTCAAGTCTCAAGCCGCTCAGTGATGCATTGATGTTTAAAATACTCCATGGACAGGTATCATTAGGAAGACAAGGACAGTCATGGAATGTTTACATCGTTTCTGCAGAGAGTGCATTGACAAATCCATGCGCTTAGGGTACTTATTTGTGTTTTTAAATATACTGACTAACTATTGAAAGTTTCTTGCCTTTTAATTTTGCTCATTAGTCATGACTTGAATGTAGGAATAATGAATGTCCAGCATGCCGCACACATTGTGCCAGTCGTCGTTCTTTGAGAGATGATCCGAACTATGATGCCCTGATTGCCGCTCTGTATCCGGACATCGATAAATACGAGGAAGAGGTAGTAGTTGAGAACTACTTTGATTCTTCTTTTGGGCATTATGTAATTTACTTGTTTTATCAAGAACTTTTCTATTTAACATAGCAGGAATTGGCTTTCCATGAAGAGGAGAAGGCTCGCAATAAGCAGGTAAGATTACTCGATTTTGGTCTCGGACTCCGCTGCTCATGGTATCATGTGGTGTAGTCATTATGGTTCATGAGGTTCAAATTTCATCATTGTGCCATGAGTATTTAGCCCGAAAGAGTAGTTTATATTTTCCAGGTTATTAATGAAAACCTCTCCTACTCCATTTTCCGAATTTCCGGCATGACAAACTATTATGTACTTTCCTATGGCACAAAGTTGAGTCACGAAACCGGATCTCATTAGGAGAGATGGTACTTGTCTTTCTCTGTTAGGGAGGAGCCCGATGGTTTAATCCCTTCCCACCCCTATTGTCCCAGGGGATGATTATTATTGTTTTTTTAAATGACTCATGAAATGATGCATGTAGGCATTTTTTAGCTTTGCATTCCCTAGAACCAAAATTCATCTGCTTGAGTTTTTCTGGTTTGCAACAGATCCAAGCTTCAATTTCCCAGACATTTCGTCGGCAAGCAGAAGCACTGGGAAAGAAACGATCAGCCAGAGTCACAGCATCAGCATATTCTAGGAGACAGAGTAATTATCGAAATTTTAGAGGTCGAAAAAACCAGCGAGTATCTGAAAACCAAGGATCTGATGAAGAGGAAGGAACTAATGGGAATGATGGCAGCAAAGACTCGTCTTCTGCTGATGAACGTTCTTCTGAAGTGAAATCCAAGAGATACAAAAGATGGGGAGGATCTCGGACTTTGCAACAATCATCAGGAGCCAATATCGATGATGATAATGATTCAGAAGCCAATAGAGAATTACTTGGTGCTTCAGCTGCACTTATTGGAGGTACTGAGATTCTTGCCTGGGGAAGAGGTGGCATGCGCAGTAACACCCGACATGGTGGTCTCAGTTGGGCCAATGGCAAACTATCGAGGGATAACCGGACCTCAAAGCTAATAGACCATCTCCGATCCGCAAATGCAAATGATGAGGTGATAGTGATTGAATATTTTGCTTATTTTAATGTTGAATTGGTTGTCTGATTATGGGGGAGGGCAAGGGGTAGGGGATGAGATATGCTGAACAACAAATTCTTGCTGCTGTCTGAGTGTAATGTTTGAGTTTTGAAATTATCTTTTGCACTTCACCACATATTCTCTGTCAAGGGAACTTAAGATGATTCATTTTCTTGTTTCAGATGAAAATTAATCTCACACTTGTTTCACTGCTTGAGGGGAAAATACCATGCCTGAAACGACCTTTTCTCTGCTGTAGCCCGAGGGCATCAGTTAGGCACTTGTGCCAGGTATTTTCACTTGCATTCTTCGTGAACTGTGATTTGGCTGCCCAACATATTTGACTAAGAATAATATATAGATTCTGAATGGTTATAAAACCACATTCTTGCAGTATGTTGCTATGCAGACATCCACGGAAGCTGATAGAATAGAAATTTTAATAGTTAAAGATTTTGATCCTGTGAACAACTCTTCAAGTTTCAAAGGTGGACTTGGCATATTGGATCCCTGCCACAATGAGTTGCAGCTGTTGAACGAGCATCAGACACTCGAAGAAATTTATGCCAATTTTACACAGCAGAATCTGGTAGGACATTCTTTATGAAAAGTTGAGCTGATTCTCGTGATCCTTTTTTTTTTTAAATAATAGATTATTCTGTTTTTGAGTCATGTTCCATGATGTATGTGTTGATTTTACAATATCAATCACGTATTGTGACATGACAATAGCAATTATCTCAAACTCATCGCCGTCTCATGATATTTTCCATATAAATGGAAAAACCTATGATGTTGACGGTTTTGGAATTTCGTTCTATTTCTCCTTCATATGAAGGTTGCGACAGGAAGGGCATCCGGCGTAAAACTTTGCCACTTTGTTATTTGCATCAAGAATTGTTATGGTGTTAACTAATTTTAGACAATTAAACGACACTATAATCTTCATGCCACCGACCCCAACATAGTTGGGATTAAGGTGCTGTTGATGATGATGATGATGAATAGATTATTCTGTTTTCTATTTGAACATGAACTTATTTCTGTTTAAAGAAAGCCGTGGGCAGATTGATATTGGTTCCTTAACTATCTATAGTTATGCATGTTATTTGTGTTGACACCCTTAGTTCAGTGTTAGAAGCCATATTTCTCCTGATTTCGTCCATAACCTGGTAACAAAGCTCACATCTCAGCTCAAAAAAGTTCCTACAGACGGCGGCAACTGTTTCTCCTCCGAACTCGCACCATCTCTTTTCATTCCTTCGGATCTGAAGATGGCCAACCTACACCAGAAAAACAAAAAAACACGTCAGACAGAGGGCTGGAGGGTTTTCCTGCAAACCCTCTCTGATGCTGAAGTCAGAATTTGGAAGTAAGTAAGGATATTAGTGAAGAATAAAGAGAGAATGAGTACCCCTGAAATGATTTTAGATCGAAAGGTATTTATAAGTATGCATTTTGGATTTCCATGAAATCAGGGGGGCAAATCCCAGAATTCCCGGACGTCGTGCCACGTCATCCTTCTAGGAGATTCTAACTCATCACTTCAGCCTCATAGATCACACCCGGGGTTTGAAAATATCAATCCCAAGGTGTCAGGTTCTTATCAGTCATACCTCGAGCTCATTAGGACAATCACCTTGGACCTTCAACTATTAGGAAAACAATTTCGTGCTTGCTTCTGACATAAGAGTCCAGCCTTACGAATCAATAACACGTCTGTTGAGTGAGAAAACCCCAGTAGCTTTGGAAAAGGACCAACCTGTAAAATTCTGATTTAAAACTAGACAGAGAAACTTATTCTGAGCTGGCACATTTGACTCCAAGAAATATCCAAGAGTGATAAATGCCTACGTCTTCTTCCCTTTTGTTTTCCCCTTTCTTCTATCTTGTTGGAGCTGTATCTAAAAAGTAACTCGTGTTGGTATATATACCCATGTCTCATATCTTCTCTCTCCCTTTAGTTTGTTTAGCCATTGACAAATGAAGTAAACTGTCACTGTTTTCATGCCTTGTGAATCTCGTTATTCAGGTTTTAACATACCGGCAAAAGACTCAAGGCTGAGGAGGGGATGAGGATGAAGCACCGCTGTCCGTGGAAGGAAATTGCGCAAATAGGACGTAAGCAGGATGTTTGCTTCGGTATATTGAAAATTATAGATAATTCCTGTATATTGTTTTAAATTAACTTTTTTATACAAGTTATAATTTCTGCTAGCAACTAGATACAATTTTCATTTTTGATGGCTTCACAATCGATAGCTCTGTATAATCGTATGGAACTGTATTTAGATTTTTTTTTTGTATTTATATATGTTCTATATTTTAATTATTGTTTGGTAATCCATACATGTCAGATTTCTGTTTATGTATGTAGTGTTTGCGAAACAGTAAAAGAAGAGCAAGAAAATACACTCATTTAAGTTGAAAATCACATTTTTTTTATAGTGTTAGCAAACATTCCTGTGATGTTAATTTCGGAAGTTTTTATTTGATGGGTGTTATTTTTAATCACTATTCGAACCTAAAATCTTTCATGTCTTTTGATATTCCTCTCCCCACTTATCCCTGGGTGAATGCTTGTCTTCAATGTTAAACCATTTGAACTCCACTATTCATACGCACTTGCAAACCCACCACATATTTGGCTACATTACTATTTGAAGGATACGATTTGCCTATCCAATAAATTCTGACACCAAACTTAGACTCATCTTTAACATCAAAATCTATTGATACGTTATTGTAATTAGTATATAGGTGAGAGGATTAACACATTATATGGGTATACAAAAATATTTTACTCTTTGCTTCTTACTATACTAGAGCCAATCCGTACCATAATGGCATGGTGGAGGTGCCGTAATTGGATTAAAATTAAAAGAAAACGGAGATAAAAAAAAAACTGCTGGCACCAGAGGTTCGCTTGCCTATGGTCGGGGAGACTCATCGAAAAACAACCCAACAGGCGGCCGGCGGCCCGACGGAAATTAGTCCGGCAGCCGCATGAAAAAAAAAAAAGAAAAAAAAATGAACGGCCGCCGGAGCTCCGCAGTCGTCTGCCACCGGAGAAAAGTCCGACAGTCGTCCAAAAAAATTGGCCAGCGACCTGCCGTAAAACAGTGCGGCAGTCGGCCGTATAAAGAAAAATGACCCGCCGTCGGAGCTCCGGCGACCACGACCAACTGGAATACAGTCCGACAGTATGCAAAAAAAAAAAAAGACCTTACCTGTGCAGGAGCTCCGGCGGCCGACGACCGGCAACCCGTCGGAAAACAGTGAGGCAGTCGGCCGTATAAGAAAAAAACTGACATGCCGTCGAAAAACAGTTCGACAGTCGGTAAAAAAAAACTAGCGGATCTCCGACGGTAGGCGACATGCCGGAAGTGGCCGGAGAACAAAAAAAAATTGAGATCTAGTTGTCCCTTTAATTTAATTTAATATCTAAGGGTATTTTTGAAATTTGTTGAACATTTGGTATTATTATTATTAACTTCAACATAGAGAGGAATGGAGGGGTAAAATAGTCTTTTTACGTACACACTACGACCAAAAAACACTAGTGTACTTATATTATAGACTGGAGATAATACATGCCATAATGGTACGATGGCGACGCCATAATTGGATTAGAATAATTAAATTATTAGATTAGCTTGCTAGAAAAAAAAATATTGGTTCTCGAAAATCTATCGGCGGCCGCCGGTGGCCCGCTGGAAAGCAGGTCGGCGGACCTATCATAAGAAAAAAACTAGCTGGCAGCCGGAAAGCAAGCCTGTGGGAGTGCCGTAAAAAAAAATGGCCAATCACATAGGTCTACCGGCTGCTGGCGTCGGCCGCCGAAAAAACGGGTCGGTCGGAAGTTCATCGGAGAACCCTGTTAAGAAAGACTTCTTTTAAAAGGTTAGTTGCCCCTTTAATTTTAATATTGTTGAACATTTGATACTATTATTAAATTCAATATAGAGGCGAGGGGATGGATAAAATGGTCTTCGAGGTGCACAATAAGGAAAGAGTATCAGTGTCCTTTATATTATAGACTAGAGATAACTTATGCCATAATGGTACGGTGATGGTACTATCGAACTAAAATAATCAAATTAACAGATTACCTTGCTAAAAAAATATGATGGTCCCCTGAAATCTATCTGCGGCCGTCGGGCCAGCTGTTAAAATGAAAAAAAAAAACTGACTGACTGTCGGAAAGCATATCGACAGACCAAATAAAAAAAAAGTGGTCGGCCACCAAAAAGTAGGTTGGCGGGCCTGCCGTTAAGAAAACACGATCGGCGAAAATTGGATTGGCAGTGCCATATTGGATTGAAATAATTAAATTGCCAGATTATATTGTTAGAAAAAAAACATATTGGTCCCAAAAATCTATCGGCGCCGGCAGTGACCTGTAGGAAAACAGGTCGGCGGCCTGCCGTTAGATAAAAGAAAAAAAAATTGACGGAGCAATGGAAATCTGCAGGCCAAAAAAAAGGGGTGAGTGCCAAAGGCTACCTTGCACGAAAGGACACCGACCGTTTAAAAAAATGACAGGCCTCCAAAAAGCAAGCCGGCGAACCTGGAAAAAAAAAAGAAGAAAAAAGGGCATGTGACTGCCGACCGAAAAGCAGGCCCATGTCCGTGGCATAAAAAAATAAAAGCTGGTTGACTGCCGGAGATCCACCGATAGCGGCCTGCCAGAAAACAGGTCGATGGAACTCGCATATTAAAAGAAAAAAAACTTGGCCGCCGAAACAGGACCGGTCCAAGCCGATTTGAGGCCCGGGGCAAAATAAAAAACGAGGCCCTTACAATAATTTTTTTGGTAAAAGGAGGTCCAGTCCAAGCCGATTTTGTCTCTTTTTTTCTGCCAGCTACGCTAGGAACATCGAACATGTAATTTTTAATATTTTGCCTGTTTTTTTGTCAGCTACGCAAAAAACGTCGAAAATATATAATTTTTAATTTTTTTTGTAAGACATTAGATAATTGGTATATACAAGATAGGCCTTGGAAATTTGGAGGCTCTGGGCCATCACCCAAGCCCCCCTCCCCCATTGGGTTGGCCGTGCATCGAAAGTCCTACCGGAGGCCTGCGGCGGCACGCTGAAAAGCAAATCGACTGGTCTAGCTTAAAAGAAATAAAAAAGATCTGGTCAAGCATTGAGATCCTATCGATGATGGCCCAACCAGAAAATTTGATTGGTTGACAACACTGGAAGCCCGAAAATACGTCGGAAAACCCTGTTAGAAAATACTACTACCTCCTATTCAAAATATGAGTGTTTTTAGACTAAGGCATACATATTAAGAAAATATTAACTTTCTACTTTACATTTAATATATTGCTTTGGAACTCACACTATACATTTAAAATTACCAATAACCAAGTTAATTTGGTAAATTTGCACATCATTTGAGAAAAAATACAATTATTTATCATTGAAAAATACAAAACGACATATAAAATGAAAATAATGTAAATAGCCAAAAAGACTTATATTTTGAATTGGAGGGAATAAAGAAATAAAAAAAATCTTGTCGAGAGTTTGAGATCCTATCCATGATGGCCCAACCAGAAAAATTAATTGGCCAACAACACCGGAAGCCCGGAGATCCGTCGGAAAATGCCGTTGGGAAATAATCTCTTTTTAAAGATTAATTATTCATTTAATTTAATATTCTGAAAGAATTTTTTTTTTAAGTTAATTTTTATTATCTTCAACATACAAAGAGGGGGTAAAAGAGTGTTTCAAGGTACAAAAAACTATCCCCAAAACATCACTAGATTCATTTTCAAAGGCCATCAATAGTCACGCATTAATAGGTTTCAAGAAAATAAAAATCCCACGACCACGTTAAACTAAAATTTACAACCCAAGCTTATTTCATAAACATGCTATAAGATTATTACAACAGATGATCTTACACCTTCCACATCATATATAAGAGCGAACAAGAAAAAATTGCATGCTGTCATTAATGCACATTCCTCGATTTAACACCCGCCTGGTCAAAAAGACCTCTGATACAGGTGGAGGAGTTTCTCGTCTCCCTCTCAACCAAAAAAAAAAAGCGAAAAATATAAAAAAAACGTAGATAATTAGATAGTACATAGCTTTATATCAAGAAACCATAAAGTAACTGAAATTGCAGGTCCCCGGCACATACTGAGCAGGAGGAGGCACCCGTACACTATTTACATGCAACCACCGGTGATCCCAACTTCCGGGGTGTTTCAGCGATGTTTGCTCCTAGTCTCCCCACTGTAAAGCCTGTAGCCAGCCATGTAATGTAATGTTGTTACCAATAACATTAGAATCCATATTTAGTAAATATTTCGTTTTTCTTAGATTGAACTTTCTGATCGTAGATTGTCTCGTAAAATATAAAGATAAAATTTACGAAACTTACACATCTAAATTCCCATTAAAATTTATTTTTATAACCTATTTTTCTATAATTTAATAAAAAATGAATATCATCTTATATACACTTTTTTCTTATTACATCTATTCTGGATTAAACACAAAATAAAATATAAAAATCTGGATAAATTGATTTAATTAACTAACTTTTTCTTTGATGAATGTATATTTGTTAATTAATATTTACTACTATAAAAATTTCTGGTTACATAACATAAAGAAATTTCAAAATTAGAATTTTAATTTATTTTATCCTAAATATTAACTGGATTTTACTAAAATAAAAGTATAATTACCAGTCATAGACAGTAGGAGTGTTGGGCTGTGGCTTATCAAAGTAATCAGATCCGATGCTCTTGGTAGCCAGGTTGCTCCCGGGGTTGAACACACTCCGCCACACATTATCTCTTCTCGCGGCAGTCGGGGACGGCATTCCAGGCGTTGGCGGCGTCCCAGGACTCGCCGGCATAGACAGAGACCTACTGTATTTCCCACTGCTACTACCCTCTTCTCCAATATCTGATCATCAAAAAACAACACAAACACAGAAATAACTACTCCACCTTCTCCATCTCGACGTAGATCATTCACACACAAACAGTGCGTGCGTTTGCATGTTCTCATAACTTTCACACATAACTTTGATTAATAATATAAAAATTATAAAAAATTAATATTCCGAGAATATATTTTGAGATGAATATAATGAGATTTTAGATAGACTATTTTTATTACAAAAGATAATCAAAAGAGAGAACATTAACATGTTCCAATAATAAAAAAATATATAGGGTGGGTTATGGTACCCCTAGTGTAGGAATATAAGAAAAAATACGTTCGTCTAGCACATCTTTCATATGTTTGTAACACGATCAGAATTTAATTATGCTGCAAAGATTTTAAATACGTGAGATTAGCAAATATTTCATTATTTCGTAGCACATATTTTAAATAAGTTAACTCTAGCACATCTTCCATCGCATCGTGATCCTCACTTAATTTAAGTATTTCAGTTCGTGTAACACACATCACAAACACGTAGCACAACCGAGTATAAATCTCAAACAGTGATCTAACTAAATCAAAAGCCCAAATTCATTCATATTTCCTACGAAATTTATCTTTCCTATATAAACCAATCCAAATATATATATATATATAGAGAGAGAGACTAGTTTACACTTCTTTTATTATAAATTAAAAATAAAAAATATTAGCGTTAATTTACAAAACAATTCATGTGAATATTTATTTTTTTCGTTGGTGATGAATGCTGTCAGCGTCCTGTAAAGACAAAAAATTCGTCGACGGTGGTCGTGCCCAAGAAAAAAAAAAAGAGGCTGGTGATGGTCGGCCGGCAACTGACGGCATATATTCTTTATCTAGATTTATTAAAAATAAATGTATTTTCTAAATAAATATTTTTTCCAAAAATTTGAAAAATAAATTGAACTGTGGACACGCTATTAGCAACGACGACGGTAGTCGGCGAGGCGATCAGCAACATGCCTAAAAAATAACCGGTAGCGGTCGACCGACGAACAACCGTAGATATTGTCAAGACAAAATCGAAATCCATTTAACATTATTTCCTTATAAATCTCATTCGATCAACCAATATTTTTACCCAAGTATAATATTTTTTTTTCAAATAATAATTTCCAAAGTTCTTAAAAATTAGATCAATTATCAACACACTTACATAAGACTCTGAATATATATATATATATATATATATATATATATATATATATATGTGTGTGTGTGTGTGTGTGAGAGAGAGAGAGAGAGAGAGATTTCTAACCTTTGATGTTCAAGGGCTTGGTGTAGACTTTCTTGAGGTGTTTAAGGCCACGTTCGGGCTGAGGCCCGGCGACAACATCATCCCAAAGTTGATCAAGAAGCACCATTTTTCTTTTAGCTCAATGGTTTTTTTTTTTCTGCTTATCGAGTGTGAAGCGATATATATATAAATAGAAAATGTTTGGTTGCTAAAATATCTCCTACAGTTTCCTGGGCTGGATTACTAAACACCGCCCAAAATTACTAGCCACCGCCCTAGAAAATTACCTTTTTGCCCTTACTACAGTTTAATTAGATTTTGGATCCTAGTTTAGTAATATTTTTCTCTCTAAACAACTCATACGACGCAGCCGAACCGACACAATAGTGCCGCCGTCCGCCGCCATCGTACCGCCGCGTAGCCGCCGTCTGCCGCCGCACCGCCGCCATGTCCGGAAAAGGAAAAGCGCCGGTAATCTTATTTTTTCATCCGTCTATTGTTTCAGTGGCCGCGCCGCCGTGCCGGAGTGCACCGCCATGCGCGGCGAGTATTTTGTTACAGGCCCGCCGCGACGCTCGGCCATGGCAGCGTCGACGATTCCGCCTGTCCATGGCTCAGCGTCCACGGCGGAGGCCCCGACTATGGTACAAACGTCCACGGCGGACGCCCGTACCATGGCACAGCGGCGTCCAGACGGACGCTGCTGGATAAGCGTCGCCTCGGACGCTTGACTGGAAATGGCGTCCGGACAGACGCCCGTATCAGGTTCTAGCGTCCGTCGGACGCCCACCATATTTTTGGAAAAAATAAAATTTTGAATTAATAATTAATAATGTGTATTCTTTTTATGATTATTACTTATTAGTTGTATTGTTTGCTAAATGCGGATGAGAGGAGGAGCTGCAAATCTATGCCGCTAGTCACAGAGTTGATGGGTTCTGAGCGCGTCACACCGTGAGCTCGTGGCGTTGATGCTTCCGCTCGTAGAGATATGGGAGGCAGAGCGTAGGGTATTCGAGGACGACCTTATACCGATTTTGCACCGAGGATTCGAGCGAGTATTATTCGCACGATGAGGCCGACGATCCGGAGGGCGGTGATGCGTCGTCTTCAATTTCGTGCCGGGTTCGGAAGGGGAGAGGGGGAGGTTTGTTACTTCGGGTCTACCGGTAGTAAACGGCGTAGGGGGAGGATGAGACATATTGGATGGTTTCTGAGGAGATGCCTGGTGGCCCTATCGACGGCAGCGTTATCCCGAGTTTTGGTGGGCATGTCGCCGCGCGTATCTGGACCGGAGATATGAGAGGTTCTTTGAAGTGTCACACCAGATCGCCGCTTGTCGAGCTTGAGTCGATGGCGCTCGGTTATGTCACCCTCTTTAGTGAGTCGGATCAGCTGACCGTTATCCCACCGACGGACGCCATGTTCGACATATTGACTCCCGTTGATTTCTGCGTTCGTTGAGCGGTGGCGCCCGATACGAACTCTTTTCACATGCCGTCGGAGAGATGACCATCATGTTACATGATGTGTGGCGATCCTTCGCATTCTGTCGAGGGCGATTGGTTGATGCCGATAGCACATCTACGGTTGCAGTGGATGTGATGGAGGTTCTTGGAGTATCGCGGTTGGAGCTATGAGTACTCACCGGGATGGCGGCGTACTTATGGACTCGATTTTCAGGTCATGTCGTGATGGGGGTCGAGTGGAGGGCACCCAGGCCGTAGCTTGGATGTGGTTGTTATTTGGATCCACCTTGTTTGTTGACACGAGTGGTAACCGGATTAGGCCTTCCTGCATATTGGAGGTGAGGGACGGTATGGATACTACCGGTCAGTATTCATGGGGTTCGGCCGCATTGGCTTTCATGTACCGTCAGCTCGGTATCGCTAGTCGCGGCGACTCCATGGGGATTTGTGGATGCCTTACCCTCGTTCAGGCATGGATTTATGAGTATTTTCCCTGCTTTCGACCTCATCGAGAGCGTATGATTGTTGACTCCACGCAGCCTCGAGCTTCGACATGGAGTGTCCAGCCCGAGGGTAGGGACGAGCACCGCCTCCAGTCTTTACGTCGCCGCATTGATCAGTTGACAGCCGCAGAGGTATAACGATTCCTTCTAACAATATCGGGATATTATCGAGCCATACATGCCTGGTCGGGCATTACGGCAGCTCGGTTATGTGCAGACCATCCCTTTCCCGATCACCAGACCGGAGAAAGCGGTTCGGGCGTGGTCGAGCAGATTGTACCGAGTTGACTATCCCATCCGGATGTCATCTGATGCTTGGATGATGTTTCCGGGTGCATACAGGCTTCCTCTCGCTGACTATGAGGCGACTACTCATGATCAGGCTGCTTGCACCGATGATTACATTGAGTTTCCGGAGAAAGCGTTTTCGTTTTTTTTTTGTATTTTGTATATGGATTGACACTTTCGGTTTGCATTTGGCACTTTACTTTTGTTTGTTTTTTTCTATTCTGCTTAGAAAAACGAAAATTTTTCTGTCAACTTGTATTTAACTTGTAGCATATAAATATAAAAAAATATTTTTATTCCTAACATTTTTTATTTAACTTGTAGCATATAAATATAAAAAAATTAGTCAAAAATGAACACGTAGGTAACAGCATTTGTATCCGGGTCGGCCTGCGTCCAATGTACGTAGTTATTCGTCACAGCCAAATGGTGAAACTGACCGACGACATCTCTTTCTTCAAAATCATGCTTCCTCAAGTGGTCTCTATAATTATAGATATGTCGTCTAGTCGGTTTGTCCTCGGGAAATTTATTCTGAATGGCCGCCAAGATGGCACACGGGCTTGAGCAAAGACTCATCTCACGAACAACTTGTTTGGGCCGATTTACTCACCCACTCATTTGACGATGCCCCTCCGGATAAACAATAAATGAGTGATTGTGCATACCCTTACTCCCAGAGATCGGCTCGATTATCCAACCACTCAAGTCATGCAATTGTTCGGCCTTTATCCGAAATGTACACTGCATGCTTTCGTCTTTGTGTCCTTTCGAATGACATCCAAATCTCGTAATACCCTCCTGCACTGCTCACCACTTACATCTCAATAGCTTTGTCTTTCCTTTATTCTTGTACGATGAAATGATCAACTCGAAACCAATTTGAAGAGCAATTTTTTTCGCCAAGCAATCGCATCACAATCACTAGCGAATATTTCGCCATTAACGAAATAACCACTATAATCAACGCCGTCGCCTTCAAATTCTTCCAATATAACTCGAAATTTTTAATTGACACAATGTTAATAATAATACCAATAATATTATTATTAATATTTAAAATCGAAAAAAAAGGGTCCAAAGGCCCAAAATTGCGCTGACCATGGCCGAGGCGTGGACGCTCGGCAGACAAAGCGTCTGAATCGGACGCCTTGGCATGGCAGCGTCTGAATCGGACGCCCGACCATGGTTCAAAGCGTCGGTTTAGACGCTAGACCATGGACAGAGCGTCAGACTGTACGCCCGTACCATGGTCCAGCGAATCTGGGACGCTGTACCATGGAACAAAGCGGAATATTCAGACGCCTGCGTCATTTTGTACGAAAAATTACCTCCAGATGCGAATTCCCGTCCATTTTCGTAGTTGTCGATAATATTGACGATATATATTTGATTGTGTGTTATATTCGAAAAAATTGAGCTTGAAAGATTTTGATGTGGTGTGGTGTTTAGAAATAATGAAAGACTTGAAATGGATAAAAAGGTAATTTTATAGGGCGGTGGCTAGTAATTTTGGGCGGTGTTTAGTAATACCCTTTCCTACGTTACTTTCTTCTACTTCCACTACACATGTTACATAAAAGTGGCAGACACGCATGCATGACAAATATTTTTATAATTATATTATTTAACTTAAATGTAAAAGTTTAAAGCTCAAACACAAAAATTTAAACGATAACTTCGTGAGGGAAAGACGAGAAATTCTCCTCTTATTTTTTCTGAGATTTTTACTCAAAGAATCGAATTTTAATAAGAATCTAATCGAAAAATTTGGTTTCGGTTCCGGCTTTTTTTATTATTAATCGGTTCCAATTCTTAATTCGGTTCCTTTTTAATAATTCGGTTCCAGTTCCTATTTTATAATGTTAGAAAAAACTGGTTTGGAACCGGTTCTATATATATTATATATATAATAATAAAAATAATATTATATATAAAATTTTAGGTACTAAATAAAGTAAATTAAATGTATTTTGTTCAAAATATTACACATTAAATTCAGTTTCTACTCAAAATTCATTTTTTTTTATAAAATTCGTTTTTTTTGCACAATTCGGTTCCTAAAAGAACCGAAAACCCCGGTTTTTACACATTAAATTCGGTTCCTGAAGAGAAAACCGGTTTTTTCGGTTTCGGTTTCTAATTCGGTTCCTGAAAAAAGTGGTCAAAAACCGAACCGGTTTATGTATTTAAAAACCGATTCCGGTTCTTTAATTTTTTACCAAGAACCGAACCGGTCTCAGCTCTAATTTTTTCGAACATTTAATATTTCGGTTATATGTATTTTTTAGGAGTGGAGGTGGAAAAATGAATAATGAGATATACTTCCTCCGTTCTTTTGAAAGGAGCGAACTTTGACGGCAGAGGCAAAGAAGAATAGTAACGATTGGTTTTATTTTTAATTTAAGCAAGAGATATATGTGGAATAAAAAAGATAAGAATGAGCTTTTTTCAATTAGCTAACTTGGTTACTTATCAATCAGCTACTTTATAAGCAGTTCATAAACTAGGTGATTTGAGAAGCTTGTTGTTCATGTAACGAGTTTATTTTTGGCAATGAGCAAATAAGCTTTTGAACCTTATAAGGTAGCTGATGATATTTATTTCGGAAGCAAAAAGATAAATATAAAAAACATTCTCCATAACTGATTTTTCGAATATTTTTATTTCCTCAAAACCAAAAATTAATAATAATCATTTTTTTTAATTTTCGAGATTCTGAAGGTTGATTTGTTTTTATTTTCTCTCTTTTTTTATTTTATCTTTTGAATTTTGAAATCATAAAAAATACATTCAAATCTGCATACCAACTACAGTAGGCAAGTCTAGAACTTTTGCTTCATACGTTTGTTCGATCAGTAACTAAGCAACAATATAAGTAGTAAACTGCAGTTAAAATATTAATTATATAATATGCCCTTATTCTATGCAAATTTCTATCATCAATTCAGAGAAATGTATATAAAACATATATTAAATGAAAGAATATACTACTACAAAAAAATAACATTATATTTAACTTTTCAATACTATGTTAGTTGTATTTTTGTTAATCCTTATGAAATAAAAATAGACTACTTCCATTGTTCTCTTTTGATTGTAACATTTTTTTTATTTTATATTAGTTATATACTAATTTTTAATCGTACTTTTTCTATTAATGTAACAATAAGTATTAACATATAAGATGTTGAATTTTATTTCAATATATAATTTTAAATAGATTAAGAATCATTTAAAATTATGTATTGTGCCATGTAATTTATTTTATTTTATGTTGCATCTTCTGAGAACAGATAGTCGTACAATTTTGGGACGAATATTTACCGGAATTTGTGTTACGACGGGTGATGGTTGGAGTTCCTCTAAAATGTAAAAAGACGGAAAGAGTGTGGTAATTGGGAAAGTGAGAGTGGAAATAGGGGAAAACAATGTGGATAAGGATGAAGTGAAGACTCAGTTAAAAAAAAAAAAAAAAAGGTGAAGACTCAGTAATTAGGGGACCCAGAATTTATGGACGTTGTTCGGGGATCGCTTTCCAAGTGTTGGGGTTTGAATTTCTATTAATTTTGTCATTTTCTATGGGTACACGTATTGTCCGCATAATGGGTCCAAGTAAGGTAATTATTATCAAATTATTAATTTTTTTTGAATATATAGGTGATTGATAATTCGTATGATTAATCTTATGAGAAATATCTTCGATCTCTCATAACAACTTCCAGTTAAACTGCGAGATAATATACTTGACTAACAATTATATATACTCCACATTCGCGCACAAGGAGTTATTCTCCAAGCGATTGGGTCATACTGGACCCCGATAGAAAGGCATGTCGGGTCTCCATAATCCAACTGTAGATTCCCACCGAGATCGTGCTCCATACCGACGCCAAGATACGATATCAGAATTATTCGCCAGCCACCGGCGCTGTGATCCAACCCTTAATCAAAAACTAAGGGATCATTGCATCTTGAGAAATTCAATTTCAAAATGTTGCTAGAAATTGAATCCCTAATCTCTAATTAAATTAAAAATCGGGTGATCAATTGCGCCAGAGAGTTGATTATCAAATCATCAATTAGTTTCGGTCTAAGTTCGATATTTGGAAGAAATACGTGTATGTTAGATGGATAAGGGGTGTTGAATTGGTTCTGCAAATGACTTTTTTTTTTTTTTTTTTTTAAAGAAAGTAATCGTGTAGTGTTTGGATAGTACTTAGGGAGGAGGGAGTGGTCACTTAGTACCCTAGGTGCCACATCACCCCTATTCAATAAAAATTCTCCAACTCAAAATTACTTAATTTTACCCTAACACTACCCTAAGTGGAGGGAGTGGTCACCTAGTACCCGATTTTTTTTTTCATACATAAAATCACATACAATATTTAAAATAAAAACATACAATTTCATTAAAAAAAACATTACATAATACTTAAAAAAAAAACTACAACTTAAAAATTGAAACTACAACTTAAAAAAAAAAACATTACATAAGTTGAAATTAAAACAAGTTGAAACTACAACTTAAAAATTGCAAGCTCATCCGTGTTTGGCCGCAATTTCACGTTTTTGGTTAACAACGAATTCCAACATAGCGGGATCGCGAATGTGATCATGCGGCTCCAAAAAAAACTTCATCTCCCGTTGTGCATTCTTGAACTTCGCCCCCTCGATTTGTGTAGCCAACAATTGTTTTGCCAAAGCATCATTCTCACGTTTTTCTTCCAAATATTGTGTCTTCTTTTGTGTGTAGGAGTTGATTTCATCCGCAATACTTGAGATCGACGAGGATGCGCCTTACTTCTTTTTCATCTTTCTTGATGAAAGTGGAGGGTTGGGGTCTTCATTCATGTCGGGAACGGTGTTGCTTGCCGAGTCATACTCCCCCGACTTCCTTTTTGAAGAGTTGCTTGTCGCACCGGCAATATCTTGAAAACATTCTTGCTCCGTCCATTTGTCATGACCTCTGACAACCTCCCACGCCAAGGTATGAGTAAATTGTCTTTTTTTTGCTGTATAGTAATCGGACTCAGCTTGCCTCACCACGTCCAAGTCGTTGCACTCACTAGCCTTAGCACGTTTCTACATTATATACAAAATAAAAAGTATAGATTATGTAAAATAAAAAATATAGATTACGTAAAATAAAAAGTATAGTTTGTACCGCTTGGAGGTAGTAGCCGTTGAAAATACCCATGGCCGTATTCATTGTTTTCCACTTGGTATTCAACGAATGAAAAGTTCGTGAACTCGAACCCATAGTTCCTCGTAATGCTTGAGAATCCGCTTTCCAAAACCGTCGGACTTTTGTTCATTACCGACAACACCACATTCGGAGATTTGAATCCATGCTTTCGCCAAAGCCTCCTCTTGTGCCGGCGACCAAAGTTCACGGGGCCTCCTCCCCGAATGCTTTTTCTCCCCTCTCGGATCGACTTCTTGAACTTCCTCATCTTCGTCTTCTTCGCTTGGTAGTGGTTGTGTTTCGGCACGTACTCTACGCCTTCATCAATGTTTTGAACAGGAGAACTCGCTTGTAGTAGTGATGTTGTAGTGTTGAGGATTCATTTGAGGAGGACCCATATTATATTGGTAAAATGGATGTGGAGATGGGGGTTGTGGAACGTAAAATTGATTCGGGGATGCTTGAGAATAAAATTGGCTAAATCCTAACGGAGTTTGTTGTGGTTGCGAGGTGGAAGTTTTTTTACCTCTTCTTGGATCCATGGTTTTGTGTTTTTGAAAGATTAGTGTGTGTTTTTATTTGTGTTTTGTGTGTTTTTATTTTGAAAAAATGAGTTGAAAAGGTTTGGTTTTAAAGGTAAATTTTTTTTTTAATTTTATTGGAAGTAGCCGTTGGAAACGGCTATTTTTTTCAAAAAGAAACCCTCACCGCTCGGCTTCAGAAGCCGAAATTGTAACCCGCTCGCCTTACCCGATGCGCCGGCGGCGGTGTTACCGCTCGGGTAAGGGTAGCCGATTCCTTTACCCGAGCCCACTCCCTCCTCCCTTATGAAAAAAGCAAAAATACTTTCAAAAGTTAAAAAGTGTTAGAAAACGGTAAAAAACTACCTAGAATAAAAATAGAATAGAAAAAATATAGATAAGGTATTTCTTATACAATTAATTTCATTAAAAAAATTGAAGTCATATTATAGGAAAACTATAATATTAAAAAAATTGAAGTCATACTATAAAATTTCTTATACCTTGAAGTCATAATAGTCATTCACATATTATAATATATTATTTATTACGCACTTCGAGAAGTACACATTTCAACACTCCCCTTGAATGACTATGCCTTATAGCTGCCTCATTAAAAACGTATCAGGAAAACCCTGTGGGACAAAACCATGATAAGGGGAAAGAGTACATCTATATGAGCTCACACTCGAGTTAACAAGGGTGAGTATCTTCATAAATTTCGGAGATGTAGCATCACAATACTGTGAACGCGTTTTCTGAAAACTGAGGCTGTGAGCGCCTTTGTAAATAGATCTGTAATACTGTCACATGACCGAACATACTGAATGACAATCTCCTTCTTCTTTCACGTTCTTGAGTGTATGCGAAGAACTTTGGGGGATTGTACTTGGTTCTGTCGTTCTTGATATATCCTCACTTGGTCTGCGCAACACATGCAGCATTATCTTCAAACAATATTGTTGAATCTTTATTAACTAGTCATCAACTGGCTTCCTTAATGTGTTGAGTGATAGATCTAAGCCATACAAATTCTCTACTTGCTTCGTGAAGAACAATAACTTCATCATGGTTTAAAGATGTAGCAACTAGTGTTTGCTTTTGGGAACGCCAGGATATTGCAGTACCACCGATCATGAAAACATAACCAGTTTGTGATTTGAATTTATGGGATCTGATAAATAACCTGCATCTGCAAAACCAGTTATTTCATCTTTTGAATATTTGGGATAAAATAATCCCAAATCAATTGTTCCTTGGAGATAGCGAAGTATGTGTTTAATCCCATTCCAATATCTCTGTGTTGGACATGAGCTATATCTTGCCAATAGATTTAGAATTTGCAAGATACATAAGAGCTCCAATTGCACTCAAATATGGTACTTCAGGACCAAGTACTTCTTCGTTACCTTCACAAGGACGAAATGGATCATTTTCAACATTAAGTGTCCTATTTATCATTGGGGTACTAAGCAGATTTGCCTTATCCATATTAAAGCGTTTTAAGGCCCTTTTTATATAATTGGATTGATGTACAAATGTTCCACTATGAAAGTGTTCAATTTGTAAACTAAGGCAATATTTGGTTTGTCCGAGGTCTTTCATTTCAATTTCACCTTTTAGATAATTAACCGTTTCTTGAATTTCATTAGGAGTCCCAATGATGTTTAAATCATCAGCATAGACAACAATAATCATGAACTCGGTAGTAGTTTTCTTGATAAATACAATAGATACAATTGATCATTTACATATCTATTTTTCACTAAAAACTCTATCAGGCAATTACACCACATGAGTCCAGATTGTTTTAGCCCATACAATGATCGTTGTAGTTTAATTGCACATAACTCCCTCGGTTTTGATTTTAGTGCTTCAGGCACCTTGAATCCTTCAGGAATTCTCATGTAAATATTAGTATCCAATAATCCATATAAATAAGCCGTTATAACATCTATGAGGCGTATTACTAGATTATTTGAAACTGATAAGATGATCAAGTATCTAAAGGTAATAACTGTTGGAAATAAAACGCAGCAGAAGCGAAGTTGGGGAAAAGTTTGATAAAAGCATTTTACGCATCCACGAGCACAAAACCTAGTTAGGCATGCTAATTAATTAACTACTAAGATTAATAAGTAATTTAAATATTATTTATTATTTATTAAATAAATATATTGGCAAATTTAATATCCTAATCTAGATCAAAGATCATAGGATATTACCTTTGAAGCGTAGTAGTTGCTTTTCTCCTTGGTCTCCTTGTGTTTCTACCTTTAATTCTTTTAGAGTATGATCCGCCTTAATACGACGTTGTGTGGGCAATGAGCTACCGAATCTTGCTTGAACTTCTATGGGGATCGGCCGAATATGTCTTTTATGAGTCGCTCGATATTTCTTATTTTTATAATATTATGTAAACACTCTTAGAAAATTAATGTGTTATCTAAATTGTAGAATCAAAGACACAAGTCAAGATCTACAATTAAACACAATAAGAAAAATCGACCTCACAAGCCTCACAATAAAAGTCACGGCGGAACCCCCCATGTAAGTCCTATTTATAAACTTTGGATTACTCTAGGGATCTTAAGGAGAATTATGATTAGGACTCTTAGTGCAACCCAACTTTCCATATTAATCTCTTTCCTAATATAGTTGAGTTCACTAATATCAATTTACTCCACTAAAGAATTAATATTATACTTCCAACCCAAATCCCAATTTACGAAATAGGGCTCCTTATTTAAATATATTATTTTTCTGTGTTTAAGATATCGAATGTCCATTAATTAATTTAAGCTACTGGCATCTTTAATTAATTAATATCTTATCCAAGAGTAGTACCACTCGAACTTTATTATTATATCGGAATTAAATCTACATGCATGGTTTAATATAATAATCATTATCGAGCTCCTCAAGGGGACATTATCAATCCGCACGAGGCGGGACACGATTTCTAGTTTTAATAATAATTTTCATATAAATAATATCATTGCCCAAGATACGAAGCTTATTGAGTCAATCATTTTGACTCTCACCCATGGTAAATCAAAGCAATAAATATTATAAATATACAATTAAATATTATATACTTAGAATTAAGAAATAATAATTATTCGAGATTTACGTTCTTCTTACAGTCAGTACAGAAAACACTATCTCACTTCGATCCAGTTCAACGTATGCAAATACACCAATGCGTGATAATAGTCAAGACCAACTAATCTCAAGTATACACTAAAACCTTTCATATAATTTGTCTAATAATTATATACATTATTATATTATTTTATAAGGCACTGATAATGTGATCTTCCTTGTGACACCAACACACCACATTATCTACAATATAAAATAATTAGACATTTTATTTGCATAATCATAACGTGAATAAATATGCAAAATATGTGATTGAATATAATTAATATTTTCATAATTAGTTACAGGGAAATAAGGTATTGCAAGCATAAAGCATGCTTTGCAGTATACAACCCTAACAATCTCTCACTTCACTTATACTCAAAACATACTTTTAAGTATACTACTGTATTACATAGTCACTTATTCTCCCACATATACTCAAAGCAATGCTGCCATACACCGTAATCCCAGTCCTTCCACATGCCTTTCAAAAACTTTTGAGGGTAGGCCTTTCGTGAAAGGATCAGCAAGATTATCTTCCGATGCAACCCTGGCTAAACTATGTCTCATTCTTTTACGAAGTTTCGTATGACGTAGTACTTGCGTTTGATATGTTTACTTGCCTTGTGAGCTCGTAGTTCCCTCACATTATGCGACTGTACCGGTATTATCACAATAAAGTGTAATATCCTTTGACAAATCGGGAATCACATCTAAGTCCTGCAGGAAGTACTTGAGCCATACCGCCTCTTTGGCTGCCTCAGAGGCTGCCACGTACTCGGCTTCCATGGTAGAGTCCGAGATGCATTTCTGCTTCACACTCCTCTAACTAATGGCTCTACCTCCCAAACTAAATACATAACCCGAAGTAGACTTGGATTTTTCTTTGTCCGATAAAAAATCTGACTCAGTATAACCCACTAGACACAGGTTGTCTGATTGATATACTAGCATATACCCCCTAGTCCTTCTCAGGTACTTGAGTATGTGTTTGACAGCAATCCAGTATCCTGATCCTGGATTCGACTGATATCTAGCAGCCATGCCTACGACATGACATATATCTGGTCTAGTGCAAAATATACATACATGAGGCTTCCCACAGCTGATGCATAGGGATCAACTTCATGTCATCTATCTCCTTTTGTGTCTTATGACACATATCCTTAGATAGTTGAATTATATGTCTGTAAGGTAGAAAACCTTTACTGGAATTCTCCATGCTAAACCACGTTAGCACTGTATCGATATAGGATGCCTAAGACAAGCACAACATCCTTTTCTTCCGATCACAAAATAATAGTAATTATCATATAAATAATATCATTGCCCAAGATACGAATCTTATTGAGTCAATCATTTTGACTCTCACCCATGGTAAATCAAAGCAATAAATATTACAAATACACAATTAAATATTATATACTTAGAATTAAGAAATAATAATTAGCCGAGATTTACGTTCTTCTTACATCCAGTACAGAAGATACTAGCTCACTTCGATACAGTTCAACATATGCAAATACACTAATGCATGCTAATAGACCAACTAATCTCAAGCATACATTAAAACCTTTCATATAATTTATCTAGTAATTATATAGGTTGTGAACTATTATATTATTTTATAAGATACTGATAATGTGATCTTCCGCGTGACACCAACACACCACATTATCTACAATATAAAATAATTAGACATTTTATTTGTATAACCACAACGTGAATAAATATGCAAAATATGTGATTAAATGTAATTAATATTCTCATAGGTAGTTACGGGAAAATAAGGTAATACAAGCATAAAGTATGCTTTGCAGTATACAACCCTAACAATAGCATCCATGAAAGGAGAATATGTCTCATCATAATCAATTCCAGGTCCTTGGGAAAAACTTTGTGCAACAAGACGAGCTTTGTATCTTATAATCCCATCTTTCTTATTTCATTTACGAACGAAAACCCATTTGTATCCAATAGGTTTCACATCTTCATGTGTGACAACAATAGACCAAGTACTTTTCGCTTATTAAGTGAATCTAATTCAGCCTGTATGGCACCTTTCCAACTGATCCAATCATGCCTCTTCTGACATTCAGATATAGATGTTGGTTCCGGATCTTCAATTTTTTGTGACATGGAATAACAAAACATGTCATCGATATCCTTCATTTCTTTTCAGTTCCATGTTTTTCCATTATTGATATAATTCATGAAGATCACATGATTTTCTTCTTGTTGATGGTTTTCTTTATCATTATGTGTTCCCTGATTTATTTCTTCGTGCGTTTTTTCTGGAACATATACACCTAATTTGGCTTCATCAGGTTTTCCACATTTATTCTTCTTTTGGAACCAACAGGTCGTCCACGCTTCAGGCGTGTTTTGGATTCATTTGGCATATTTTCTTTGGATTGCTCTTTTGGAACCTCAATCCGAGCATGAGTATTTGCAGTGGGTATATGTGACTTTGTCACACTTTTGTGTCTGTGAATGCATATGGTAATTGATTTTCTATATTCCGCAAGTGTATGATCTTCCAAACTTATAGTTCCCGTTGTTTTTGTTGGTTTTCGGTGATAAAAATCGAGATACGCAGCCGAAAATAAACAGGTCCGACCGGATAAAACCAAACCCCAAAACGGATCGATCGAGCACCGTATAAACGAATATAAAATTGATGAAGATAAAATTTAGATATCATACCCTCGTAGACCTTTGATAATATCTTCGTGATACCGAGCACGAACACGAATCCAATCGAACGAGCTATTGGAAATTCCCTAGCACCGAAAGCATCGTGCCTCTACGTATCACGCGTCGGAAGATGACCGAAAAATACTCCTATCATCTTGTACCCCAAGAACACGGCTAGAAGTTGAAAGGAGAAGCTTACTATATTTATTAATGTTAGTTGTATTTTTATGCGCTTAATCATCATTATTTTATACCCATTTTTAGTTTAAATTGGCGTAAATGAGCTTTTACTGAATTATCTGTATATGTTTTGAAGGAAATTGGAGTCCGGAAGCTTAAACAACGAAAAACGGGCCAAAACGACAATTTTTGTTTAGGGGTTGTGGCACACCAAGGCTAGGCTGCGGCACACGCACGGCACAGCAGGCGTGGTACTCACTGTACCGGGGGCCGCGGCACACTTAAGCTGAGCCGCGGCCCGTGTGAAAAATACCGCCCAGGCATATGGCGCTGAACACTTAGGGCCGGGGCACACTAATGCCGAGCCGCAGCCCGCGGGGCGGGATTTTGAGTCAGCCACGTTTTTGGGCCGTTTTTGGAGCCTGTTTTCGACCTAATTCCCGGACGCGTTTTGGAGACTAATGAAGGTTATAAATAGGCATTGAAGGTCTGGAGATAGATTATAAAAAAAGAAGGAGAAAACACCGAGGAGCAGAGAGCAGAAGCCAGAGAACGGAGGAATTCAAATTCTTCAACTGTGTTTGATTTCTATTATGCTTTCTTTAATTCCTTGTGTATTATTTTCTAGCATGTCGGGCTAGAACCCTATTCTAGGATTGTAATGAAACCGAAGTTTTGACGAATTAACTTTTGATTTTGTATTATTAATATATATATCCCTTTCTTATTGAGTTTTCCCCAATTGTTTTTAATGCGTTCAATTATGTGGCCTATGATTGAATTGTTTTGATTACGCAACTCGAATCGGGAGATGAGAGTTAGTAGGAAAAATTGGTGAGAAACGTTTTATCTTGTGAGATAGGAATATACTCATAGGAATTACGTGGCCTGTCTGAAGATTTCGTACTTTTTGCCTATTGTCGAATTAATTCACCTAGGAATAGAGTGTTTTATTCACCTTAGAAAATTCTACTGACCTCGGGAGAGGCATTAGAGTATCTTAGAAATCTTCGCCTTCAATAAATTGGGAAATCACTTAATTTATATAAATCAAGAGTAATTCGGATAAATCGAGGCGGATTCTCAATCCTAGATTATTCTCCTATTTGATCTTCTTTCTTCTAATAAATCGATTTTATTAATTGTTCTTAGTTTATCATTATATTAATTTTCTTTAATATTCCTTGCACCACCATATTCGACCGTTCAGATAAAATTAGAATACACATAAATTGGTAGTTAGTAAGTCAGTCCTCGTGGGAACGATATCTTACTTATCACTTTATTACTTGCTTACGACAACGTGTACTTGCGTTCACCGAAATTCGTAACAATTAACACTCAAAGTGTATGAAATAATTTTTCATTCAAGAATACACTTTGTATTCAAGTATGAAAGATGAAGAAAAATGATTTTCTTCTTGCTACGTGAATGGCAGCCCTTGCTCAGCATTTTTGATGAATGATGATGATTAATATATAATACACAACACACTCATCATCTCATAATTCAACCATAATTATTTCATTAAATAATAATTAAAATCCCACACATCATATTAAAATTGCATAAAAACAAACTTGATACTTCATCACAATGATGAAAGGAGTGTGGGGCGCCTAAGATGAGATAATTTGGTGTTGGTTCGTTTCAGTCCGTGAACGGACTCTCGTGTATCTAGTCCGATAGATAAACCTTGGTTCGTTTCAAATATACAATTAATTAATCTAATTAATTAATTATATTAAATATAAATCTCTAAGAATTATTATGAATTAAATTTAATTACCAAGTAATTTATTTTAATTCACGAGACCGAACTAATTTATCCATTAAATTAATTTAGACATCCAATGTCCAATATTAACCAAGAGATAAATAAGCTCAAAATATTCCGTCGTCTATCCTGTGTGCGCTACTCTGTAGGTTCGTCTTAGTTAGCAATGGGAGGATCCTAAGAGTGTGAGTAACACCTAGCCAGTCCCGTGGCTCACATTGTAACCCAACTGAGAACGAATAATTAGGATTATTCTAAAACCAATAGTTATGAATACCGTATACGTATAAACCCTTCAAATATATGTCCCGATCAAGTATTAGAGTCACGGCAAAGTCAAACCCTATTATAACTTGACTATATGCATTTGTTAATACAAACCGAGATCACCGATCTCTCGTGTATCAAATACAACTAGCTCTAACTGCTTTGGCCAAAGACTTATGACCTCATTTGCCATTAACCGCGCAGGACATTTACCTGCTCACTAACAGGAGAAATAATCTTATCTTGGTATTCAGTAGAGACTGCTACTTGCCCACTAAGTTGCATTTCGAGGTTGACCCCACCAACCGGCGATTGGATCGAACTACTACGATGACTAACTTAATGTCACAAGTGTAACATCCCCAAAACCATATGGGAATATTACACGCCGTAGACCCTTTCCACAAGGATCTACCAGGCTAAACATCCATAAACAACCAAATGCTTGCCCGACCAGGGTCAAACAATAAAATGATACAGACCGATATGGTCACTTACACGTGAATACACAGACCGATGAGGTCACACAACCCAATCGATAAAACTGACTTAAATAACATTACCCACGCAGGTCGAAATACAATACAAATAAGACCGAAATCAACTCGACAACACAACAAAAATCAAAATAACTCTCGACTCATGATTAGTATCGCACCGTCATCCTCTTGTGCCAATCCCGTGATCGCCCCTGAACTGCATGTACCGACGCAAAACAGACATCCACCCCCGACACGGGGTTAGTAAAACTCCACTGTTTTACTAGTGCAAGTATCAAATCATACGAAATGTAACAAGCAATTAATAATCGTGATCAAATATAATAATCAAGTATCAAATATTCCCGGGAGGTTTTCACAAGGGAAGATAAGCTATGAAGCATTCGAAAATGAGATTATCATCTCGGGAATTTTTTTAGAATTTCAAAACCTTAAGACCTCAAGTCTTGATTCACATAACCTTTCGAAAAACTTAAGGGCCTTAACCCAAAACTTGTTTCATAATTCAACAGTTTACAATACCGGAAACATTTCCATAAATCTCGTGGGGCTCGGCCCAACATTCTTTCTTAAAACTTTTCCTTTAAAAACTTTGATTTGAAAAGTATCATGCTCATGACACCGTGATCCACTGTCACGTGTCTCCGTAGGTTCAACAACCCGCACGGACTACATCACGCACAATTAAACAAACATAATCAATTCCGACACCGTGATCCACTGTCACGTGTCTCCGTAGGTTCAACAACCCACACGGACTATTAACCAAACATAACCAATTCCGACACCGTGATCCATGTCACGTGTCTCCGTAGGCATAACAACCCGCACGGACAAAAGCAATCACAACAATCACACACACGCCCGACACCGTAGTCCACCGCCACGTGTCACCGTAAGCCCCGCCGAGCTCACCGGTTGACGACCGTGTCCGAAACTCATGGTTCACCGCCATGCGTTATCGTAGGCCTCGCTGCATCAAAGACGATTGGACCTCGCACCTCACTAAGTTCTGATCCCGTAGTCCACTGCCACGAATCCTCGTAGGTCCCGTCGAACCAACACGAGTGAACTTAGCGGTCACACACATATTCACATTCACATTACATACAACAATGAGCACAATTAATCAATCACCTTGATCACCACAAAATCGCATATCACGCACATAACACAACCTCGACACTCGCAACAACTATCATCAATCAACGACATTTAACCAACATAACACACATTCGGTACACAATACATTGCACAACCAAGTGTACAACCATCCCATATGTACGTCGCATTCCTGCACAAATGTCACAACGCCTAACACGTATACTGATATAACACTATTATCACAAAGCCTTCAAATTGCGGAAAACACAACCAACTCAAACGGAACATATTTACAAAGGCAAGCAAAGTCATCATACATCTCATACGTAATTACTAGTCGCAAGATACAAGTCGTATAGTAAGATACTTGCCTTAATAACCGCTACCGAACGCTCCGAAGAACACGGTTCGACCGGGAAGCTCGAACCCCAAAGAAGGCAACGAACGGAACGGTTCCGACTCGAGTTCTTCACAAGAATTCGCTCCTAAGTCACAACGATATCAATTCAATCACAATTCTACGAAAACGTATGGAACTTCCCAAGTTCTACCCATTGAAGCATTTTATCGGACACTTTGAGGGCATAGTCCAATTTAATCGATTATTCAAAGAAATACTCAAATTCGTTCCACAAAACTTCAAGGGTATTGAATGATTACGAGTTTACAATCAAGTTCTTACAATAATATGAATCAAAACGAAGCAAATCGGCCAAAACACCAAGAAACCTCAAGAACATCCAAAAACCAAAAGTTTAGGTGTTCTTACCTTCGATCCGGGTGGAAGATGATGTTAATCCATGATTACAACTTACAAAACATGTTGATATAAGTTGATTCTACTCAAAACCATCGATCTATGGTGAAAAATCGCGGAAGGAACGAAGAAAAGATGAGAAATGGCCGGATGACTCGGTCCAGGCCTATAAATAGCCGACCCTGGCCGGCCGCTTATGTACGTAATCGGCCAAGGCCTACGTACGTAATCGGCCAAGGCCGAACTCTCTGGACTGATTCTGCCGGACATGTTACGTACGTAACCGGAAGGTCACATGACGACGTAATCGCATTACGGCCGCATCGCTGCCATTACGGCCGCATTCGGCCAGCTGCCAACAGGCCTCGGTCGATCCGACGGTCCGAAAAATCCCGAAACTCCGACCTGAACGTAAACCGAAAACACGATTATGAAGTACTCGCAAAGACGAATCCGAATACTAAGAGAACACCCGATTCCGACCACCCGAGGGCTCGAAATTCGACAACGGAAGTAATTACCCCAAACTTTGGGAAATTACGAAAATGGCCCAAAACGTCCGAAATACCTGATACACGATCGAAACACCAAACCGAAGCTCGCAACATGAATAATAACATTAAATGAACTTACGAGAAAATCGAAACAACAGTTTCGGACGAGATTCGCAAGAATCGAACTCAAGTGCGGAAAAACCGCTAAAAAGCACGGAACTCAACAAAACGACACCGAAACGAGCTTGGATGACAAAAAGCGTAGAATTAATCATTCTCAGAATGACGAAACGGTCATGAGAGAGTTGTCAAAACGGACTCCGGCCGAAAAAAGAAATTTACCGAAAATCGAAAATTGCGGATATTACATTCTACCCTCCTTAAAAGAAGTTTCGTCCCGAAACTTAAAACAACTAGGGAGAAGAAATATCCCGCCGGAAAAACTCAACGAGATACACAAGAAGCACGTAACTCATGCCCAACGGCGAAACGTTACAAGCAACGCAACGGAATATACGGCGTGAAAACACGCTCCACGACGACCAACACGACGCCACCGGTAGAGACATAATAAAATCAATAAGTGACAAGCGTCATCAAACAGATAATACAATCGAGTCGATTATCTGAACAATCACAAAACACAACGAACAAAAATCAATACGATTGACCAACCCAACGGTTTATCAATCAAAACGCGAGCCAAACGCTGAACAAATACGGAATTCCACCGCCCAAGGGTTGGAAGATCGAAACGAGACTAATCTCGAACTTAAGGGAATTACGAAGGAGTCTTAACGTTCAACAATCACGAAACGAGATCAGCAAAAACCGATCAATCAAACGATCGAACCACAACGACCGAGACAACAAAAATCAAACAATCGCGTTCGAATCACGAAGAACAATAAAATTCAAACAACAACTCCAAGGTTCACATCTCGACTCGAGACAATATATGATCCGGTGAAAACAACATGTGCCTTCACATAAGATCCACAGGAAATGGAATAGAAATTGAAAAATTACAACAACAAACGAGTTATTCCGAAACAATACCACGCTCGTTCGATCAACAAAAGCAAGAGGCAGGACAAGCTCAGAAAATGTCAACGAACATAAACTAGTCGACAGAGTCGAAAATACAGAAGTTCAAAATCCGATCCACTTCAAATAAAAGAACTAATAGAACCGAAAGATGTTACTTCCGAACAAGGTTCACAAGAATCGAACCGGACTCGGAAATGTCACAGCGATAACCAGATCGACCCAAAACAAGATCACAACTCGTTCGAACGATGAAACCGAAATACAGAACAAGTCCAAAAAGTATCAACAAACACGAGCGAGTCGATAGACCTGAGAAAGAGGAAATGCAGAAGTCAAAACGATACGGGCATTACATTCGACCTCTTATAAAAGAAATGTCGTTCCCGCAACTCACAACAACTGGAGTAAGGTGACAACACAAAAAGCAGCATTTACGTAAACATCTCCCATGGGCCTCTCGAGCCGATCTTCATATCTCAGATCAAGTTCGCGCCCGAAAGACTCGGAACCCAACTCGCAAAATCGGATCCTGTGTCTCGGGTCCACACTTGAACAAATAAGCATCGACGAGAAGGACAATTTGCACGTACATGCCCCCGGCACAATACGTTCGGAATGCCTCGGCTCGGCATATCGAAAATACAGATGCTAGATACAATGGAACATAACACCGCAGAACAACATACCGGAGATGCCAACTCAGCATAACAAAGAATCATAACACATATCATATACAACGATTACCATCGTAAAGTAATACACACACAAACACTACAACAACGACGGTATCGTTCGGCGACCTCAACGGCACGAATGATAATCAGCACATAATTACAAACATTATGAAACAATCCCACATGTACACAAACGTACAAACCAAGCTTCAACATCTCACACTCGTGCGACAACACGCAAATCGCCACGAGGCGATAGACAGTAAACACCAGTTCACACCTCTCACAGAGGGCTAGTACAATAATTGCGTGGCAACGCCTCGACTTTCATGCCACCAATTCGATCATACTCGGTAGGAACATCAAAACGACAAAGCAAAAATCATACATACATTCCCAAACACAAACGGGAATTGATAGGTAAAAAAAAGAAATAAAAACCACCTTTTGAAAATAATTTAGAAAAACACTAGTTGATCTTGAGTATCACCTTTCAAAAAAAAAAGTACAAACGTGAAACATCGTTATCGAGACTTTGGAAAACCATTTCACATTTGAGAAAAATGAGGACACTTTCTCTTAGTGGAAAACTTTCAGAATATTCGACCCTCGGGTCTAAGTAAAAGTGTTTATAAAATATTGAAAAATATCTCAAAACATTTTGGTCCTCGAGGTAGAAGAATTCTGAAACATATCGTTGCACCTTGGAAGTACCACGAGAAAACAATTCATTTTAAACGTACGTCTCGAAATTTATTTCTAGGATACTCAAGGTTTTCAAAGATAATTCAATGGGCTAGAATGCCCAAAAATCTCAGGTAATTACACGGAACATTATAGCGTTGTGGGTCCCGCGCCGGAACCCACCAGGATAAAAACCATTTACAAAAACGCCAAAAGGGCCGATGACGGTAATATTTCAAAAACTCACAAAAGCCATTTACAAAATACTAAATACCGCCATAAGAATTTCGCCAAAACGATCAAGGCCATAATGCCAAAAACTCGGTTAAGGAAATCGATTTTCAAAATAAAACTCAGTCGGTAAAATACCGAAAGCCATTACAAAAGAACTCACGCAGCGGATAAAAAAAAATAAAGTCCAACATGTATAATCCAATTGAATACGTCTCACAGCATCTAGTTTAAACATATAACAAAACCATTCCTTGGAGTTTCTCACGAACTCAATCGTCGATACCTTTTCGAAATCCATCAAGGTTTACAACTTTCACACCATACCACACCACCCGGTGGTTCAAAGATAAAACAATAATGTGCCCAGTTTTATACACATACTATATGCCACAAGTAGTAAACACAACTATATTACACAATACTGTGTAAATAAAATCATGCGCCGCAATTAACTCACTAAGATAAAATCGAGATACACAGGTACTTCGCATAAAAGAGGAGACTTACATCCACAGGTCGCACGGAGGTGACGGTCGCCCACGATACTAATCTCGTCCGACAACATAACCGACACGTTGTGACTACGCACAACTCAACTTGTCACCTGATGACTCGAACGACATGACAACACATTACTCGACAAATCACGACTTGACTAACCCGGCTGACCCAGTTTCCGCAACCTAAGCTCCGATACCATAATTGTAACATCCCCAAAACCATATGGGAATATTACACGCCGTAGACCCTTTCCACAAGGATCTACCAAAGCTAAACATCCATAAACAACCAAATGCTTGCCCACTGTGGTCAAACAATAAAATGATACAGACCGATATGGTCACTTACACGTGAATACAAAGACCGATGAGGTCACACAACCCAATCGATAAAACCGACTTAAATAACATTACCCACACAGGGTCGAAATACAATACAAATAAGACCGAAATCAACTCGACAACACAACAAAAATCAAAATAACTCGACTCATGATTAGTATCGCAACTCGTCATCCTCTTATGCCAATCCCGTGGATCGCTCCCGACCGCATGTACCGACGCAAAACAGACATCCACCCCGACATTTCTGGGGTTAGTAAAACTCCAACTGTTTTACTAGTGTAAGTATCAAATCATACGAAATGTAACAAGCAATTAATAATCGTGATCAAATATAATAATCAAGTATCAAATATTCCTGAGGTTTTCACAAGGGAAGATAAGCTATGAAGCATTCGAAAATGAGATTATCATCTCTGAATTTTTAGAATTTCAAAACCTTAAGACCTCGATCCGATTCACAAAACCTTTCGAAAAACTTAAGGGCCTTAACCCAAAACTTGTTTCATAATTCAACAGTTTACAATACCGGAAACATTTCCATAAATCTCGTGGGGCTCGGCCCAACATTCTTTCTTAAAACTTTTCCTTTAAAAACTTTGATTTGAAAAGTATCATGCTCATGACACCGTGATCCATTGTCACGTGTCTCCGTAGGTTCAACAACCCGCACGGACTACATCACGCACAATTAAACAAACATAATCAATTCCGACACCGTGATCTACTGTCACGTGTCTCCGTAGGTTCAACAACCCACACGGACTATTAACCAAACATAACCAATTCCGACACCGTGATCCACTGTCACGTGTCTCCATAGGCATAACAACCCGCACGGACTATATCAATCACAACAATCACACACACAGTCCTCACACTGTAGTCCACTGCCACGTGTCACCGTAAGCCCCGTCGAGCTCACCCGATTGGACGCACTGTGTCCGAAACTCATGGTCCACTGCCATGCGTTATCGTAGGCCTCGTCAGACCAGCACAATTGGACCTCAGTACCTCACTAAGTTCTGATCCCGTAGTCCACTGCCACGAATCCTCGTAGGTTCCGTCGAACCAACACGAGTGAACTTAGCGGTCACACACATATTCACATTCACATTACATACAATAATGAGCACAATTAATTAATCACCTTGATCACCACAAAATCATACATTGCACGCACATAACACAACCTCGACACTCGCAACAACTATCATCAATCAACGACATTTAACCAACATAACACACATTCGGTACACAATACATTGCACAACCAAGTGTACAACCATCCCATATGTACGTCGCATTCCTGCACAAATGTCACAACGCCTAACACGTATACTGATATAACACTATTATCACAAAGCCTTCAAATTGCGGAAAACACAACCAACTCAAACGGAACATATTTACGAAGGCAAGCAAAGTCATCATACATCTCATACGTAATTACTAGTCGCAAGATATAAGTCGTATAGTAAGATACTTGCCTTAATAACCGCTACCGAACGCTCCGAAGAACACGGTTCGACCGGGAAGCTCGAACCCCAAAGAAGGCAACGAACGGAAGGGTTCCGACTCGAGTTCTTGTTGCGATATTTCCTACACGCAAGTGCACGTCATCGTTTACAAGTAATAAAGTGATAAGTAGAGTATCGTTCCCACGAGGATTGAGTCTCTAACTACCGACGTTTTCGTATTCCAATTTTATTTGAACAATCGAAGTTGGGGTTTTTTTTTTGGATTAATAACTACAAGAATGAATAAAAGACTAAACAGAAAGCGATAGCTTGAATAAAAGGAATCAAATGATAAATAAGTCTAGAGTTCTGAATCCACCTTAATTTATCCGAATTTAATCTTGATTATCCGTAATAAATAATTTTCCCAATTTATTGAAGGCGGAGATTGCTAATATATTCTACCGCCTCTCCCGAGGTCAATAGATTTATCTAACGGCGACTAACGCACTCTATCCCTAGGTGAATTATCTCGTCGCTAGGCAAAAAGCATGAAATCTCCTAAAGGCCACGTGGTTCCTATGAGTATATTCCTATCTCACAGAATAAAACGGTCCTCACCAATAGTTCCTCACCAAATCTCCTCTCCCGATTCGAAGTGAATGATTAAATCAATACAACTATTGGCCAGATAATTGCAAGCATTAAACATAATTGGGAAAACTCAATAAAAAGGTAATAAATTGGATAATCTTAATCAATTCGTCAAAATAAAGGTTTCATCAAAACCCTAGATTAGGGCTTTAGCCTGACATACTAAAAACTGAAAATACAGAAGAAATAAACGAAAGCATAAAATTCAAACGCAGATGAAGCTCGGATTCCTCCGTTCTTCAGCTCCCGCCTTCTGCCCTTGAATTCCTCTGCTTTCCTCCTCTTCTCTGCCTCCAAGCTTAAGCTCTCCTAGGTTTAGCTTTAATGATCTCCTGATTCCAAGGTTCCAAGATCATTAAATTAGGGTCTTAAGCCCTATTTATAGCTCAGCACTTCCATAAATCGCGTCCGTATTAGTTGGTTGAAAACTGGCTTCGAAACGGCCCAAAATCCGCGCAGACGTACCAAACCCGCTAAGTGTGCCGCGGCTCACTGAACCTGTGCCGCGGCACATCGCCAAAATCAATACACAGGCGTAATTAAATCCTTCGTGCCGCGGCTCACATGGGTCTTGCGCAGTACACGACTACTCGCCCTTCGACCGTGTCTTCCTTTGCCGCGCTCGCTTCCTTGTGCCGCGGCTCATAGTCCGATTTTGCCGTTTTACCCGTTTGCCTCGTTTAAGCTTCCGGACTTCAATTTCCTGTCAATCATACAAAATTAAGGCATTAAAAGCTCATTTAGATGATTTCACACTCCAAAATACTACAAAATAATGATAAATAAGCGTATAAAAATACGCCTAACAAATACCCCCAAACTTAAGCCTTTGCTTGTCCTCAAGCAAAAAGAATTAAAGTCAATAAAAGAATGTCGTGAATCATCGTGCAACTCATAGTGTTCAACCTAATCAATACTATCCTCCCATTCTCTCTAAATAATACGAGTGTCATAAAAGCGAGCTGCACTCAGAATAGTGATACTGCAAAGTGATCAAGTTCAGTCCTAATCATTTGTTCATGAAGAAAACTCAGCTCAAAGATTAACAAAACATGAGTCGAATCGACCGTCAATATGAAAGGCTAAAATAGACAAGTTAGTTCGTCCCGTTCCACAGTCTAAAGGCACAATTTTTCACGAGTCTCCTAACAACTAAACCTCGGACAGTGTCCCCTTATATAAATATGCTCAAGAATTCGATTCGAGTTGACCACTAGGTTAGGATCTCGGGATGTTTCATCGGGATAATCCTAGGGTGGAACTTCCATTCTCATGTATTAGGAAACCGTTTGACGTAAAAGACACTCATGGGGCACATGGATGCTTCTAGTTACTAAGTTCCCGTCTACAGCGGAGAAACAACTCGAATACATAATTTCCGCATGTCCTAATCAAGGTTGCCGTTTGACGCGAGAGTAAACAGCGGGTCACGTGAATGCCCCCGGTTACTAGGCTCCCTATCATTGGCACATGTGAAATATCTAAATCAATAGTCTAATCAGGGTCGTCGTTTTACGCGAGAGTAAACAACGGGTCACGCGAATACCCCCGGTTACTAGACTTCCCTTCATAGAACACATTATCTCGGCTTTTAGGGAAAAACTGCCCGACTCTAAACTCAATTTAAGTGCCAACACGACTAAAGAAACAGTACGACTCACTATCCGGAAAATGTAGCCAAACTTATTGATGGGGATTTTAAAAACAAGTATGTATCGTCTCTTATCTGCCAAGTCCTCTACAATCACGAAAAATTTCGGACCTAATTGAATACTAAGCAGAACAGAAATAACTGACTACAACTCGACTAAAACTCGCCCGCTTCTTCAGAGACAAAGACAGTGTCGTAACATCAGTATCACACATAATAGAAGCACGAAAATTCACGAATAAAGAAAAACTACGGCAAGCAAGGCTATTAAAAAAAAATTTTCGCAAAGAAAGAAAAGTGCAACAAAATATAATGTACAGCAAGAAAATAGAGTACAGCAATGAATGCAGATCAATGTAAAGCCCCCAAACTTAGGACGTACATTGACCTCAATGGACAAAAATGAAATGCAAGAAAAGTAAAAGGTCAAGTACTCCCCTCCGGATCTGCTCAGAGGCTGTGCGGCATCGTCCGGTGAGGAGGAGTGTGGTGGCCAGGCGGGCGCGATAAATGGCCCGTCGGGATGCATGATGTGGGCCGTCCATGCGGCGAGGTGCTCGATGATAAGCCTCCTCGCAGCAAGACGCCTCTCCGCTCGTCGGCTGGCCCGGCGGGCCTGCTCTCTCATCTCGGCTCTGGCGGCAGCAACAACACTCTCCCGCGCCGCCCGCTGCTCCTCTCGCAAGGCAGCCATCCAGCTCTCTCTCTCTCTCCTCATCTCATCTCTCTCTCTCCTCAACTCCTCCCTATGCTCTTCTCTCTGTCTCCTCATATCCTCCCGCAGCCCATCAAACAGCTCCTCCAACCTCGCTCTGTCGGGCTGCGGTCCGGCCTCTCCGTGCGTCAACAAAAGTGGCTCGGGGGATCCCTCGTGAGCCTCCTCAAGCAAAAATCCTCGCCCCCGAGCGTGTGCCGGCGCTCCACCCCACTGCTCAAAGTGCGATATGATGCGGTGGTCGATCGGGGCCTGTGGGGCAAGCATCGGCTCGTCGACTGACCATGTCAGCCCCGACTGCCGGCATAAAGCGCAGATGAGGGAGGGGTGCTTCAACCCCGTCTTGGCCCCTCGGATACTCTGGAAGATAGATCGGACCGTAATGGGGCCACATCGGCGCAGCCGGAGGTGATAGCAAAAGTATCCGGCGCGGGAGAGAAAAGCATGCGGATCCGGGAGGTGGGATCAATGCGGGCACAAATAAAGTAAAGCCGAGCTCGCCGAGGCGCGAGCTCTGAAGTGAAAAGTAGATGAGCTCTGTGCTCATTGCTCCCGATCAGTGCAGTCTGCAATCGTCTCAAGCGGGGCCTCCTTAGTGAGGCCGGTCATCACGCGGTCATAGCCGTCTCGTCCGCCGAAACCCAAAAAGCCTCCGAATAGCGGTCGGGAGAAATCAATCGTGACCCCTCGGACGTCGACTGAGTCCGGACTCTAAAGATGGCAACGAATGCCCCTGCCGGATGTGCTTCAAGAGCGGCGGCATAAAACTCCTGGACGATCGAAATGACTGCCGCTCGGGAGGTGCGGTAAATCTAGCCCATCCCATCTCGTCAATCATCATGAGCAACTCCCGTCCCGAGGAGCCGGAGTAAAACCTCTCTCGGGAATAAGTGGACGCGGACGGATCTTTTCGTTGAATATCTTGTGGATCTCGGGTCCGAAAATTGGTGCCCCTCGCCTCGGCCCGACCCCGAGAGGTCTCCTCGCGTAGGGGATGACTCGGTCCTAGCACGCTTGGTCAGCTTCTTCGTGCGCGCCATAATCAGTCCTGAGAAGCACAACACGAGGGTTTATTTACGCAAAAAATAATAACGATGATATATGCGCGGCTAAAGACATCAAACCAGAAATTCCGAATTTAAGACACTAGCGCATACGGGAGAAAAAGATGAATTTGGACTTAAACATCTAAACTGGATGTAAGGGTTGGGCTTGTCAGAATTCAAAACGTAGACGTTGCACGAGAATTCAAAACGTTTGCCTTTTCAAAGAAAATTTTCATTTGGGCAATTTATCAGACACCTTGAGGGCGCATGTTTACTTGAAGAATAAACATAGTTCTAGCTCGATTCAGCCCCCAAAAACAGAAATACACTTCAATCATGAACAACTTAACACAATCAATTCATTGATATTCCAATTTAATCAAGAAAATTCGATGAAATTACCCTGTTATATTCTAACAATCACAAAACTATTTGAAGGAAAAAACTGGGCATGTTCCATCCATTCAACGCAAGAACAACTTCAAAATATAACCTATAAGCAAATAAACAATAAGGATGGAAGCGTACCTTTTGAAGATTTCAGGAAAATCGCAGGAAGAAATTTGAACAATGTCGGCCGGTAGAGAAGAGGAGGGAAGGCAAGGAGAAGAAAAAAACGTGCACTGATAAATGCCGTGAATGCATGTTATAAGCTACCTGGCCTTTGATTCCGCATAGTGTGCGCGGCACGATAAAGTGAGCCGCGGCACAAGGTACATCTGCTTTACTGTGTCTTGTTTTGTCGTGTGCCGCGGCTCAAATTCCACGTGCGCGGCTCATTGCTCGAGTGTGCCGCGGCTCATTTATACCGTGCCGCGGCACAAAGTACTGATCGGTTTGCCTCCCATTGCGATCGATGTGTGCCGCGGCTCACAATAAGCGTGCCGCGGCTCATACTCCGATTTCTCCCACAGGACTTTCTGCGTAATTTTGAAAAGAAGACGTTAAAAACGAGAGGAAGAAGCAAATAGAAGCACAAATAAGATGAAAAATAAAAATCACGAATGCAAGAAAAAATAAGGAAATGCAAAAATCTACAGCTACGAGCTCGGGTTGCCTCCCGAGAAGCGCTAAGTTTATAGTCTTCAGCCGGACCTATTGAACAACGTTAGTTCGCACCGCAAACTCCATTTCGCTTCCGCCCGTTCATCGAACCGCTTGTATTTTGGTTAAAATTATGACCGTTGGTCATCAGCCGCTCGACTTTCGGTTCGGTCATCAAATGTAGTTTTCAAAAGGTTTCGACTTGAGAAACTTCCCGAAACCCGGTTTCTCCATGACTAATTTTTCTCATGGCTTTGGCTCACTCTCCTCCTTCACAAACGAACTCACAACTGCAGCAGATTTTCCTCATGGTCGAGAAACGCCACTAGTTCTACATCCTTCTTCAAACTTGGGCCATTTAACACAAAATCGAATTTTCCCAACGACGATTTTTTCGATGCTTTCCTCTTTCACAAACATCCACACCCTCACTTTGTGATCCTTTATCGAGACTTAGGGACACGGAACGATTTGAATACTTGAAAAGTAACTTCCTCGTCTTGGACCCTCGAGTTAGCTCTCCCTTTTCCACGTCTATAAGGGTTCGGCCCGTCGCTAGAAATGGTCGTCCCAAGATGATCGGAATATTGTCATCTTCCTCCATGTCTAGTACGATGAAGTCGGCCGGAAAGATGAACTTGTCAACCTTAACTAATACATCCTCGATCACTCCTCGGATACTTTATCGATCGGTCCGCCAATTGTAATGAGACTGTGGTTGGCTTAGCTTCCCCAATATTCACTTTTGAAAAATCGATAGAGGCATGAGGTTGATACTTGCACCAAGATCGCATAGTGCCTTATCAAACGAAAGATTCCCCATGGTGCACGGTATGTTAAAGCTTCCCGGATCTTTCAATTTAGGTGGGAGCTTCTTTTGAAGAATTGCACCGCACTCCTCTGTCAAGGCAACCGTTTCAAACTCCTCAAGCTTTCTCTTCTTGATAATATCTCTTTCATGAATTTGACATAACTCGGCATCTGCTCCAATGCGTCAATGAACGGAATATTTATGTGAAGCTTTTTGAACACCTCAAGGAACTTAGAAAATTGTTTGTCCGCCCTCCTTTGCTGTAGTCTCTGCGGAAACGGGCAGGGGGAACACATGTCTTTGAGTTATCCGGTGAACTTCCTTCGACTCCTCTAGCTTTAATTCCATCTCTTCCTCAATCACCTTCTTCTCTTTACCCATTTCGGGCTGATCTAGCACATCTCTCCTTCTCAAGCTAATTGCATTTAGACTCTCTCGAGGATTTGTCTCTGTGGTACTCGGCAATGCTCCCTCCGACGAGCCGTCAATACATTAGCGATTTGGCCCACTGGACCTCTAAATTCGAATGGAAGCAGAATGATTTTGTAACGTAGCTTCCGTCAGTCATAAATTGACTCGTATTTGCCGCCAATTTTGCAAGCGCTTCCTCGAGAGACACTTTAGGAGCGGAAGGGGTGCCGTTGATTCCCAGTGAAAGGGGGTGGTGTGCGTTACATCCGTTTCTCCATGAAAAGTTGGGGTGATTGCGCCACCCCGGATTATAAGTATTGTAGTATGGGTTATTCGGTCGAATCCCACTACCTACGAAATGAGCCTCCTCCATCTGATATTGCTCGAACTGATTTCCAAATAGACACTCCGCACTCGGGTGTGATCCGTTACACCAATTACATGTCTCAATGGTAACGGGTGGTGCGTGCGAAAAGTTACGGCTGTTGTGTCAAAGTGGCGACTTGAGTGACAAGGTGGAAATCGGATCATTGCTCGAAACTTCCATTACCCTCTTCTGTCAATCTTTCTCCGCCATTGGTAAGCGTTTTCAGCCATATCTTCCAAAAGCACGTGAGCCTCGGCCATAGATTTTCCCATGAATGTTCCTCGAGGTCGCATCCACTAAAGTGCGTGTAGAAGCACTCAAACCACCATAAAATGTATGCGGTGAAGCCAATCAGAATGCCGTGATGAGGGCATCTTGAAGCAATTCTTTATATCGCTCCCACGCCTCGTGGAGCGATTCCATATCATCTTGGGCAAAAGTGGTTATCTCGTTTCTTAACCGCCGTCTTAGGTGGTGGGAAAAATTTTGCAAGGAAGGCTTGCACTAACCTCTCCCAAGTTGTAATCGACCCCGGTAAGGAATTGACGAGAATTTTGCTTTATCCCTCAATGAAAAAGGGAAAAGCCTCAATCGGATGGCATCGTCGGTGACACCATTAGTTTTGAAAGTGTCGCATATCTCAAGGAAAGAAGCAATGTGGGCATTCGGATCGTCCTTCGGTAGTCCACGAATGGGCTCGCCCGCACCATCCGAATAATGGCGGGCTTGATCTCAAAGTTATTAGCTTGGATGGTGGGACGCCGAATTCCCGAAAAATTTGCGTTGACTTGCGGCATGGCATAATCTCGAAGAGCGAGTTCGGTTGAGCTTGCCGCACTTGGTTGTCTCCTCCTTGGATTTCAATATTCTCGGCCATGTTGGCCGTTCTGCAGCCTCTCTTTTCTCCTTTTTATTCCTTCTTAGCGTGCGCTCGAGCTCGGTGTCAGAGGTAGTAAGCCTTCGTTACGAGCCTTCTCATGCACTACACGAAAGGTCCCGAAAGGAAAAAGCGAATAAAATAAAAAAATAAAAAAATTAAATACACAAAAATAAAAATAAAACGTTCAAATTAAGACTGAAATACTTAAGTCGATATTAGAAAAATTTCAATCCCTAACGGCGCCAAAAACTTGTTGCGATATTTCCTACACGCAAGTGCACGTCATCGTTTACAAGTAATAAAGTGATAAGTAGAGTATCGTTCCCACGAGGATTGAGTCTCTAACTACCGACGCTGTATTCCAATTTTATTTGAACAATCGAAGTTGGGGTTTTTTTTTTGGATTAATAACTACAAGAATGAATAAAAGACTAAACAGAAAGCGATAGCTTGAATAAAAGGAATCAAATGATAAATAAGTCTAGAGTTCTGAATCCACCTTAATTTATCCGAATTTAATCTTGATTATCCGTAATAAATAATTTTCCCAATTTATTGAAGGCGGAGATTACTAATATATTCTACCGCCTCTCCCGAGGTCAATAGATTTATCTAACGGCGACTAACGCACTCTATCCCTAGGTGAATTATCTCGTCGCTAGGAAAAAAGCATGAAATCTCCTAAAGGCCACGTGGTTCCTATGAGTATATTCCTATCTCACAGAATAAAACGGTCCTCACCAATAGTTCCTCACCAAATCTCCTCTCCCGATTCGAAGTGAATGATTAAATCAATACAACTATTGGCCAGATAATTGCAAGCATTAAACATAATTGGGAAAACTCAATAAAAAGGTAATAAATTGGATAATCTTAATCAATTCGTCAAAATAAAGGTTTCATCAAAACCCTAGATTAGGGCTTTAGCGACATACTAAAAGCGAAAATACAAGAAATAAACGAAAGCATAAAATTCAAACGCAGATGAAGCTCGGATTCCTCCGTTCTTCAGACTCCCGCCTTCCGCCCTTGAATTCCTCTCGCTTCTCCTCTTCTCTCGCCTCCAAGCTTAAGCTCTCCTAGGTTTAGCTTTAATGATCTCCGATTCCAAGGTTCCAAGATCATTAAATTAGGGTCTTAAGCCCTATTTATAGCTCAAGACTTCCATAAATCGCGTCCGTATTAGTTGGTTGAAAATCGCTTCAAACGGCCCAAAATCCGCAGACGTACCAAACCCGCTAAGTGTGCCGCGGCTCATCAACTCGTGCCGCGGCACATCGCCAAAATCAATACCGGGCGTAATTAAATCCTTCGTGCCGCGGCACAGTAGTACACTACTCGCCTTCGGCCGGTGTCTTCCTTTGCCGCGGCTCGGCTTCCTTGTGCCGCGGCTCATAGTCCGCTTTTGCCGCTACCGCTTTGCCTCGTTTAAGCTTCCGGACTTCAATTTCCTGTCAATCATACAAAATTAAGGCATTAAAAGCTCATTTAGATGATTTCACACTCCAAAATACTACAAAATAATGATAAATAAGCGTATAAAAATACGCCTAACAGTTCTTCACAAGAATTCGCTCCTAAGTCACAACGATATCAATTCAATCACAATTCTACGAAAACGTATGGAACTTCCCAAGTTCTACCCATTGAAGCATTTTATCGGACACTTTGAGGGCATAGTCCAATTTAATCGATTATTCAAAGAAATACTCAAATTCGTTGCACAAAACTTCAAGGGTATTGAATGATTACGAGTTTACAATCTAGTTCTTACAATAATATGAATCAAAACGAAGCAAATCGGCCAAAACACCAAGAAACCTCAAGAACATCCAAAAACCAAAAGTTTAGGTGTTCTTACCTTCGATCCGGGTGGAAGATGATGTTAATCCATGATTACAACTTCCAAAACATGTTGATATAAGTTGATTCTACTCAAAACCATCGATCTATGGTGAAAAATCGCGGAAGGAACGAAGAAAAGATGAGAAATGGCCGGATGACTCGGTCGAGGCCTATAAATAGCCGACCGCCACCGCCACGCATTTAATCGCCGGGCCTACGCACGACGAATCGCCAAGGCCGAACTCTGGATCGATTCTTCCGACATGTTACGACGTAATCGGAAGGTCGTTACGCATGACGAATCGCATTACGGCCATATCGCTGCCATTACGGCCGTTACTCGGCCAGGCCTGGCCAGCCAGGCCTCGGTCGATCCGACGGTCCGAAAAATCCTGAAACTCCAACCTGAACGTAAACCGAAAACACGATTATGAAGTACTCGCAAAGACAAATCCGAATACTAATAGAACACCCGATTCCGACCACCCGAGGGCTCGAAATTCGACAATGGAAGTAATTACCCCAAACTTTGGGAAATTACGAAAATGGCCCAAAACATCCGAAATACCTGATACACGATCGAAACACCAAACCGAAGCTCGCAACATGAATAATAACATTAAATGAACTTACGAGAAAGTCGAAACAACAGTTTCGGACGAGATTCGCAAGAATCGAACTCAAGTGCGGAAAAACCGCTAAAAAGCACGGAACTCAACAAAACGACACCGAAACGAGCTCGGATGACAAAAAGAGTAGAATTAATCATTCTCAGAATGACGAAACGGTCATGAGAGAGTCGTCAAAACGGACTCCGGCCTAAAAAAGAAATTTACCGAAAATCGAAAATTGCGGATATTACGACAAGCATATCTCCTATTGAAACCTCAAGTCAAAGGTCCACGTATACCTATCACAATCTTTCTATTCAGTCATTGACAATCCCTGAGTGATATCCATGTGACCGAATCGAGTTGAGTCGTGTTCGAGTATACTAATCTCATTAGCATACCTATAAAGTGTGCTCTCACTAACTATTAGTGAAGACAGGCACTCTACATGTCAAAGTATACGTTATACAAGTCTTGTCTAAACTTATTGCCCACTTAAGTTTTATCGACTTGCGAACTAGTTAAGCATTCGAGCTCTAAACACTTCTAGTGCATATCTCCTTATCTCCATAAGGAATAGAATGTTCGCTCTCAAATGCAAGGACTATTATTCTATATAACAAATCACAATGCCAGTGATATACAATAATATAGAAATAATAATTGACTTATTAACTATAATATTCATAATTACAATACAATTGCTCCCACTCTCTCATCATCTGAGTGGCATTCGAGAGCATATTTCTAACAGTTTTGTGGAAGGATCAGATGCAATAATGATGATGTACACCACTGAATTTCTATTTCCACTTGTTTCTCCTTTTCACCTAAGAGTGGAAATTCTTCATTAAAATAATAATCAGCGAATCGAGCGGTGAAAATATCACCTATTTTTTGTTCAATATATCTGATTATCTGTAATACCCTGATTTTTCGGATATATTTTTCGTTTATATATTGGATATCGTGGATGGTTAATTATGCTCGAGGACGTTGTGAACGTTTGATAATGTTATTGAATTGACTATATGTATTGATCTTGGCCTATGTTTGTATTTGATATGTCGTGACATTGGACAGGAATTGCTGAAATTGGCTAAGTATAGGATACTTAGCGTACGCTAATATTGAAGACTTACGTACGCTAAATCACAAGAGTTACGTACGTTATGGCCAAGACATTACGTACGTAACATGGGAATCAGACGATCGAGTCATGGTCGGCAGGTGGGACCCTGTGTCGGTAACTTTCGGCGGAGGATGTTGACAGGTGAGTCAACGTACGTGTTACGTACGTTATACAGGACGTGTTACGTATGTAACGCGACCATTGTACTGTAGCTAGTCAATTGGTATATTACGTACGTTATATGGTATGGGTTACGTACGTAATGGACTTCACGGAATGAGACAGTGAGTTTGTTACGTACGCTATGGATTTTGGATTACGTACGTTAAATTTGTTACATACGTTAAGTAAGGAGACTTACGTACGTAATGAGAGTGCAGTTTATATATTGAAGTGTTGCCTTTCATTTCTCTCACGATCCTTTGAGGTATTTCTCTCCAAAACTCGTCCCTCTTCACTTCTAAGAGTGTTCTAAACACTTCTAACATGATTGTGAGCTTGGAATCATGGAATTAGAGCTTGGTTATGGAACTATTGTTGATTCTTGAAGTGATTTCTTGTGTTACCCATATTCTATGAGGTATGTTGGATATTTCTCCTTTTCATTTCGGAATTTTGATGTTATAGTTAATGAATGATTCGTATGAAGATGATTATGATGTTGTTATTGCGAATTTGAGGATATATGAGGTTTATGTTGAAGGAAGATGATGATATGCTTTGAATATGTTGATTATGATTATGGAATCATAGAGTTCTTGATGTTCTTGAGGCCATATGATAACTATGATGATTTTATAATTCGTTTAACCGATTTAAGATGGTATTCTAAATCATAGTGATGATAGTGGTTAATTTAGATGAGATGAATCTTGATATGAGATTGAATTCCGGATTGAACATGTTATGATCATTGTTACCAAGTTGGTTCTATTATTGATATGATTATTGTTCTAGGTTGATTAACCAATAGGTATAATCGTTTTGCCGCGGTGAAAAGTCGTAGATTCCGTCCAGTCGGGGCTGAAGAGCTCGTAGACGAGGGCGATGAGTTCGGTGTTGGTTTTGTCGTGTTGGTATCCAGGCAAGTGTTTACTTGTTCGGTTGTAATGTTTTGATGAGTAATTCTATTTACATTTCATAAGTATTTTATGTTGTATTGCATATTGACGAATGTTCAGTGATGTTCTAAAAGGATTAGAATGCACAATTGATGATTGTTGAGATACTTGGACAATCTTGGGAAGATTGTAGTATTCGGATATTGTTGATGTCATTTTGGATATTCTTGGTATGTGGTATGCATTTCGGAAGGATATCCGGATAGAGGTATGTTTTATGGCAATCGTACATAGAAGATGGTGTACGGGAAAGTATTCGGTATTAAGGTATTATGTGGTATTATCGTGATATTGGGATTTTGATGAGAATCGTTGGATTACCGGGAGTGGTAAGGTTATCGTTGATGTTATTATTTTCATGATGCATGGCATGTGAATATTTATGTTTATGCACTTGTGGTTATTTGTCGGACATTATTGCTGACCCTGTTGTGGGACTTGTTTTTCAGGTATTGAGGACTTTGGTGGTAGCGGTCGTGAGGCGAGGATTCCGGACGATACTGGACATGGCATATTGTTGGGGAATTGTGTATTTTTTGTTTGTGTATATCGTTGTTGATGTATATGTATCTTGGACTGTGTTTTTATCCGCTGCGTGAGTTCTTTCAAATGGCTTTCGGCTTTTTGCCAATTGAGTTTGATTTCGAAAACCGATTCCCTTAACCGAGTTTTTGGCCTTGATTGTCTTGTCGGTAGTTGGTGTTTTCAAATGATTTTGTGAGTTTTAGAAAATACTACCGTCATCGGCCTTTTTGTCGTTCTTGTAATTGGTTTTTAGCCTGGTGGGTTCCGGCGCGGGGCCCACAGCGTGTAATATTCCTGGTTGGTTTTGGGGGTGTTACAAATATGGTATCGGAGCCCATAGTTTTGTGATAACCGGGCATGTGTGTTATGTGGCTCTACCAGTGCGGTAGTTGCGTGATTTTTATGTATCTGGATTTCTAGCTATTTTGGACTGTGTTGTTTTGGTTCTGTGTGATTTTCTTTGTACTGTCGTGGTGATGTGTGGGTTTGGGGATTGTTGGTGTTTCCGAGACCGACGAGGCAGGGAGTGAACGCCGGTTCCGTGGTCATGTGCAATGTGCGGCTCCAATCGGGAAGTGAACGCCGATGCAAGGCATGTGCAATGTGCGGCTTTCGATGTGGAGTGGAACGCCGGTGATACGTGCGTGTGACAAGGAGCGGCTCATGCACTTTAGGTGAGGATACACAGCGGCACAGATCCCACAAAACTCGACAGTGCTCTAAACTTGTTGTGGTCTTGGCAGAGACCAATCGTTCTCAAATTGTGATTATTCCTGTTTTGGCATTCTTGTTGTGTCGAGATTTTTGAAATGATGTCATATGCTAGTATCACGGGAGATCTTCGTCTTCACTGACTTGTAAGTATGTTGTTCGGATTATTCAATAATTCTTGGTTATCTTGGTGATTTTGGATTTTCCGTTGAAATGTTGTTTGTGCGAGTGATTGCAAGTTTCGAGGACGAAACTTATTTTTAAGGAGGGTAGAGTGTAATACCCCGATTTTTCGGATATATTTTCGTTTATATATTGGATATCGTGGATGGTTAATTATGTTCGAGGACGTTGTGAACGTTTGATAATGTTATTGAATTGAGTATATGTATTGATCTTGCCGTATATTTGTATTTGGTATGTCGTGACATTGGACATGAATTGCTGAAATTGGCTATGTATAGGATACTTAGCGTACGCTAATGTTGAAGACTTACGTACGCTAAATCACAAGAGTTACGTACGTTATGGCCGAGACATTACATACGTAACATGGGAATCAGACGATCGTGTCATGGTCGGCAGGTGGGACCCTGTGTCGGCAACTTTCGGTGGAGGATGTTGACAGGTGAGTCAACGTACGTGATACGTACGTTATACAGGACGTGTTACGTACGTAACACGACCATTGTACTGTAGCAAGTCAACTGGTATATTACGTACGTTATATGGTATGGGTTACGTACGTAATGGACTTCACGGAATGAGACAGTGAGTTTGTTACGTACGCTATGGATTTTGGATTACGTACGTTAAAGTTGTTACGTACGTTAAGTAAGTAGACTTACGTACGTAATGAGAGTGCAGTTTATATATTGAAGTGTTGTCTTTCATTTCTCTCACGATCCTTTGAGGTATTTCTCTCCAAATCTCGTCCCTCTTCACTTCTAAGAGTGTTCTAAACACTTCTAACATGATTGTGAGCTTGGAATCATGGAATTAGAGCTTGATTATGGAACTATTGTTGATTCTTAAAGTGATTTCTTGTGTTACCCATATTCTATGAGGTATGTCGGATATTTCTCCTTTTCATTTCGGAATTTTGATGTTATTAATGAATGATTCGTATGAAGATGATTATGATGTTGTTATTGCGAATTTGAGGATATATGAGGTTTATGTTAAAGGAAGATGATGATATGTTTTGAATATGTTGATTATGATTATGGAATCATAGAGTTCTTGATGTTCTTGAGGCCATATGATGACTATGATGATTTGATAATTCGTTTAACCGATTTAAGATGGTATTCTAAATCATAGTGATGATAGTGGTTGATTTAGATGAGATGAATCTTGATATGAAATTGAATTCCAGATTGAACATGTTATGATCATTGTTACCAAGTTGGTTCGATTATTGATATGATTATTGTTCTAGGTTGATTAACCAATAGGTATAATCGTTTTGCCGCGGTGAAAAGCCGTAGATTCCGTCCAGCCGGGGCTAAAGAGCTCGTTGACGAGGGCGATGAGTTCGGTGTTGGTTTCGTCGTGTTGGTATTCAGGCAAGTGTTTACTTGTTCGGTTGTAATGTTTTGATGAGTAATTCCATTTACATTTCATAAGTATTTTATGTTGTATTGCATATTGACGAATGTTCAGTGATGTTCTAAAAGGATTAGAATGCACAGTTGATGATTGTTGAGATACTTGGACAATCTTGGGAAGATTGTAGTATTCAGATATTGTTGATGTCATTTTGGATATTCTTGGTCTGTGGTATGCATTTCGGAAGGATATCCGGATAGAGGTATGTTTTATGGCAATCGTACATAGAAGATGGTATACGGGAAAGTATTCGGTATTAAGGTATTATGTGGTATTATCGTGATATTGGGATTTTGATGAGAATCGTTGGATCACCGGGAGTGGTAAGGTTATCGTTGAGGTTATTATTCTCATGATGCATGGCATGTGAATATTTATGTTTATGTACTTGCGGTTATTTGTCGGGCGTTATTGCTGACCCCGTTATGGGACTTGTTTTTCAGGTATTGAGGACTTTGATGGTAGCGGTCGTGAGGCGAGGATTCCGGACGATACTGGCTATGGCATATTGTTGGGGAATCGTGTATTTTTTGTTTGTGTATATCATTGTTGATGTATATGTATCTTGGACTGTGTTTTTATCCGCTGCGTGAGTTCTTTCAAATAGCTTTTGGCTTTTTTCCAACTGAGTTTGATTTCGAAAACCGATTCCCTTAATCGAGTTTTTGGCCTTGATTGTCTTGACGGTAGTTGGTGTTTTCAAATGATTTTGTGAGTTTTGGAAAATACTACCGTCATCGGCCTTTTTGTCGTTCTTGTAATTGGTTTTTAGCCTGGTGGGTTCCGGCTGTAATATCCGCAATTTTCGATTTTCGGTAAATTTCTTTTTTCGACCGAAGTCCGTTTTGACGACTCGCTCATGACCGTTTCGTCATTTCGAGAATGATTAATTCTGCACTTTTTGTCATCCGAGCTCGTTTCGGTGTTGTTTTGTTGAGTTCCGTGATTTTTAGCGGTTTTTCCGCACTTGAGTTCGATTCTTGCGAATCTCGTCCGAAACTGTTGTTTCGACTTTCTCGTAAGTTCATTTAATGTTATTATTCATGTTGCGAGCTTTGGCTTGGTGTTTTGATCACGTATCGTGATTTTCGGGCGTTTTGGGCCATTTTCGTAATTTCCCAAAGTTTGGGGTAATTACTTTCCGTTGTCGAATTTCGAGCCTTCGGCTGGTTGGAATCGTGTGTTCTCTTAGTGCTCGGATTCGTCTTTGCGAGTACTTCGTAACCGTATCTTCGATTCGTACTCAGGTTCGGGTTTCGGGGTCGTTCGGGCCGTCGGAGTGGGTCCCGGCCGAGTCATGGCTGGGCATGCCGGGCGAGCCACAGCCGAGTAACGTGCGGTAGTGATCGGCAGATCCGTACGAAAGGCCGGTTACGAACGTAAGCCCCTGGCAGTTAACATACGTAACGCTTCCGGCATTTCCAGTTAGGTAGTTCGGCCATGGCCGGTTACGTACGTAAGCCATGGCCGGTTACGTACGTAACCCGGCCGGCAGTCAGCCTATTTAAGGCCTGCGGACGTTTTTCTTCAGCCATTTCTCCTTCTTTTTCTTCCCGTACGCGGCTGTGGGTGTGTATATCATGGAGAGATGTTGTTGGACAATCAATCCATGAAGTTTTGGAGTTCATATCATCAATCATCAATCCTATAACATCCTCCAATCTACCGAATCAGGTCAGATTTCCTAGAAATCTAGTTTTGGGGAATTTGGGTATTTTGGTTGTTTTCGTCCGATTAATCCGATTTAACTTAGGATTATGATGGATTGATGATTATTTAGATGTATTATATCATTTCCCTTGTTATTCCATGGTTGGATCGTATCGATTCGTTATTTGGGTCGAGTTCTTGACCGACGCCTTGAAGGTGTCCGGTAAAATGTCTTAGAGGGGTTTTCGGGCGTTCTACGATTATCCTTCCTCGTATGATTGTTGATTTATGGATTATATGTTGTTAGGGTCGAGTTTCTTGCGAAGAAACCAAGTTGAACCCTTCCGTTCGTTGTCGTTTTCCATTTCGAAAACATCGGGCGTTTCGAAGCTTTCCGGTTGAGCCGTGTTCGTCTGGATACTTGCGTGCCGATTTTGAGGCAAGTACCTTGTCCATATAATTCTTGTTTTGCGGATATGATAATTGGTGATCGTCTAAATGTGTTTGTGTGGTCGTTTGAATTGAACTTTCAAAAGATTTGATTAGCCTTGTTAAAGGCCCTCTTTCAAAACGCGTGTGTTTTGTAAATTATGTGGGTTATAAGTGACTATGTGAATCCTACGGATATGTTTGGTGTTGATGTTGCGCTTGATAATGCGTGTATACATATATTATCTCCTTTCGATGCATTATGGTTGGACGTGTTGTTTTGTCAGGTGTTTGATGCCTCTTGTTGAGTTGTTTTTGATATCCTTGGTGTGATATTATATTTGTGCTTGATTGTTTCGCTAGCCAGCTCGGGAGGGTCCTTAGAGGCCTCGGGTGGGATTCATGGTGGCGTCTGTCCTAGGCGATGCCTCGTGCGTGTATGTTTGGTGAATGTATTTTGCTCACCACGGGACGGTCCGACGGCCCTGGGAAATCTATGACTTCACTCTGGGTCACGAGTAAAAACTTCACAGCTTGGTGTGTATGTTTAGTGAATGTATTTTGCTCACCCTGGGACGGTCCGACGGGGCCTCGGGGGAATCTATGACTTCACTCTGGGTTCACGAGTAAAAACTTCACAGCTTGGTGTGTATGTTTAGTGAATGTATTTTGCTCACCCTGGGACGGTCCGACGGGGCCTCGGGGGAATCTATGACTTCACTCTGGGTTCACGAGTAAAAACTTCACGAGTGCGTGTGTATGTTTTGTGAATGTGTTTGCTCACCTCGGGAGGGTTCGACGGGGCCACGGAGGGAGTCCAATGGTTTCGCCCTGGATTCACGAGTGAAACTTCACGGGTGCGTGTGTATTTTATGTCCGTCGAGGACACGTGATGTTGGGCTCTGGCCCTGTGAATTGTTATCGGTTTTCTATGTGTGAAAACAAAACCTTTGGGCTGTGACCCTGTTGATTTTGGAAAAAGAAGGATTTGATAATCCTAAATTGTTTTCTATTAAAACTCCCAAGGGTATTTTAAACCATTTTGCAAATCATTTTCGTTATTTGTGATCTTTCGGATTTGGAAAGTTTTACTCAAATTCTTGCCTCGGGAAGTATTCGTTTCGTGGTATTTTAATCTTTAAGGATTCCTGGTTATTATTATTCGTGGAACTTGAATTATATGGCTCGTATTTGCACTTTGTATTTGCACTAGCAAAACAGTGGAGTTTTGCTAACCCCCGAGTATTCGGGGGGTGGATGTCTATTTTTGCATTCAGGTTTTGGAGCATAGCACAGGGTCGGCACGAAGGATGATGAAAGATGAACGATACTAATCACACGAGGATCCGTTGATGTCGTATTGGTCTAGTTGTATTTTCTTTTCCGCTGCAGTATTTTTCCCCGTTGTACGGGAGCATTTTGTATTCGACCCCTGCGTGGGCATGTAATGTGTTAGAGTTGTATGTTTTTATTGAAAGGCCAAATCGGTCTACTGAGTCTTTTTAGCCTTAAAGACATTGTCGAGTTGTTCGATTGTTGTTACCAGCCTGGTAGATCCTTGAGGAAAGGTTCTACGGCGTGTAATATCCCTGAGCGGATTGGGGGTGTTACATCGGCGCGGGACCCACGGCGTGTAATATTCCCGGTTGGTTTTGGGGGTGTTACATTATCGAGGGTGAATCATATCCCACATAAATTCCCAATCTTCTTTGTGGTCCCATTTTTTTACGTTGCGGTGGAGCAATTGGTACATATACAGCACAGCCAAAAAGTTTAATATGTGAAAGATTTGGTTCTTGACCAAATACTAGCTGTAATGGGAAATATGCATGATATGCACTCGGTCTAATACGAATTAGTGTTGCAGCATGCAAGATAGCATGTCCCCATATAGAAATGGGGAGCTTTGTTCTCATTATTATTTGTATGGCAATAAGTTGGAGACGTTTGATTAATGATTCAGCCAAACCATTCTATGTATGAACATGAGCTACTGGATGTTCAACACCAATGCTCACTGTCATACAATAATCATTAAAGACTTGAAATTTAAATTCTCCAGCATTATCAAGTCGAACTTTCTTAATCATGTAATCTGGGAACTATGCTCTCAATTTGATTAATTGGGCAAGAAATCTGGTAAATGCCAAATTGCGAGTTGATAAAAGACATACGTGTGACCATATACTAGAAGCATCAATCAATACCATAAACTATCGAAATGATCCACAGTGTGGATGAATATGTCCACATATATCATCATGAATTCTTTCCAAAAGTGTTGGCGATTCATTCCCAACTTTAGTTGGTGATGGTCTTATTATAAATTTATCTTGAGAATAAGCAACACAAGATAGTTCATGAGATTGAAAAATCTTCTGGTTTTTCAATGGATGACCACTAGAATTTCCAATAATTTTCCGCATCATTATCGAACCAGGATGTCCTAGTCGATCATGCCAAACTTTGAATGTTTCAGCAAACGTTGGGTTTACTGTGTTATACGATTCAAATATTTTTATATTAGTATACTACAACCCAGATGATAGAGCGAGTAATTTTTCCAACACACACTTACTTTCGGAAGTATTTGAAGTAATACAAAGATATTCATCATTATTTTTATCCATAGTTTCAACATGAATCCATTCATACGAATATCTTTGAAACTTAATAAATTTCTTTGGGACTTGAGAGAAAATAATGCATTTCTTATTTTGAAGTTCGTGCCTGGTGGCATCAAAAAATTGACACTTCAAATTTCTCAATTATTTGTGCACTACCAGATATGGTTTTAACACTTGCTTTGACAATTCTCAATTGCTGAAAACATTTCTTATGTTTCAGTGTAGTATGTGTAGTAGCACTGTCTGCAAGACATAAGTCATTGTATTGAATTTTGGATTGAGACATATCTATGATTTGAAACTCTTTAGTAAGGATTAGAGCATTCGTGCTGATAATGTGTTAGAAAACTACAATAAACTAAAGAGAATACAAAGAGAATAGAGAGAATATAGAGAATGTATTTGTCTTGGAATTAATTTTTATTAAGAACTGAAACCCTATTTATAGAAAAACTTCAGATAGCACAAACGTAATTACATAATTTCATCATGGGCATAATAGTCATATGTTATAACATATTATCTTATTACGCACTTCGAGACGTACGCATTTCAACAAAAATGTGTTTTTTTGAAAAGTACTTTTTGGGAGTCCTTCTAAAAAATGTAAAAGCATATTTTTTTCTAAAATTTCTAAAATTACTATTCAGTTAAATTAAATTTGAGGGCAATTGATATTTTCTTCTCCATCGCAGCCCCATATTATATTAATAAAATTATTATTAATACAATACCTTTAATGTAATACAATTAATTTAAATAAAGACAAAAAATATTAAAAAGAGAGCGCCCCTGATGATAATTTTAATAGCTTAAAAGTACTTTTAATTTTAAACAATGCAAATGTAATACCCGGTTGTAATTCATTCATTTTCATTCAGTAATTATCAGTCTGTAATTGTCACTCAGTGTATTTTCACTCGATTATAATCATTCATCAATCATGTTCATTCACCGTGTTCACCGTTCGGAAAAACTTCGAGTTGTGTATCGTTATTGTTCATTGTTTCAACTTTCCTCATATGAGTTCGACTTTGTTAGATCACCATTAATTTTTGGTAACTCCAAAAATTCTAAATCTTTGCAATATTATAGAGCATCTAGTTAGCTTTCCAATGGTTCAAACAAAGGAGTCAATCGAGTCCTGACGAGAGAGTTATGGTCGCTTTAGCTCAACCGCTCATTTTTCGCTTATTGGCGATCATCGCCGAACGAACTCGGCCGTGTCGTCCGACACGGCCCGCGGCCGCATTTCGTCCGGAAATGCCGAAGTCTCTCGCCTCAGACCCAACCGTGTCGCTCGCACGGCCGAGTCGAACTCTTCCAGATAAGCGAACCGACCGCCGACACGCCCGACCGTGTTCCGTGACACGGCCGAGTCATGCCGAGTCGCCGCTTCGGACGGTCACTATCGGAAGGCCCTCCGCGCCGCGACCGTGTCAAGGCAGACACGGTCGAGTCCCTATCGCCAGTATGCGACACGACCGTGCCGATCGGCACGGCCGTGTCCGGCAGGCGATCAACTCCTTTAAATTCGCTTTTTCAAGATTTCACCATTTCTCTCCCTTTTCTTCACCTTCAACCGAGAGAGAAAGCTTGAGGGAGGGTTTTTCCTTCACAAATCATTTGGGTGTTTGATTTTCTTCATCTCCTTTCGATCGTGAAGCCCGGATAATCAATCTAACGCGTGTTCTTCGGATTAAAGTACTTGGATCTTCAAAGGTAATATTCTTCAACACCTTGGATTTCGATTTTTATGTTGAGATACGATGTTTTGGACGTTATATTCATGATATATGAAGGGATATGTATATGATTATGAGTTTGTATAAGGATTCATTGGATTATTGAGGAATTATTCAAGAACACCTTGAAAATCGAGTTAGAATTGGGGATTTTCGACTAATTGTTGTTATAATCACGATTTTGGATATTCATAATGGATTATTGATCATATTGGAGATGTTTTGTTGGTTTGAAACACTTCTTGGGGGAATTAATAGTGGCTTATTGAGATTTGATTGTAAACAACCGGAGTTTGGCCACAACTATTCGATATAATGCCCCAATGAACTTAGTTTAATCGTATCGACGTTTTGAGTTCGTTATATTCGTTTTTAATTCGTGTATTGATCGGATTGTTGGTAATTGTATTGAATTAAGGTTGTTCGTGCGACCGACACTTCATTTAGGACTTTTGTTCGTGGAAGGACTTTCTTCATCGGTATTGTGTAAGTTAATTCTTACTCGGTTAAAAGGATATTCATCCCTTTTGTTGTTGTTCATTCATAATCATAACTCATTCATCATTATATTAACTGTATCAAAACTTGTTGTTATCAATTAATCATTTCAGTCATAAGGAACGACGGTTCCAATCTTTTCATTGAGCTGTCATTTATTTCATTACCATTCCACCTCGGTGAGTCATTATTCATTTTCGATGTCACTTTTGTTATATCGTGGCATTCCGGGTCATACTGGCGTGCCGGTTGGTATGTGTAGGATTTTTATGTCGGGCACATTTATGTCGTGTATTGGTTGTTGGCCTCACATTGGACTGTGCACACGAGTCAATGTGTCTCGTGAGACTGATTAGGTACAAGACCACGCGTGTATTCGATCGTTGGTGGCTTGTGCACGGACACATTTCCATCCCGGGCGTAGTGTGGCGCCACCCTTTGAGCCGTACTGTTAGTTGATGCATATAACATGTTTGATTGCGTATGTTTCGACAGGATATTTCATAACTTCAGATATAATCATGATTGTGCATTTTCAACCCTTGAGGATTGTTGTTCTTTGTAACTGACCCCGTTTGGGGATTTTGTTTTTCAGGTCTTGGCAAGGCAAAAGTACGGGGAGAACACGCTGACGTCGAGGAGTCCCAGTGATACTAGTAGGGGCAGCCGATCTTCGATTATTCATGTTAATGTCCTTTATTTTCCGCTTAATACTTTCAATTTAATACTCAGTTTCATTAAGTCTTGTGTATTATATCTTAATATAAAATACACTAATATTATGTATTTTAATGGAGTGTTATATCTAAAATACTAATCAGAGTAATTATTGTTTTAATGTAGTTAGGTACTACATTTATCCTATGTAATTCATTCATTTTCATTTGCACGGTGGGTCCTGGGTTGGGGATTTACGGCACTGTAATATCCGCCTAGTTTGGGGTGTTACAGAGTTGGTATCGGAGCGTGGTTTTGAATACTACCTTCCGAGTCATGTTTCATTTGAAATCATCGTCATCGGACTAGTATCATTGGACTTTCGCGTCACGTGTGACCTGTGAAAATGCCGAGCCAATCGCACCAAAGAATCGTAAGATTTCTAACGCCATGGTATAATTTCTCGCAATAGTCATTCATTCATCATTCATCAATTTACAATCCTCAAACATCATCATTCATTGTGATTAGATTGATCATCTTAAGCGATCAATCACTTAATTCATTTCATTACTCGATTAATAATCGGGACGATCATGTTAACTCATTAATTACTCAATTCATTTCATTACTCGATTGTCAATCTGGATGATCATATTATCAATCTTGTTAAGTTATTCAAGATAATCATTTCAAGAATTTCATCGGATAATCATGTAACTTCAGAAATCATTCATATAATCACTAAGTTAGAGCATGTATACTCATTTTCATCATCTCATGACATAATCATAACGTGCTAATCATGCGGGAAATATAATCATTATGCGACCTTCCTACTTCGGTATGGAGAGAGCTGTCAGGATGCACGGGGAGAGGCGCAGCGGACCGAAACCCGAGAAATAATCACTCAGCCGGAAATCGTGCCCAGGACTCGGCTCGATCAGAAGATGTTCGGGTTGATCCACTCACTTTTATGCAGGCCATGATGATGACCCATGTGCAGTTGCTCAATCATCATTGCGCCACTCTGACCGGATTAATCGAGAGAACTCTCCCGTATGAGACTACCGCTAAGGAAAGTCTTGAACAACAACCTTCATCTTTCGGCAAGAAATCAACGGCGTAATCAACCCAAAGGCGGTCACTAACCTTCAAGAAGCCTCGTGTGAGCCCTATCGCTTCGAGCGACCTTCTACGGTGCATAATCGTGCGGGATCTCATTCCCGAGCGCGCTCGCCATCACCTGTTTCAATTGTGGAACGCCGGTCATTTCAGACCGAGTGTCTCAAACCGTCTATCACGTGCTATAATTGTGGGAATTTTGGGCATAAGGCCCGCTTTTGCCGAAAGGACTCCAAGTCGGATCCGCGGCATCTCGTGCCCCGGCAACCGGCGTTTGAGAATCGATCGCTTTGTCATCGTCGTTTAAGACAATGGAAGCAAATAGAGTTGGAACTCGTATTTATCAGACGGGAGCGTCCGGTTCGGGGACCGGCAAGTCCAAGATTCATATGATGAGGAGGATCGACGATTCGGTGGTCCGAATGATTTTAGGTATACTCGTAATTTTATTTCAACTTGTGTGTACCTTTTGATGCTGGTACACCGCATTCATTCATTTTCGAATCATGCTTGAATAGACTTATTTCGGGATAGTTCTATTGCTTGTGGACCTCATACCATCGGTCTACCTGACGATGGAAGAATTTTCGGAATCATACCGAATTAAGCTTAATGACCGCGATTGGTTGATGGATCTAATCGTGGTGAACTTATCTTAGGACGATGTAATTTTCGGTATTAGTTGGTTTGATCGTCTTGATACTATCCTCAGTGTTTGTTAGCGTTTGGTCGCTATCTTTCCGTTGTTGGTTGTCGAATGTGCTTCAGGAAGTAATCCCGTTGTTCCGTAAGAAGTATTATTATGACGAAAGCGATAAATTCCGCAATCGAACTATTCAATCATTCATTATATCATTTTCATCGATTGGCCTTTCTAAGGCAATCGAGTTATTCAATCATTCCTTGTATCATTTCCATCGATTGGTCTTTCTAAGGCAATCGAGTTATTCAATCATTCATTGTATCATTTTCATCGATTGGCCTTTCTAGGGCAATCGAGTTATTCAAACATTCATTGTATCATCTTCATCGATTGGCCTTTCTAAGGCAATCGAGTTGTTCAATCATTATTGGTATCTCTTTTTATCGATTGACCATTCTAGGGCAATCGAAATGTTCAATCATTCGTGGTATCATTGTCATCGATTGACGATGTATTTCCAGACGAGTTATCTGGTTGCCTTCACATAGAGTAAGGGAATTCAGGAGTGAGTTGGAGCCGGTACGTCCTCTTTATCGAAGGCACCGTATCGGATGGCCCCGACCAGAATGCAGGAGTTGAAGATTCAACTTGAGGAATAGTTCGAGGAAGGTCATCTTCGACCGATTGCGTCCCCGTGAGGAGCACCAGTGTGATCTGTCAAGGAGAAGGATGGCTCGTCTCGTGTGTGTATTAATTACCAGGAGTTGAACAGAGTGATGATCAAGAGTAGTATCCTTTACCTCGTATTGATGATCTTTTAGATTAACTTCAGAGCTTCGGATTTTCCAAGATCGACTTAAGATCTGGATATCACCGATTGCGGATTCGAGAGTCGGATATCGCGAGGACAGCGTTTCGTACACGCTATGGTCATTATGAGTTCGTAGTTATGCCGTTCGGGCTAACTATTGCACTGCGGTATTCGGGGAATTAATGAATCGGGTTTTCATCGACTTTTGGATCGGTTTGTTGTTGTCTTCATCGAAGACATTTTGATTTATTCTCTTAGCCGAGAGGAACACGAGGTTCATCTTCTTCGTGTTCTCGACGTGTTGAGACGAGAGCAACTTTATGGAAAGTTTTCCAAATGTGAGTTCTAGAGGTCCGAGTGACTTTCTCGGGCATGTAATTTCATCTGACAGAGTTCGTGTCGACCCTCAGAAGACGGAGACTATCCGAGATTGGCAACCTCCGAAAGATATTAAGTAAATCCGATGTTTCCTCGGATTAGTTGGTCAATTATCCAACCCACGACCTGGAGCTAGCAGTCGTGGTTTTCGCGTTGGGGATTTGGCGTCGTTACCTTTATGGCGTCACCTTTCAGTTATTCACCAATCACAAGAGTTGAAGGATATATTTACTCACAAGGAGTTAAATATGCGACAGAGGCGGTGGTTGGAACTAATCAAAGATTTTGATATCGAGATCCTTTACCACCCGGGCAAGGCGACGTTGTCGCCACGCCTTGAGTCGTAAGTCTGTTCAAGAGCGGATGCTTGCTCGTTTAACGATTCGAAGGAGCTTGTGAGGAATTCCTTAGACCCGATATCGAGGTGCAGCGGCTAGTTCGGGACGACTTTGTATGTTAGAGATTTCATCGTCACTTGAGGAGGTAATCGAGAGAATCGAGTTCGGACCCTCCATTGTTGCGCATCCGTGAAGATGTGGCTCAGAGAAAGCCTCTGGATTCGTGATCCACGAGGATGGACTTTTGAAATTTAAGAATCGGATGTGTGTACCGTGAATGATGAGTTGAAAAACTCGATTTTGAGAGAAGCTCATGCTACCCCTTATTCTGTTCATCCGGTCCAGAAGATGTACAAGGACTTGAAACAAAATTACCGGTGGAGTACTATGAAGCGAGAAGTCGCGAGAATTTGTTTCGAGATGCTTAACTCACAACAAGTCAAGATGGAACATCGGCGGCCGAGTATGTTGATACCTGGCTCCTATTCCGAATGGAAGTGGGAAGACATTTCTATGGAATTCATCACGAATTGCCGACGAGTCGTCGTGGCATAAATACGATCGAGTGATCGCGGATCTTTACTAATTTAGCTCATTTCCTTGAAATCAAGGATATGTGGAGTCCCAAGAGAGGCCCGATTGTTCATCAAGGAGATAGTGAGGCGCACGGTACTCCTAAGAGTATCGTTTCCGATCGTGACGGACGATTTGTTTCCCATTTTGGAAATCGATTCATCGTGCTATGGGAACTCGGCTTAATCTCGTATTGCCTTTCATCCTCGGTCAGACGGACAATCGGAGAGAACTATTCGGACATTAGAGGACATATTGAGGGCATGCGTTCTAGATTAGTAGGCGATTGGGAAGCCCAATTCTTGTTGTTTAAGTCCACGTACGCTTTAGTTGGCATCTTTGCGATGAAGATAGCACCTTACGAGGCACAGTACGGTCGTCGTTGTCGATATCCTTTGTGTTAGGATGACTTGTCGAATCAATCGACCGAGCCCGATATGCTTATAGCCGCCCGGGAGAAGGTAGCTTTGATCAAGAGTCGTATGTTGACAACTCAGAGTCGACAGAAATCATATGCAGATAATCGTCGTCGACCACTAGAGTTCGAGACGGGTGACCATGTTTTGGTCAAGGTATCTCAGAGTCGAGGTATTTTCCGTTTCGGAAAACGGGGGAAGTTGAGTCCGAGATTCATTGGACCGTTTGAAATTTTGGATCGAGTAGGCGAGTTAGCTTATCGATTGGCTTTACCTCCGGCTTTGAGCCGAATTCATAATGTGTTTCATGTCTCTCAGTTGCGGAAGTTTGTTGCCGACCCGAGTCACATACTTGATTCGGCCAATCGAGATCGCGGATGAGCATTCGTACGAGGAGCGTCCTGTACGAGTGTTGGAGCGGCGAATCAAACAGTTGAGGAATAAGTCGATTCCTTTGGTCAAGATTCAGTGGTCTAGACATGGAGTCGAAGAGGCTACTTGGGAAACCGAGGATAGTATGCGGGAGGGTTATCCCGAGTTGTTTGACCCTTAGTTTCGGGGACGAAACTCTTTTAAGGAGGGGTGTATGTAATACCCGGTTGTAATTCATTCATTTTCATTCAGTAATTATCAGTCTGTAATTGTCACTCAGTGTATTTTCACTCTATTATAATCATTCATCAATCATGTTCATTCACTGTGTTCACCGTTCGGAAAAACTTCGAGTTGTGTATCGTTATTGTTCATTGTTTCAACTTTCCTCATATGAGTTCGACTTTGTTAGATCACCATTAATTTTTGGTAACTCCAAGAATTCTAAATCTTTGCAATATTATAGAGAATCGAGTTAGCTTTCCAATGGTTCAAACGGTGAGTCAATCGGAGTCCGGACGAGAGAGTTATGGTCGATTTAGCTCAACCGCTCATTTTTCAGTTATTGGCCGATCACTGCCGAACGAACTCGGCCGTGTCGTCCGACACGGCCCGTGCCGTACTCGTCCGGAAATGCCGAAGTCTCTGCCTCAGGACCCGACCGTGGCGTCTGGCACGGCCGAGTCGAACTCTTCCGGATAAGCGAGCCGTGCCGACACGCCCGCCGTGTTCCGGGACACGGTCGAGTCATCTTAGTCATTGTCGGACGGGTCACTATCGGAAGGCCCTCCGCGCCGCGACCGTGTCAAGCGGGACACGGTCGAGTCCCCTGTCGGCCGGTGTGCGACACGGCCGTGCCCGATCGGCACGGGCCGTGTCCGGCAGCGATCAACTCCTTTAAATTCGTTTTTCACATTTCACCCATTTCTCTCCCTTTTCTTCACCTTCAACCGAGAGAGAAAGCTTGAGGAGGGTTTTCCTTCACAAATCATTTGGGTGTTTGATTTTCTTCATCTCTTTTCGATCGTGGCTTAGGATAATCAATCTAACGCGTGTTCTTCGGATTAAAGTACTTGGATCTTCAAAGGTAATATTCTTCAACACCTTGGATTTCGATTTTTGTGTTGAGATATGATATTTTGGACGTTATAATCATGATATATGAAGGGATATGTATATGATTATGAGTTTGTATAAGGATTCATTGGATTATTGAGGAATTATTCAAGAACACCTTGAAAATCGAGTTGGAATTGGGGATTTTCGACTAATTGTTGTTATAATCACGATTTTGAATATTCATAATGGATTATTGATCATATTGGAGATGTTTTGTTGGTTTGAAACACTTCTTGGGGGAATTAATAGTGGCTTATTGAGATTTGATTGTAAACAACCGAAGTTTGGCCACAACTATTCGATATAATGCCCCAATGAACTTAGTTTAATCGTATCGACGTTTTGAGTTCGTTATATTCGTGTTTAATTCGTGTATTGATCGGATTGTTTGTAATTGTATTGAATTAAGGTTGTTCGTGCGACCGACACTTCATTTAGGACTTTTGTTCGTGGAAGGACTTTCTTCATCGGTATTGTGTAAGTTAATTCTTACTCGGTTAAAAGGATATTCATCCCTTTTGTTGTTGTTCATTCATAATCATAACTCATTCATCATTATATTAACCGTATCAAAACTTGTTGTTATCAATTAATCATTTGATCATAAGGAAGCAGCGGTTCCAATCTTTTCATTAATTTGTCATTTATTTCATTACCATTCCACCTCGGTGAGTCATTATTCATTTTCGATGTCACTTTTGTTATATCGTGGTATTAGGTCATCTTGGCGTGCCGGTTGGTATGTGTAGGATTTTCATGTCGGGCACATTTATGTCGTGTGTTGGTTGTTGGCCTCACATTGGATGTGCACACGAGTCAATGTGTCTCGTGAGGCGATTAGGTACAAGACCACGCGTGTATTCGATCGTTGGTGGCTTGTGCACGGACACATTTCCATCCGGGCGTAGTGTGGCGCCACCCTTTGAGCCGTCTTGTTAGTTGATGCATATAGCATGTTTGATTGCGTATGTTTCGGGGATATTTCATAACTTCAGATATAATCATGATTGTGTATTTTCAATCCTTGAGGATTGTTGTTCTTTGTAACTGACCCCGTTTGGGGATTTTGTTTTTCAGGTCTTGGCAAGGCAAAAGTACGGGGAGAACACGCTGACGTCGAGGAGTCCCAGTGATACTAGTAGGGGGCCCCGATCTTTCAGTTATTCATGTTATTGTCCTTTATTTTCCGCTGCAGACTTTCATTCGAATACTCCGTTTCATTCAGTGTTGTGTATTTTATCTTCATATAAAATACACTAGTATTCGGTATTGTCCTGGTGTGTTATAACTAAACTCCTCATCGGAGTAATTATTGTTGTAATGTAGTTCGGTACTACATTTATCCTATGTAATTCATTCATTTTCATTTGCCTGGTGGGTCCCAGTTGGGGATTTACGGCACTGTAATATCCGCCTAGTTTGGGGTGTTACAGCAAATACTTTTTTCTGAAAAGTTGCTTTTATGGAAACTCATCCAAATTCCAAATACAAAATTAAACTGTTTCTGCTTTTGACTTCTGTTTTTGCTTTTGCTTTTGGCTTTTCCTCTTTTAAAAGTCCATTTCTTCAGGACTTGGGAGAAAATAATGCATTTCTTATTTTGAAGTTCGTGCATCATGGCATCAGAAAATTGACACTTCCAAATTTCTCAATTATTTGTGCACTACCAGATATGGTTTTAACACTTACTTTGACAATTCTCAATTGCTGAAAACATTTCCTATCTTTCAGTGTAGTATGTGTAGTAACACTGACTGCAAGACATAAGTCGTTGTCTTGAATTTTGGATTAAGACATGTCTATGATTGTTGAAACTCTTTAGTAAGGATTAGAGCATTCGTGCTGATAACGTGTTAGAAAACTGCAATAAACTAAAGAGAATACAAAGAGAATAGAGAGAATATAGAAAATGTATTTGTCTTGGAATTAATGTTAATTAAGAACTGAAGCCCTATTTATAAGAAAACGTCAGATGGCACAAATGTAATTACATAATTTCATCAGGGGCATAATAGTCATTCACATGTTATAAATATTATCTTATTACGCACTACGAGATGTACGCATTTCAACAAAAATGTGTTTTTTTAAAAAAACACTTTTTTGGGAGTCCTTCTAAAAAAAGTAGAAGCATATTTTTTAAAATTTTCAAAATTACCCTTCAGTTAAATTAAATTTGAGGGCAATTGATGTTTTCTTCTCCATCGCAACCCCATATTATATTAATAAAATTAATATTAATACAATACCTTTAATGTATTATATTTAATTTAAATAAAGATAAAAATATTAAAAAGACAGCACGCCCTTAATGATAATTTTAATAGCTTAAAAGCACATTTAATTTTAAACAATGCAAATATTTTTTTCTCAAAAGTTGCTTTTATGGAAACTAATCCAAACACAAAATCAAACTACTTCTGCTTTTGACTTCTGTTTTTGCTTTGCTTTTTGCTTTTTTCTTTTTTTAAAAGTCTATTTCTTCGGGACTTGGGAGAAAATAATGCATTTCTTATTCTGCAGTTCGTGCCTCGTGGCATCAGAAATTTGACACTTCCAAATTCCTCAATTATTTGTGCACTACCAGATATGGTTTTAACACTTGCTTCGACAATTCTCAATTGCTGAAAACATTTCTTATCTTTCAGTGTAGGACGTGTAGTAGCACTGTCTGCAAGACATAAGTCATTGTCTTGAATTTTGGATTGAGACATGTATATGATCGTTGAAACTCTTTAGTAGGATTAGACCATTCGTGCTGATAACGTGTTAGAAAACTGCAATAAACTAAAGAGAATACAAAGAGAATAGAGAGAATACTGTATTTGTCTTGGAATTAATTTTTATTAAGAACTGAAGCCCTATTTATAGGAAAACTTCTGATGGCACAAACGTAATTACATAATTTCATCAATGGCATAATAGCCATTCACATGTTATAATATATTATCTTATTACGTACTTCGAGACGTACGCATTTCAACAAAAATGTGTTTTTTTTTAAAAGAACTTTTTGGGAGTCCTTCTAAAAAAGTAGAAGCATATTTTTTTTAAAATTTCCAAAATTACCCTTCAGTTAAATTAAATTTGAGGGCAATTGATGTTTACTTCTCCATCGCAGCCCCATATTATATTAAAAAAATTATTATTAATACAATACCTTTAGTGTAATACATTTAATTTAAATAAAGATAAAAATATTAAAAAGACAGCACGCCCTTAATGATAATTTTAATAGCTTAAAAGCACTTTTAATTTTAAACAATGCAAAAATACTTTTATATGAAAAGTTGCTTTTATGGAAACTAATCCAAACACAAAATTAAACTACTTCTACTTTTGACTTCTGTTTTTGCTTTTGCTTTTTTCTTTTTTCTTTTTTAAAAGTCCATTTCTTCGGGACTTGGGAGTAAATAATGCATTACTTATTTTGAAGTTCTTGCCTTGTGGCATCAGAAAATTGACACTTCTAAATTCCTCAATTATTTGTGCACTGCCAGATATGGTTTTAACACTTGCTTTGACAATTCTCAATTGCTGAAAATATTTCTTATCTTTCAGTATAGTATGTGTAGTAGCAGTGTCTGCAAGGCATAAGTCATTGTCTTGAATTTGGATTGAGACATATCTATGATCGTTGAAACTCTTTAATAAGGATTAGAGCATTCGTGCTGATAACGTGTTAGAAAACTGCAATAAACTAAAGAGAATAACAAGAGAATTGAGAGAATATAGAGAATGTATTTGTCTTGGAATTAATTTTATTAAGAACTAAATCCCTATTTATAGGAAAACTTCAAATGCCACAAACATAATTACATAATTTCATCAGGGGCATAATAGTCATTCACATGTTATAACATATTATCTTATTACGCACTTCGAGACGTACGCATTTCAACAAAAATGTGTTTTTTTGAAAAGCACTTTTTGGGAGTCCATCTAAAAAAAGTAAAAGCATTTTTTTTTTAAATTTCCAAAATTACCCTTCACTTAAATTAAATTTGAGGGTAATTGATGTTTTCTTCTCCATCGCAACCCCATATTATATTAATAAAATTATTATTAATACAATACCTTTAATGTAATACATTTAATTTAAATAAAGACAGAAATATTAAAAAGACAGAACGCCCTTAATATAATTTTAATAGCTTAAAAGCACTTTTAATTTTAAACAATGCAAATACTTTTTTATGAAAAGTTGCTGTTATGGAGATTAATCCAAACACAAAATTAAACTACTTATGCTTTTGACTTCTATTTTTGCTTTTGCTTTTGGCTTTTTCTTTTTTAAAAGTCCATTTCTTCGGGACTTGGGAGAAAATAATGCATTTCTTAGTCTGAAGTTCGTGCCTCATGGCATCAGAAAATTGACACTTTCAAATTCCTCATTTATTTGTGTACTACCAGATATGGTTTTAACACTTGTTTGACAATTCTCAATTGCTGAAAATATTTCTTATCTTTCAGTGTAGGATGTGTAGTAGCACTGTCTGCAAGACATAAGTCATTGTCTTGAATTTTGGATTGAGACATGTCTAATGATCGTTGAAACTCTTTAGTAAGGATTAGAGCATTCGTGCTGATAACGTGTTAGAAAACTGCAATAAACTAAAGAGAATACAAAGAGAATAGAGATAATATAGAGAATGTATTTGTCTTTGAATTAATTTTTATTAAGAACTGAAGCCCTATTTATAGAAAAACTTCAGATGACACAAACGTAATTACATAATTTCATCAGTGGCATAATAGTCATTCACATATTATAATATATTATCTTATTACGCACTTCGAGACATACACATTTCAACAAAAATGTGTTTTTTTTTAAAAGCACCTTTTGGGAGTCCTTCTAAAAAAAGTAGAAGCATATTTTTTTAAAATTTCCAAAATTATCCTTCAGTTAAATTAAATTTGAGGGCAATTGATGTTTACTTCTCCACCGCAGCCCCATATTATATTAATAAAATTATTATTAATACAATACCTTTAGTGTAATACATTTAATTTAAATAAAGATAAAAATATTAAAAAGACAACACGCCCTTAATGATAATTTTAATAGCTTAAAAGCACTTTTAATTTTAAACAATGGAAATACTTTTATCTGAAAAGTTGCTTTTATGGAAACTAATCCAAACACAAAATTAAACTGCTTCTGCTTTTGACTTCTGTTTTTGCTTTTGCTTTTTTCTTTTTTCTTTTTTAAAAGTCCATTTCTTCGGGACTTGGGAGTAAATAATGCATTACTTATTTTGAAGTTCGTGCCTCGTGGCATCAGAAAATTGACACTTCCAAATTCCTCAATTATTTGTGCACTGCCAGATATGGTTTTAACACGTGCTTTGACAATTCTCAATTGCTGAAAACATTTTTTATCTTTCAGTATAATATGTGTAGTAGCAGTGTCTGCAAGGCATAAGTCATTGTCTTGAATTTGGATTGAGACATATCTATGATCGTTGAAACTCTTTAGTAAGGATTAGAGCATTCGTGCTGATAACGTGTTAGAAAACTGCAATAAACTAAAGAGAATAAAAAGAGAATAGAGAGAATATAGAGAATGTATTTGTCTTGGAATTAATTTTATTAAGAACTAAAGCCCTATTTATAGGAAAACTTCAAATGCCACAAACATAATTACATAATTTCATCAGGGGCATAGTAGTCATTCACATATTATAACATATTATCTTATTACGCACTTCGAGACGTACGCATTTCAATAAAAATGTGTTTTTTTTTTGAAAATCACTTTTTGGGAGTCCATCTAAAAAAAGTAAAAGCATATATTTTTTTTTTAAATTTCCAAAATTACCCTTCACTTAAATTAAATTTGAGGGTAATTGATATTTTCTTCTCCATCGCAACCCCATATTATATTGATAAAATTATTATTAATACAATACCTTTAATGTAATACATTTAATTTAAATAAAGACAAAAATATTAAAAAGACAGAACGCCCTTAATGATAATTTTAATAGCTTAAAAGCACTTTTAATTTTAAACAATGCAAATACTTTTTTTATGAAAAGTTGCTTTTATGGAAATTAATCCAAACACAAAATTAAACTACTTATGCTTTTGACTTCTGTTTTTGCTTTTGCTTTTGGCTTTTTCTTTTTTAAAAGTCCATTTCTTCGGGACTTGGGAGAAAATAATGCATTTCTTATTCTGAAGTTCGTGCCTCATGGCATCAGAAAATTGACACTTCCAAATTCCTCAATTATTTGTGTATTACCAGATATGGTTTTAACTAGGGCTGGGACTTTGGACCCGAATAACCGAAGATCCGAACCGAAATTGACATTTCGGTTCGGTTCGGTTCGGGTTTTAAGAAAAAAATTATTTATAAATTTCGGGTTCGGGTCCTGCAATAAATTTCGGGTTCGGGTTCGGTTATTGTAATTTTAAAATTTCAATAACCGTACTACCCGAAATTAGTGACAATAACCGAACAAAATTTCGGGTTTTCCGGATATTTTTGAAAATTTCGGGTTTTCCGGTTATTTCTGAAAATTTCGGTTATTTCAAGTAATGAAAAATTTCGGTTCGGTTATTTCGAAAATTAATCAAGTAATGAAAAAATTTCGGGTTTTCCGGTTATTTCTGAAAATTTCGGGTTGTAAATTTCGGTTCGGTTTTTTCGGTTTTTTGGTAAAATTACTTCGGTTCCTAGAAATTCGGTTCCTGGAGAAAAAGTCAGGAAGCGAACCCGAATTACATAACACATTTGGAACTTCGGTTCCTTACTTTTTTTTCAAGAAACCAAACTATCCCAGCCCTAGTTTTAACACTTGCTTTGACAATTCTCAATTGCTGAAAATATTTTTTATCTTTCAGTGTAGGATGTGTAGTAGCACTGTCTGCAAGACATAAGTCATTGTCTTGAATTTTGGATTGAGACATGTCTAATGATCGTTGAAACTCTTTAGTGCAATATCCGGGGATAAATTTTTTTTTTGTGTTACTGTTGAGTTGTACATATTCATTTGGAATTGTACAAGTGTTGTTGTTTTGGACTGATACAATGTATATTGTATTGGAATATTTCGGGATCGAAATATTATACTTGTCGTCGGGTTAGTTTCGTCGTTTGAATGTTGGTTGGAGAGTTTGGATTTTTGGCTAAGTACACTAGCCTTAACGTACGCTATATGTGTAGACTTACGTACGTTATGGGTTGAGTATTACGTACGTTATGCCTGTAAGGTTACGTACGTAATGCTTGGTAGGTGGCAGGAACCTTCCTCGTAGTCACTTTCGGCCGGTGGGTCCCGAGCATCTTCCGATCGGATCTCACTATTGCGATCAGCGGACCCTTACGACGTTAAGAGGTGAGCTTTACGCACGTAATGTAGGTCTTGTTAACGTCGTAATAAGTTCTTGTTTACGTGCGTTAAGGCCTTCGTATTTTAGTCGATTAGTTCTCGGATTTTTCATTACGACGTTAATGTCTTAGTATAGCGTACGTAATGCCTCTTACGTACGTTAACCATAGTGTATAACGTACGTAATGAATTGGTCAGTCTATTTATCTTGGTTTCGTCTTTCATTTCCTCACGAACCAAAACACATTTTCTCTCCCTAGAATCGTCCGTTTGGACTTGTTATTGATGTTTAGCCTCTTCCAACTCGATCTTGATCATCCTAGCTTGGATTGAAGCTTGAAGTTGGAAGCTTGTTGGTGCTCCTTTGGTGTTTGGAGGCTTCTTCTTGTTCTTCTTTGGTAAGTTCCCTCAATCTCTTGTTCTTCAAGTGATTTTCGAGTTGTTGTTGTTGTTTTCTTCGGGTATTGTTTGATTAATGGAGTATATCATGATTCTTCATAGTTTGGATGAACTTTTGATGAAGAACATGTTGGTATAGCTTGATGATGATTATGTTCTTGATGTTTTAGATTGTTTGGAGGTTTTAATCATGTCTAGGAAAGATTATGTTAAGATTGTTATATGATTAACATAGTCTTGAGATGATTATTATTGTTGGTGGTGTTCTTGTAAGATTTTAACCATTTTAGTAAGGATTTATGATGATCCAGGAGGTGATTATCATAATTTGAAAATGGTTGAGTGAATCTTGTTGTTTAATCCGAATTCATGATGCATTGATGAAGGATTTCATTTCAGACATCATGATTATTGAGTTGATGATGTTCTTGGGGTGATAATGATAATAGTGATAATATTATCATTGTAGGAGGATCAATTTGATGATATTGGTGATATTATCATCTTGAGATGATTGTTTTGATTATTGTTCTTAAGTGAATCTTGTTGAATGGATTTCACAAGTGTTAAGAACGTAATGATCATGTTAATTGATCATCGAGGTGTTGGAGGACGTTAGGATTCATAGTTGAGAACTATGATACTCGTTCGTGCGGTGTGATCAATTCGTGTTTGAATCGGACTTTGTCCTTGTCGTTATTTTCTATTGATTTTGTGTTTTTGAATGAATCATTTTCATTCAAGGTTGTTAGAGTGTTTGTGTTCGTCGGGAGGCGCCGTTCGTCGTTTCGTGCCAGGACGTTGATCGTGGAAGGACTTTCTCGTCTTCGGTTTGAGGCAAGTTTTATACTTGTACTGGTCAATGAGATTAATGTTATCATATATGTGTATGAATGTATTGTATCATTTCGAGACTTAGTCTCTTCGTGATTTGTTGATATTCGGGAATTGTTTGATGCAATACCCTTCGGTGATTATGCCAGATGTGATTGTTATTCGTTAACGGCCGGTTTAAGGCATTGAGATTCTTGTTGTCGATAGCCGGTTCGCGGCATCGATGTATCGATTATTATTGTTGACGTGAATGTCGTTCTGAGGCATCGTTGAATCGTTATTATTGAATTGGAACTGTCACTATGATGTTGCATTGGCCGACTGAAGGCGTTTGATATATTCGTTTATTATGCCTGTTTCGGTGGTCAGTTTAAGACGCCGGGACATCCACTCTACTGTATCATTGTGTATCGATTGACCGTTCTAAGGTAATCTATTTATTTAATTGGGATTATCGAAGATAATTCCCATCCGTTGTATCATTGGTTATCGATTAATTGTTCTAAGGTAATCGATTTATTTAATTGGGATTATCGAAGATAATTCCCATCCGTTGTATCATTGGTCATCGATTAACCGTTCTAAGGTAATCGACGTATTTAATTGGGATTATCGAAGTTAATTCCCATCCGTTGTATCATTGGTCATTGATTAACCGTTCTAAGGTAATCGACGTATTTAATTGGGATTATCGAAGTTAATTCCCATCCGTTGTGTCATCGTTATCGATTAACCATTCTAAGGTAATCGACGTATTGAATTGGGACTGTCAAGGATAATTTCCATCCGTTAAGTTGTTGTGATCGATTGGCCATTCCAAGGCAGTCGAGGTATTTGAATTGGGACCGCCGTGGACGGTGCCCATCCATGAGTTGTTGTCGTCGTTTTGGCCGACTCAAGGCAGCACGCTATTACTCTTGTGAATTTGGTAATCTTGGGATTGTTACTGTTGTGATTAATTATGTTTTGGAGGCTAGTCTCGGCTAGTGCTCGATGGGTAAGCTTGGGGCTTGAACCTTCGCGGTTGGTTTCCCAACACCTACAGTTCAGTAGGTCACGGTCATGTTAATGATCTCATTATGGGTAAGCTTGGGGCTTGAACCTTCGCGGTTGGTTTCCCAACACCTACAGTTCAGTAGGTCACGGTCATGTTAATGATCTCATTATGGGTAAGCTTGGGGCTTGAACCTTCGCGGTTGGTTTCCCAACACCTATAGTTCAGTAGGTCACGGTCACTGGGTGATCTCATTATGGGTAAGTGTGGGGCTTGAACCCTCGCGGTTGGTTTCCCAGCACCTGCAATTCAGCAGGTCACGGTCATTGGATGATCTCATTGTGATACGGCTTCGTGCCGTAGCTTCGGCCCTCATTGGTACAGCTTCGGGCTGTTTTGGCTTCGGGCCATTGTGGTGATTGACAGCTTCGGCTGAGTGACATTCAGGGTATTATGATGATAAACAGCTTCGGGCTGTTCGGCTGTTAAGGCCATTGTGATGTATCGGTATTCCTGTCGGGGCCTTCGGGCATTGCGATTCGTATCTATTTCAGTGTTTGGCTTGGGTTACCTTCGGGTGATGTATTGTTGTGTTCTGTATTGATGATTCGCCGTTGGGCACTTGTGTTCTAACCTGTTGAGCAGGTATTGATCGGATGCCGTGGGCATAGTATTCCACGAATGCTCGATTCTTACTTTGGTTTGTGAGCATCTCGTATTACCATTACTATACTATTAATTCTGCCCTTTGGATGCATATCATGTTGTACATGTATTTGATAATCATTATCTGGATGACTGACCCAGTGGGGGCGGAACATGTTTTCATGTTTTAGGTGTTTGCGAGGAGAGAGTTGAGACACAGGGGCATGACGTGGCGACGAGGCATGCGAGCGATACTAGTCCGAGATGTTTTGGTGTTCATGTCAGTCAGACAGTTGGAGTACTCCAGTTTTGTCAGTTATTGTCATTTTGTATTACCCGAGCAAGGCTCGTGGATGTCGTTGTAATTTATTTGGGCCATGTAGGTCCACTGTTGTCATTGAAATTCCATATCGGAATATTATGTTGGATGTCAGTGTAGGGATTGTGATTCCCCTTTTGGTCAGTTAGTTGTATTTTTGGTCGTGTTAGCCTGGTGGATCTCCTGGTGTGGGGTCCACGGCACTGTAATAACCCAATAGGATTTGGGGGTGTTACATTTAGTAAGGATTATAGTATTCGTGCTGATAACGTGTTAGAAAACTGCAATAAACTAAAGAGAATACAAAGAGAATAGAGAGAATATAGAGAATGTATTTGTCTTTGAATTAATTTTTATTAAGAACTGAAGCCCTATTTATAGAAAAACTTCAGATGACACAAACGTAATTACATAATTTCATTAGTGGCATAATAGTCATTCACATATTATAATATATTCTCTTATTACGCACTTCGAGACGTACGCATTTCAACAAAAATGTGTTTTTTTTGAAAAGCACCTTTTGGGAGTCCTTTTAAAAAAAGTGGATGCATTTTTTTTAATTTCCAAAATTACCCTTCAGTTAAATTAAGTTTGAGGGCAATTGATGTTTTCTTCTCCATCGCATCCCCATATTATATTAATTAAATTATTATTAATACAATACCTTTAGTGTAATACATTTAATTTAAATAAAGACAAAAATATTAAAAAGGCAGCACACCCTTATTGATATTTTAATGGGTTAAAAGCACTTTTAATTTTAAACAATGCGAATACTTTTTTCTAAAAAGCTGCTTTTATGAAAACTCATCCAAGCACAAATTAAACTGTTTCTGCTTTTGACTTCTGTTTTTGCTTTTGCTTTTGGCTTTTTCTTTTTTAAAAGTCTATCCAAACAGAACCTAATTAAATGTGATATATGTGTAAATTTTGTAAGTATTGGTGGTGAATATATGATGTAGATTAAAAGATAAAGATATTGATGGTGATTATACGGTGAATATTAAAAGAGAAAGTATGATAATCTGATGTGATCAGAAGTTGTATTCAATGAAATATTGAACTCCTAAAAGGACACATTTATAGGTCAAAAGTAAACTTCGATTGGAATGAATGTATTAGCTATTTCTCGATAGACATAATATACTCCCATCCTTCCAAGAACGAACAAAATATAAGGGAGGTGGCAGTCATGATCCCATGTCTCACCACCCACCAATAATATCATGTCACCTCATTCCATCCCTCTCTCATGCCCCACCATACTTTTGTAGTGGCAACCATGATTCCATGCCTCAACTAATTTTATTTTTTATTTTTTTATATTCATAATTATATTAAACAATTTAATAAAAACATAATATTTCATTAATAATTAAAAGAAAATTACATAATACTTAGAAAAAAATGGGTTGACGACTCATTTGAGGATAGTATGGTGGAGGTTGGGTTTGAGGATTAAAGTGAGCGGGTTGAGGAACGTATGGAGCGGGTTGTGATTGAACTTGAGGACGAACTTTAGGGGAGTACTTGACCTTTTCTCATATTGCATATTACTATATGTGTCCATTGAGGTCAATGTACGTCTTAAGTTTGGGGGGGGGTACTTTCAGTTGTTATTTACTTATTCGTTGTTATTGACTCTAGCCTTGCTTGTCTTGACTTTATTTGCATTCGTGGATTTTTCGTGCAGCCTTGTGGAAAACTGATGATATGATACTGATTTCTTTTTGAAGAAACGGTTGAGTTTTGGTCGAGTTTGCAGTCTGCGATATTTGTTTCCTTTGAGTATTCATTTAGGTCTGAAATTTTTTGCGTTATTGAAGAAATCTTAGCATATAAGAAATGAGACATACGTGTTTACGAACCGCCGTCTATATGTTGGTTACACTTTTCATGTAACTAGTCGTCCAGTAACATGAGTCTTCTTGGCATTTAATTTGAGTTTAGAGTCGAACAGTCTTTCCCAAAAATTCGAAAAATTATACATGTTCTATGATGGGAAGTCTAGTAACCGGGGGTATTCACGCGACCCGTTGTTTATTCTCGCATAAAACGACAACCTGAATAGACTAATGGTTCAGAAAAATCACATGATGATGAAAATAAGCCAAGTAACCGGATGTATTCACGTGACCCGTCGTTTACATTCGCGTAAAACAGCAACTTTGAATCGAACATGCGGGAATAACCATTCGAGTTTTTTCTCCACTGTAGAAGGAGAGTTAGTAACTAGAAGCACTCATGAGCCCCATGAGTGTCTTTTACGTCAAACGGTTCCCCAATACATGAGAATGGATTTCCACCCTAGGGTCATTTCATGGAACATACCGAGAGTCGGAACCTAGTGGTTAACTCGAATCATTATAATGATTATACATAAGGGAATGTTGTCCGAGGATTATTATTTACGATGAAACTCTTGCATTTTTGCCACGAGAGTGTGGGACTGGGCCAGTTGGCTTGTTTAATCTAACCCTTTATATTGGCGGTCGGCTAAATTCACGCTTGTTAATCTTTGAGCTTTGATTTTCTTCATGACCGATAGATCACCACTAAAAATGATTGCTTTGTGGAATCCTTATCCGTGATGTGACTCACTAAAACAATACATGTATTTTTCCTTGAGATTTTCAGGGTAGTATTAATCAGGTGAACACTATGGATATTACACGTTTACCCACGATACTTGTCATCTCATTTGAAATTAATTTTTGCTCGAGGACAAGCAAAGGCTTAAGTTTGGAGGTATTTGTTATGTAATATCCGGATTTATTACGGTGTATTTCATCTGTATTCAAACCATGTATTATTCGGATTGGTGGTTTTGATTATTGGAGTATGATATTTCGTGCATTGATATCATTGTACATAAGTATAGAAACATGCAAAATTGCTCAAACAACCTCGTGATAGCGCACGCTAAGAATGTATCTTAACGCGCGCTATCGGGCTATTATTAGCGCACGCTATGCAGGTAGGAGTAACGTGCGCTAAGGACTCAATTATTGAGCGGGACAGCTAGCACATGCGCCAGCCGGGACATGGGTCCGGATAAGATTCCCGCGGACGCACCCGGACAATTCTGAAGTCAACCATTATTAGCGCACGCTAAGGAATGCTTAGTAGCGTGCGCTAACTTGTTAAAATGCAGAATATTATAAATGGGACAACAACCGTTTTGGCTTTCATTTCTTTCGCCCATTCTTCATCCTTGAGAGTTCAAAGAGCTGTAATAATACTCCTATACACTTAGAACACATCTTGTTGGTGTTTGTATATTGGTTATCACTTGGGAATGTTCATGGAAGTGGAATAGCACCTTGGAGTGGCATACAACCAACCGGAGTTGGATTCTACCTTACGGTTCAGTGATTTTCATCATATTAAGGTATGTTCAATCTATATCAAGACTTAGAGTTGGATTCTAACGATTTGGATGATCATGTTAACAAGATATGGATTTTCATAGATGAATTATCCAAAGTATATCATGTTTGGAATATTGAGATGATTAAGCCTTAAATACCTTGATTATAATCATCATGATTCGAATCTTATTACACTGAATATGTGAAGAGAAGCTTCTATCATTGGTAACTCGAATCTAGTAGATGACTTCATAATAATCATGGACTTGACTTTAACAATCATTATTGTTGGATAAATCTATAGGATTGATCATGGAAAGATTTATCTAGTATAGATGGAACGTATAAACAACTTCAGCATGATAATATTGATTGATATAAGGTGTTGATATCAACCGTTAAGTTTTTCGAATCGTCATATGAAGAATTGTAGTCGAAATGGAATATGGTTTATATGGTATGCATATCCTTGAATCCGAAGTTGTTGTTATCCGTAAGATCATTCAGAATCGTATATACATGATATTCATGGAGGTAACATGAAGTATCACGGAAGATTTCATTGTTTTGATCTTGATGAGAACAGTTTACTGCTCAGCAGTAAACTGCCATGCATAGATAGCGCACGCTACGCTTTGAATGTTAACGTGCGCTATCGAAAACGAGTTAGCATGCGCTACGTTTGGTACGTAACGTACGCTAGACCATCAGACGAGTCAGTTGGCTGGTCAGTGAAGTACTGACCATGCATAGTTAGCGTACGCTAGGCTTTCTTGTTTGCGTGCGCTATCGAGCAGACTTAACGCACGCTACACAGAGTACTTAGCGTGCGCTAAGCAGTTCAGGCAGATTACTTTTTATGAACTTTTGGCCGTAAATCGAATTGTTAAACATTCATACGACGTGAGATAAATCCTATATCATTTCTTTTGTTAAGGTTTGGTCTCGTTACGTGATTGATTGAGGAGGACGACCTTCGAGTGTTCATTTTCGTGGAAGTGTTGTTATTGTCTTCAAATCGAGGCAAGTACTTTATTTGTTTTATGTATTGTTGTTATACATATTGTCATGCATGTATGTCGTTGTTGTATGTCCACCTCGTGTTGGTCCGACGGGATCATCGGGGGATCTATGCTAGCGTGCGCTGGATCATCGGACGGGTTTTTCCACCACGGGTTGGTCTGACGGGATCATCGTGGGTTCTAGGCAGTGAACGCTGGATCGACGGAATTACCATGTGTATGTTATGATATCATGTTGTGATTATCAGTTGTGTATGTCATTTATGAGTTTCTCGTAGGAGAAGACTCGTTGGTATTTTATCGTTTACGTTATTATTCTTCGTGAGATATGAATAATATGTTGTGGTACTTGTACTAGCATCGTTGTGCTAACCCCTTCGGGGGTGAACATTTTGTTTATGTTCAGGATCCAGGAGAGCGGGGAAAACAACCACTGGAGCTGTATGACGACGAGGGTGCAGAGTGATGTTTCGGCCGGGTTCATTTGTCTGTTGTTTATTGGTTATTTTCAATAAGTACTCGAGTATGAAGTCATTTATGATGAATTTGAATTTGGTGATGTATTATTGAGTTCTATTGAACAATTGTACTATTTTTGTATTTGGTCAGAATTATTGTACCGTAATTCCGTTATTTCCATTCGTTAGTACCTTTTAATGTCTGTTCAATTCTTCAGCCTTGTAAATCCTTATGTAAAGGATTTACGGCGCTGTAATATTCCTGAATATATCGGGGGTGTTACATGTTAGTTGTATTTTTATGCGCTTAATCATCATTATTTTATACCCATTTTTAGTTTAAATCGGCGTAAATGAGCTTTTAATGTATTATCTGTATATGTTTTGAAGGAAATTGGAGTCCGGAAGCTTAAACAACGAAAAACGAGACAAAACGACAATTTTTGGTCAGGGGCCGCGGCACACCAAGGCCAGGCCGCGGCACACGCACGACACAGCAGGCGCGGTACTCACTGTACCGGGGGCTGCGGCACACTTAAGCTGAGACGCGGCTCGTGTGAAAAATACCGCCCAGGCATATGGCGCTGAACACTTAGGGCCGCGACACACTAATGTCGAGCCGCGGCCCGCGGGGCGGGATTTCTGAGGCAGCCGCATTTTTGGGCCGTTTTTAGAGCCTATTTTCGACCTAATTCCCGGACGCGTTTTGGAGACTAATGAAGGTTATAAATAGGTATTGAAGGTCTGAAGATAGATTATCACAAAAGGAGGAGAAAACATCGAGGAGCAGAGAGCAGAAGCCAGAGAACGGAGGAATTCAAGTTCTTCAACTGTGTTTGATTTCTATTATGCTTTCTTTAATTCCTTGTGTATTATTTTCTAGCATGTTGGGCTAGAACAATATTCTAGGATTGTGATGAAGCCGAAGTTTTGACGAATTAACTTTTGATTTTGTATTATTAATATATATATCCCTTTCTTATTAAGTTTTCCCTAATTGTTTTTCACGCGTTCAATTATATGGCCTATGATTGAATTGTTTTGATTACGCAACTCGAATCGGGAGATGAGAGTTAGTAGGAAAAATTGGTGAGAAACGTTTTATCTTGTGAGATAGGAATATACTCATAGAAATTACGTGATCTGTCTGAAGATTTCGTACTTTTTGCCTATTGTCGAATTAATTCACCTAGGAATAGAATGTTTTATTCGCCTTAGAAAATTTTACTGACCTCGGGAGAGGCATTAGAGTATCTTAGAAATCTTCGCCTTCAATAAATTGGGAAATCACTTAATTTATATAAATCAAGAGTAATTCGGATAAATCGAGGCGGATTCTCAATCCTAGATTATTCTCCTATTTGATCTTCTTTCTTCTAATAAATCGATTTTATTAATTGTTCTTAGTTTATCATTATATTAATTTTCTTTAATATTCATCGCACCACCATATTCGATCGTTCAGATAAAATTAGAATACACATAAATTGGTAGTTAGTAAGTCAGTCCTCGTGGGAACGATATCTTACTTATCACTTTATTACTTGCTTACGACAACGTGCACTTGCGTTCACCGAAATTCATAACAATTAACACTCAAAGTGTATGAAATAATTTCAAGAGTTCTCGCCTCAATCGTCTCGGGCGAGCCTGGCTCTACTTCCTCTGTGCACGAGTCGACCCTACATCACAGATCCGCTCGGTCTTGCTTCCTCGTGCCCGATTATTGTATGTTATCACGATGGGACTCCGGTTTGATGTGGCCCCACATTTGTCCCGTTCTATATTTCAGTGCATCCAGGGAGGGGCAAAGACGGGATTAAAACATCCATCGCTGATTTGTTCTCTATGCCGCCAATCGGGCGTGACGTGGTCCAACGACGAGCCGTCTATTGCACCCCAAGGTCCGATCGACCACTGCATTATCTCCCATTTCGACCAGTGGTGTGGCGCGAGGGCACATGAGCGGGGGCGAGGATTTCTGATCGATGAGCCACACGAGCACTCTCCCGAGCCACTACTCCTAACACCTGAGCCGACGGAGAATGCTGATGATCGGACTGAGTTCACTCCACCGCCAGTGAGAGAGCACCTTCAGGCGATGTTTGATACCCTGAGGGAGGAGATGCGGAGAGAGAGAGAGAGAGACATCCATCTAGCAGCTGTTCGAGAGGAAATGCGGGCGCTGAGAGACACCTTCCTTGCAGCTATTCGGGAGGTGATGCACGAGCAGGCCCACCGAGCCAATCGACGTGACGGGAGGTGCTTGGCGGCGAGGGATGCTTATCATGAGGACTATCTAGCTGCGTGGACGAGCCATATACTCCATCCGGACGGACCCTTCATTCCACCAGTCAGGCCATCTACACCACCCTCCTCGCCGGACGAGGCCGACACCAGTTACTGAGCTGATATTAGGGGAGTACTTGACCTTTTCTCATATTGCATATTACTATCTGTGTCCATTGAGGTCAATGTACGTCTTAAGTTGGGGGGGGGGGTAATTTCAGTTGTTATTTACTTATTCGTTGTTATTTTTCATTGTTATTGACTCTAGCCTTGCTTGTCTTGACTTTATTTGCATTCGTGGATTTTTCGTGCAGCCTTGTGGAAAACTGATGATATGATACTGATTTCTTTTTGAAGAAACGGTTGAGTTTTGGTCGAGTTTGCAGTCTGCGATATTTGTTTCCTTTGAGTATTCATTTAGGTCTGAAATTTTTTGCGTTATTGAAGAAATCTTAGCATATAAGAAATGAGACATACGTATTTACGAACCACCGTCTATATGTTTGGTTACACTTTTCACATAGCTAGTCGTCCAGTAACATGAGTCTTCTTGGCATTTAATTTGAGTTTAGAATCGAACAGTCTTTCCCAAAAATTCGAGAAATTATACATGTTCTATGATGGGAAGTCTAGTAACAGGGGGTATTCACGCGATCCGTTGTTTACTCTCGCGTAAAACGACAACCCTGATTAGACTAATGGTTCAGAAAAATCACATGATGATGAAAAGAAGCCAAGTAACCGGATGTATTCACGTGACCCGTCGTTTACATTCGGGTAAAACAGCAACTTTGAATCGGACATGCGGGAATAACCATTCGAGTTTTTTCTCCGCTGTAGAAGGAGACTTAGTAACTAGAAGCACTCATGATCCCATGAGTGTCTTTTACGTCAAACGGTTCCCCAATACATGAGAATGGATTTCCACCATAGGGTTATTTCATGGAACATACCGAGAGTCGGAACCTAGTGGTTAACTCGAATCATTATAATGATTATACATAAGGGAATGTTGTCCGAGGATTATTATTTACGATGAAACTCTTGCATTTTTTCCACGAGACTGTGGGACTGGGCGAGTTGGCTTGTTTAATCTAACCCTTCATATTGGCGGTCGGCTAAATTCACGCTTGTTAATCTTTGAGCTTCGATTTTCTTCATGACCGATAGATCAGCACTAAAAATGATTGCTTTGTGTAATCCTTATCCGTGATGTGACTCACTAAAATGATACGTGTATTTTTGTTTGAGATTTTTAGGGTAGTATTAATCAGGTGAACACTATGGATATTCCACGTTTACCCACGATACTTGTCATCTCATTTGAAATTAATTTTTGCTTGAGGACAAGTAAGGCTTAAGTTTGGGGGTATTTATTAGTTGTATTTTTATGCGCTTAATCATCATTATTTTATACCCATTTTTAGTTTAAATCGGCGTAAATGAGCTTTTAATGTATTATCTGTATATGTTTTGAAGGAAATTGGAGTCCGGAAGCTTAAACGACGAAAAACGGGCCAAAACGACAATTTTTGGTCAGGGGCCGCGGCACACCAAGGCCAGGCCGCGGCACACGCACGACACAGCAGGCGCGGTACTCACTGTACCGGGGGCCGCGGCACACTTAAGCTGAGCCGCGGCCCGTGTGAAAAATACCGCCCAGGCATATGGCGCTGAACACTTAGGGCCGCATCACACTAATGCCGAGCCGCGGCCCGCGGGGCGGGATTTCTGAGTCAGCCGTGTTTTTGGGCCGTTTTTGGAGCCTGTTTTCGACCTAATTCCCGGACGCGTATTGGAGACTAATGAAGGTTATAAATAGGCATTGAAGGTTTAAAGATAGATTATCAAAAAAGAAGGAGAAAACATCGAGGAGCAGAGAGCAGAAGCCAGAGAACGGAGGAATTCAAGTTCTTCAACTGTGTTTGATTTCTATTATGCTTTCTTTAATTCCTTGTGTATTATTTTCTAGCATGTCGGGCTAGAACCCTATTCTAGGATTGTGATGAAATCGAAGTTTTGACGAATTAACTTTTGATTTTGCATTATATATATATATATATATATATATATATATCCCTTTCTTATTGAGTTTTCCCCAATTATTTTTAACGCATTCAATTATGTGGCCTATGATTGAATTGTTTTGATTGTGCAATTCGAATCGAGAGATGAGAGTTAGTAGAAAAAATTGGTGAGAAACGTTTTATCTTGTGAGATAGGAATATACTCATAGGAATTACGTGGTCTGTCTGAAGATTTCGTACTTTTTGCCTATTGTCGAATTAATTCACCTAGGAATAGAGTGTTTTATTCGCCTTAGAAAATTCTACTGACCTCGGGAGAGGCATTAGAGTATCTTAGAAATCTTCGCCTTCAATAAATTGGGAAATCACTTAATTTATATAAATCAAGAGTAATTCGGATAAATCGAGGCGGATTCTCAATCCTATATTATTCTCATATTTGATCTTCTTTCTTCTAATAAATCGATTTTATTAATTGTTCTTAGTTTATTATTATATTAATTTGCTTTAATATTCCTTGCACCATCATATTCGATCGTTCAGATAAAATTAGAATACACATAAATTGGTAGTTAGTAAGTCAGTTCTCGTGGGAACGATATCTTACTTATCACTTTATTACTTGCTTACGACAACGTGCACTTGCATTCACCGAAATTCGTAACAAGTTTTTGGCGCCGTTTCCGGGGACTGATTGTTTTACTAATATCGATTTCAGTATTTCTAGTCTTAATTTGAACACTATTTTATTTTTGTGTAATTTTTATTATTTGTTTTCCTTTCAGGAGTTTCGTTTAGTGCATGAGAAAATTCGATAACAAAGGCCTATTACCTTTGGATACTGAACTCGAGCGCATTCTGCGGAAAAACAAGAAGGAAAGGCGTGAGCTGTCAACAAAAGATACCATGGCCGATAACACAGAAAATCACGGAGTAGACAATCCTATGCAGCAAGCTCAACCGGCATTGGCACTCCGAGATTATGCATTGCCTTAAATCAACGTGAATTTTTCGGGGATTCGGCGCCCAATTGTCCAAGCAAACAATTTCGAGATAAAGCCGGCCATAATCCAGATGGTACAAGCAAGCCAATTCTGCGGATTAACGAATGACGATCCCAATCCTCATATTGCGTCCTTTCTCGAGATATGCGATACGTTAAAGAACAATGGAGTTTCTGATGACGTCATTCGTCTAAGGCTTTTCCCATTTTTTTTGAGGGATAAAGCTAAGTTTTGGGAGAGCCTGGCTCTACTTCCTCTGTGCACGAGTCGACCCTACATCACAGATCCGCTCGGTCTTGCTTCCTCGTGCCCGATTATTGTATGTTATCACGATGGGACTCCGGTTTGATGTGGCCCCACGTTTGTCCCGTTCTATATTTCAGTGCATCCAGGGAGGGGCAAAGACGGGATTAAAACATCCATCGCTGATTTGTTCTCTATGCCGGCAGTCGGGCGTGACGTGGTCCGACGACGAGCCGTCTATTGCACCCCAAGGTCCGATCGACCACCGCATTATCCCCCATTTCGACCAGTGGGGTGGCGCGAGGGCACACGAAAGGGGGCGGGGATTTCTGATCGATGAGCCACACGAGCACTCTCCCGAGCCACTACTCCTGACACCTGAGCCGACGGAGAATGCTGATGATCGGACTGAGTTCACTCCACCGCCAGTGAGAGAGCACCTTCAGGCGATGTTTGATAGCCTGAGGGAGGATATGCGGGGAGAGAGAGAGAGAGACATTCATCTAGCAGTTGTTCGAGAGGAAATACGGGCGCTCAGAGACACCCTCCTCGCAGCTATTCGGGAGGTGATGCACGAGCAGGCCCACCGAGCCAATCGACGTGACGGGAGGCACTTGGCGGCGAGGGATGCTTATCATGAGGACTATCTAGCTGCGTGGACGAGCCATATACTCCATCCGGACGGACCCTTCATTCCACCAGTCAGGCCATCTACACCACCCTCCTCGCCGGACGAGGCCGACACCAGTTACTGAGCTGATATTAGGGGAGTACTTGACCTTTTCTCATATTGCATATTACTATCTGTGTCCATTGAGGTCAATGTACGTCTTAAGTTGGGGGGGGGGGTAATTTCAGTTGTTATTTACTTATTCGTTGTTATTTTTCATTGTTATTGACTCTAGCCTTGCTTGTCTTGACTTTATTTGCATTCGTGGATTTTTCGTGCAGCCTTGTGGAAAACTGATGATATGATACTGATTTCTTTTTGAAGAAACGGTTGAGTTTTGGTCGAGTTTGCAGTCTGCGATATTTGTTTCCTTTGAGTATTCATTTAGGTCTGAAATTTTTTGCGTTATTGAAGAAATCTTAGCATATAAGAAATGAGACATACGTGTTTACGAACCACCGTCTATATGTTTGGTTACACTTTTCACATAGCTAGTCGTCCAGTAACATGAGTCTTCTTGGCATTTAATTTGAGTTTAGAATCGAACAGTCTTTCCCAAAAATTCGAGAAATTATACATGTTCTATGATGGGAAGTCTAGTAACAGGGGGTATTCACGCGATCCGTTGTTTACTCTTGCGTAAAACGACAACCCTGAATAGACTAATGGTTCAGAAAAATCACATGATGATGAAAAGAAGCCAAGTAACTGGATGTATTCGTGACCCGTCGTTTACATTCGCGTAAAACAGCAACTTTGAATCGGACATGCGGGAATAACCATTCGAGTTTTTTCTCCACTGTAGAAGGAGACGTAGTAACTAGAAGCACTCATGAGCCCCATGAGTGTCTTTTACGTCAAACGGTTCCCCAATACATGAGAATGGATTTCCACCATAGGGTCATTTCATAGAACATACCGAGAGTCGGAACCTAGTGGTTAACTCGAATCATTATAATGATTATACATAAGGGAATGCTGTCCGAGGATTATTATTTACGATGAAACTCTTGCATTTTTTCCACGAGACTGTGGGACTGGGCGAGTTGGCTTGTTTAATCTAACCCTTCATATTGGCGGTCGGCTAAATTCACGCTTGTTAATCTTTGAGCTTTGATTCTTCATGGTCGATAGATCAGTACTAAAAATGATTGCTTTGTGTAATCCTTATCCGTGATGTGACTCACTAAAACGATACGTGTATTTTTGTTTGAGATTTTCAGGGTAGTATTAATCAGGTGAACACTATGGATATTGCACGTTTACCCATGATACTTGTCATCTCATTTGAAATTAATTTTTGCTTGAGGACAAGTAAAGGCTTAAGTTTGGGGGTATTTATTAGTTGTATTTTTATGCGCTTAATCATCATTATTTAATACCCATGTTTAGTTTAAATCGGCGTAAATGAGCTTTTAATGTATTATCTGTATATGTTTTGAAGGAAATTGGAGTCCGGAAGCTTAAACAACGAAAAACGGGCCAAAACGACAATTTTTGGTCAGGGGCCGCGGCACACCAAGGCCAGGCCGCGGCACACGCACGGCACAGCAAGCGCGGTACTCACTGTACCGGGGGCCGCGGCACACTTAAGCTGAGCCGCGGCCCGTGTGAAAAATACCGCCCAAGCATATAGCGCTGAACACTTAGGGCCGCGGCACACTAATGCCGAGCCGTGGCCCGCGGGGCAGGATTTCTGAGTCAGCCGTGTTTTTTGGGCCATTTTTGGAGCCTGTTTTCGACCTAATTCCCGGACGCGTTTTGGAGACTAATGAAGGTTATAAATAGGCATTGAAGGTCTGAAGATAGATTATCAAAAAAGAAGGAGAAAACATCGAGGAGCAGATAGCAGAAGCTAGAGAATGGAGGAATTCAAGTTCTTCAAGTGTGTTTGATTTCTATTATGCTTTCTTTAATTCCTTGTGTATTATTTTCTAGCATGTCGGGATAGAACCCTATTCCAGGATTGTGATGAAACCGAAGTTTTAACGAATTAACTTTTGATTTTGCATTATTAATATATATATATATATATATCCCTTTCTTATTGAGTTTTCCCCAATTATTTTTAACGCGTTCAATTATGTGGACTATGATTGAATTGTTTTGATTGCGCAATTCGAATCGAGAGATGAGAGTTAGTAGGAAAAATTGGTGAGAAACGTTTTATCTTGTGAGATAGGAATATACTCATAGGAATTACGTGGTCTGTCTGAAGATTTCGTACTTTTTGCCTATTGTCGAATTAATTCACCTAGGAATAGAGTGTTCTATTCGCCTTAGAAAATTCTACTGACCTCGGGAGAGGCATTAGAGTATCTTAGAAATCTTCGCCTTTAATAAATTAGGAAATCACTTAATTTATATAAATCAAGAGTAATTCGGATAAATCGAGGCGGATTCTCAATCCTATATTATTCTCATATTTGATCTTCTTTCTTCTAATAAATCGATTTTATTAATTGTTCTTAGTTTATTATTATATTAATTTGCTTTAATATTCCTTGCACCATCATATTCGATCGTTCAGATAAAATTAGAATACACATAAATTGGTAGTTAGTAAGTCAGTCCTCGTGGGAACGATATCTTACTTATCACTTTATTACTTGCTTACGACAATGTGCACTTGCGTTCGCCGAAATTCGTAATAATTAACACTCAAAGTGTATGAAATAATTTTTCATTCAAGAATACACTTTGTATTCAAGTATGAAAAATGAAGAAAAGTGATTTTCTTCTTTTTCTCTCTTCTTGCTACGTGAATGGCAGCCCTTGCTCACCATTTTTGATGAATGATGATGATTAATATATAATACACAACACACTCATCATCTCATAATTCAACCATAATTAATTCATTAAATAATAATTAAAACCCCACACATCATATCAAAATTGCATAAAAACAAGCTTGCTACTTCATCACAATGATGAAAGGAGTGTTGTAACACCCCGAGATATTCGGAATAATTACAGCGCCGTAAACCCTTTAAATAAGGATTTACAAGGCTAATTAAAAAGAAAAGTAAATACTAGACATCAATACTGCGAAAATTCAAGTTTTGTGAAAACGTATAACTGGTTCAACGGGTAATTAATACAACCATATCGAATTAATATCAAAAGGACACGCGTACTCGAGTACAGAAGCCAAACCAAGACCACAAATCTCCAATAACAATAAACATCACTGAACCCCTTCGTCGTCACGCCGTATCGTGGTCGCTTTCCTGCTCCTTGGCTACCTGAACATCAAAACAAATGTCCACCCCCGAAGGGGTTAGCAAAACGATGCTAGTACAAGTATCATATTTAAACAATTCGAATATGCATCAACAATACACAACAAGATACATCACACGGACTTCCGCTACCGGAATCCGACTATGCTAATCTACAATATTCCATTACTCAGACTTGGTATTCCTAGGTTCCAGCGCCCTCAGCATAGATCCCAAGATGATCCCGTCGGAGCAACACGAGGTGGAAATAACCCGTCCAATGATCCAGCGCCCTCAGCCTAGATCCCAAGATGATCCCGTCGGACCAACACGAGGTGGACATCCGATCCAGCGCCCTCAGCATAGATCGTACACGCATACAAACACAACTCATGCATACACATATGCCAAATCATTACGTTCATCAACATGAACATATAAACGAATATCACGACAAATCAACGAAGTAAATATCATGTTCAACAACATGCATAATCATACGCATACTCCAAAAATACCGATATTAACATATCACGATACTTGCCTCGAAGATGGCAAGAACGATATACTTCAATGCTCTCGACGCACTCGAAGGCCGCCTCCGATCAACGTAACAAGCTCGAACCTTAACAAAAGGAACGATATACAAATCATCTCGAGTCGAACAATGGCTAACAATTCGGCCTACGGCGAAAAGCTCAAACTAAAGAATGCTGGATTGCTTAGCGCGCTCGTCTTATCGTAACGTGCGCTAAGCCGGATCATAGCGTACGCTATCGTATAAGACTAGCGTCGCTAGCCACGAATCGGCGATCGACTCATTGTCTCATAACGTACGCTACGACGTTTTGTGCAACCGAACCTCGATAGCGCACGTTAAGCGACACATGTTAGCGTGCGCTACTCTTGCATGTGAGTAATACGCAAACCGAAAGCTGGGTTGAATGATGAAGAACTCATGAATCCTATGGTGATATTACAAGTTATCCTCGGGCATATCATGATAATAAGGTTTCTGGAAGATTTATGATTATGAAATACCAATATACGGATAGTTATCTCGATATCACAATTCCTCTACGATCTTCAAGAAATAATCTAAGTTCCATCGTCTTACGTTCCAAAACACATGATTCCAACGTATACAACGTATCAACTGGGTAATATCCGATTACTTGATCATAAATCGATTTAAACATGCTTATGTGTCCTTATAATAAGATGGTTCAAAGGTTCATTCGACATCTAGTACCGATACGTCAAAAGTATCCTTCTAACATGTGATGAACGAAATACTTGCTATCCAAACAGGATTCAAATCTTCCTTATGAACATACTAATCATTGGTGAAGAATCACCTACCTCGAAGTAGTGAAGAACACGGATGAAATGAAGCAATCCAACACCAAAGGCTTGAACACCAATCTCCAATGATGTATGATCTTCAATCTCGAACTAGGAGGTTGAGGAGGCTGATACGGAGTGTTTAGGACGAAAGTAGTTATGTTCTATGTGTCAAAGTTCGGGTTGTGGGAGGAGAAGGAACTGAAATCGCGAATAGGATGCTGTCCTATTTATAATAAATGGCTATTAGCGCGCGCTAGACCCTGTTCGTAGCGTGCGCTAACGGCTCACAGTCTAAACTGTACTCGGCACTTAGCGTGCGCTACGCATCGACCTGTAGCGTGCGCTAAGGCGTTGACTCGGCTTTTCCCGAAAGCCGTCCAGGTACACCCGACACGATCCGACAGGGGTCCCGGCCGATCTCACCTACCGCACGTCTCAATCAATCTGACCACGCATAGCGTGCGCTAATTACACTCGGTAGCGTGCGCTATGAAACCACGTTAGCGTACGCTACCCTCAGCCTGTAGCGTGCGCTACATGCACAGAATTTCAATCTTTATATCACATATACGAAATTATATGCTCGACAACATCGGACAATGAAATACAGAGAATAGTACTCATACAAAAGTACAATCATTACAATATCACAAGTTCCAATTACAAAACAGAAATCTCGGGTATTACATCCTTCCTCCCTAAAAGGAAGTTTCGTCCCGAAACTTAGGATGAAAACAACTCCGGATATTTAGCCTTCATACTGTCCTCCGTTTCCCAAGTGGCCTCTTCGACTCCATGTCGTGACCATTGTACTTTAACCAAATGTATTGGTTTATTCCTCAATTGTTTGATCCGGCTCTCAAGTATCTTGATTGGTCTCTCTTCGAAGGTGCCATCATTAGCTATCTCGATCTCGTCGAAATCAATGACGTGACTGGGGTCCGGTACATACTTTCGCAGTTGGGATACGTGAAACACATTGTGAACATGACTCAGCGATGGCGGTAAGGCCAATCTGTATGCTAACTCTCCAACTCTCTCGAGGATCTCGAATGGTCCGATATATCTCGGACTGAGCTTGCCTCTCCTCCCAAAACGGAAAATCCCTCATGTAGGAGACACCTTCAATAGCACATGATCCCCAACGTCGAACTCTAGAGGACGACGACGTACATCGGCATAAGACTTCTGTCGACTCTGGGCAGTCAATAGTCTCTCTCGAATCAAAGCTATCTTCTCTTGAGTCTGAATAATCAATTCCGGTTCCGTCCCGATCAAATCCGAAGAATCATCCCAACACAGGGGTGATCGGCATCTCCTCCCGTACAAAGCTTCAAATGGTGCCATTCTAATAGAAGCATGCCAACTATTATTGTAAGTGAATTCGATCAAGGGCAAGTGAACTTCCCAATCGGTTGACCAATCCAACGCACAAGCTCTAAGCATGTCTTCTACGGTTTGAATAGTCCTTTCTGACCGACCGTCTGCTTGGGGATGATAAGTCATGCTAAAGTTGAGCTCGATCCCAAAGCCTTATGGATCGCCTTCCGGAAGTGCGACACGAAGCGACCATCTCGATCCGAAATAATGGTCTTGGCGTCCCATGCAATCGACTATCTCCGCAACAAATACTCGTGCAATCTCTCGGGTCCCCATGTATCTTTGATTCCTAGGAAATGAGCCGACTTGGTTAGTCGATCAACTACGACCCAAATCATGTTCATTCCTGCTCTAGTCCTTGGCATACGGTGATGAAATCCATCGAAATGTCTTCCCACTTCCATTCGGGGATCGGAAGCGGCTTTAACATCCCGGCAGTCGCCGATGCTCAATCTTGACCTGTGGCAAGTCAAACACTTCAAACGTACTCTGCTACGTCCTTCTTCATATTCCCCACCGGAAGTTTTGTTTAAGATCCTTATACATCTTATCACTGCCGGGTGAATAGAATAGGGCGCGCTATGAGCTTCTTTCGTAATAGTCCGTCTCAAGTCATCATCGTCGGGAACGCAAAGTCGACTCGAAATCTCGAACTCCATCGTCTTGTATCACGAATCCTGGGGCTTTTCCTTTCTTTACTTCATCACATAATCGAAGGATCAGAGAATCGTCCAACTACTTGGACTTGATCTTCTCGACTAGTGATGAAGTCAGTTCCATCACATAAAGTCGCCCTTGGATTTCTCGGTGCCCATACTTCAATCCTTCGCGGATCGGTTCTCGTTGAATCTTTGATGCAGGCGTAAGAGCTTCCAACACTCAAGAGAAACAGTTTACGGCTCAAAGCATCGGCTACTACATTTGCTTTCCGGATGATAGAGAATCTCCAAGTCGTAATCCTTGATCAATTCCGACCACCTTCTCTGTCTCATGTTTAATTCTTTCATTGAAAATGTATTTGAGGCTCTTATGATCTGTAAAGATCGACAATGAGTGCCGTCTGTATAATGTCGCCAAATTTTCAAGGCAAAGACCACACTGCTAGCTCCGGATCATGAGTCGGATAATTAACTTCGTGCGATTTTAGTTGCCGAGAAGCATAAGCAATCACTTTATCCTTTTGCATCAACACGCAACCCAAACCCCGATTTGAAGCGTCGCTGTATACCATAAATCCGTCGCCTTCCGCGGTGCTAATATAGGTGTCGTCGCCGTCTCTTCTTAAGTTCAAAACCACTGGCACTTCTCATTCCACGCGAACTTTTGAGTTTTCTCAGAATAAATGAGTGAGCGGACGAGCAATTTTGGAAAATCCCTCTACAAAGCGGCGATAATATCCGGCTAGTCCTAAGAAGCTTCGGACTTCCTTCACGTTCTTAGGAGCTTCCCATTCCAAGATTGCTTCGACTTTTTTCGGGTCCACCTGAACTCCATCGGTGATATCACATGCCCAAGGAAGGTTACTTCCTTAAGCGAACTCGCATTTAGAAAATTTTGCATATAGTTGTTCCTTTCTCAAGATGCTCAAAACCACACGTAGATGTTTAGCATGATCCTCTGCGTCCTCGGATATATCAAAATGTCGTCAATGAAAACGACCACAAATTTATCCAAGTACTCCAAGAATACCCGATTCATCAATTGCATGAATACCGCGAAGCATTGGTAAGTCCAAATGGCATCACTACAAATTCATAATGCCCGCACGGATCCAAAGCGATTTGGTATATCCGATTCCTTAATCCTCAATCGATGGTATCCCGATCGCAAGTCAATCTTCGAGAATACCCTTGCCCCTTGCAGTTGATCAAACAAGTCGCCGATCCGAGGTATAGGATACTTATTCTTGATCGTCATCTTGTTAAGCTCCCTGTAATCAATACATCGGAGGGATCCGTCTTTCTTAGGACAAAGAGAACAGGCGTTCCCAAGGGGAAACGCTCGGTTGAATATAGCCCTTCTGTAACAATTCCTCCGATTGCTTCTTGAGTTCATACATCTCGGTTGGCGCCATGCGTATGGTGCCACTGAAATAGGGGTTGCTCAGGCTCTAATTCGATGGTGAATTCCACTTCTCTTTGCGGAGGTAACCACAGTAGCTCGTCAGAAATATATCCGAGAACTCATTCACAATCGGAATAGACGAGAGCTCTACTCCCTCCTCTTTCCTCATGGCATAACACCAAAGTCCATGACATCCTGTTTCAGTAATTTCTTGCTTTCATTGCTTTGATCAATTTCCCGAGCTTCGGTCTCCATCCTCGGAATAAGTGTTCGAATCCGTCATCGGCAATGATGGAAATGACTCTCTCTCGGTAATTCAAGACACTCCATAACGGTTGAGCCAATCATCTCCGAGAATTAAATCGTCACCGCAGATGTCAACTACAATAAGATTCGATGGCCAATCTCTTCCTTCTATAGATACTGGGAAATCCCTAGCTTCTAGTGTTCCCACAATTTTCTCTCCGCTCGGTAATCCCACAACATAAGGTTCACAATTATACAAGCACGAGATGTTCAAACGTTTAACACAGTTCAAAGATATAAAAGAATGCGTAGCTCCCGAATCGAACAAGACACTAACTGGTTGCAAAAGAATGCAATCGTACTGATGCACAAAGCAGTGTTCGTCCGCCGATCTCCTCATTTCGTACAGGCCGAGGAACGGACCCAAGACTGGATGTCTCTCTCTTCCCGGGGCTGCTGAAATCCACTCTGCTGTGTCTGGTTCACACTTATCTCTTTAGGAACTGGTGCCGGGGTGCGGGTACCAAAAGATCTAGCAGCGGCTCCACAGAAGGCCGCACGGTGCCCTTCTTGCTCACAATCATAACAAGTCACAGAAGATGCAGGGCAATCACGTCGAATATGCCCGGCTCGACCACAATTGTAGCATTTCTTTGATGCGTCCGACACTGCTGATGTTGCCCGGAACTTCTTTCCACCTCTAGAAGGATGTGGAGGTTTCCTAGCCGAATAAAAGGAAGACTGGCCCTTGCGGGCCCCACCACTCTTGTTTTCTGCAAAGCTGCCGGTCACCTTCTGCTTCTTTGCCTCTACTGATTTCTCCATCGCCGCCTCTTTCATGTCGTAGGCCAGCGCTTTGTCTTGATACTGTCGTAACGTAGTACACTCGAATCCGGACATGTACTGCTGAATCTCCGGCTTCATCCGCATATCAAAATGAAAAATCTTTTCTGCCTCCGTTCTGACCAAGTGTCGCACACAAGTCAGCTGATGATTAAAAGTTTTGATTACATCTGTCACAGATGCCTCCGAACTCTGTGGTGAGAAAAACTCTCGGATCTTCGCCTCTCTAACTGGACGAGGACAATACTGTGCTTCCATCATTTGTTTGAATTCCGTCCAATCCGCATTATGATTCTCGGGTCGAATAGCCTCCCACCAATCAATGGCCTCCCGGTCGGAAAATCTTGGGCAATAGGAACCTTCCTGTCGTCGGGACGATTAAGACCCGCGAATATCTTTTCCAACTCCTTGAGCCGGTGATCCCAAGTAAGTGTCTCACAGATCCACAAATTTTGGCGGGTGCAATTTAACCACTTCCGCAAGCCACCTGTCTCCCCGGTTATCCTCGTGGTGCTTCTTGTCCCATCGCTGTCTGCATGCGATCAACGACACTGGCGAACCGATTTATTTGCGCCACCACCGTTGAAGCACTCTGGCATGTTCGGGTTTGCGTCATCATTCGCCGATCCTTGCCGCCCTCCGTAATGGGAATCGGTTCGACTAGCCGATATTTCGGGGTAGTTGCGGAATCCTCATGTCTCATGTTACCACGTCCGCGTCCACGACCGGCCCGCGTCCACGACCTCCTCTCGGATACCGTAAACGTAATTTCTCAATATACGAACAAAATTTTTGAAATAAAGTCCGTCAATACTCACAAAACAGTAATTAAGTAATACGGTAGTATAAGAGATTAAGAGACTTACAACCACGGTCCACATGACGACTTCGGTGAGCGGTGATGTTACAACGACCCGAAAATCAAAAAACGTAAACACACCCAATTAAAACCCGACTGCCAAGATATCCATAAATCTTAGCTCCGATACCATATTCTGTAACACCCCGAGATATTCGGAATAATTACAGCGCCGTAAACCCTTTAAATAAGGATTTACAAGGCTAATTAAAAAGAAAAGTAAATACTAGACATCAATACTGCGAAAATTCAAGTTTTGTGAAAACGTATAACTGGTTCAACGGGTAATTAATACAACCATATCGAATTAATATCAAAAGGACACGCGTACTCGAGTACAGAAGCCAAACCAAGACCACAAATCTCCAATAACAATAAACATCACTGAACCCCTTCGTCGTCACGTCGGTACTGTGGCTGTTTCCCTGCTCCTTGGCTACCTGAACATCAAAAGAAATGTCCACCCCCGAAGGGGTTAGCAAAACGATGCTAGTACAAGTATCATATTTAAACAATTCGAATATACATCAACAATACACAACAAGATACATCACACGGACTTCCGCTACCGGAATCCGACAATGCGAATCTACAAGATTCCATTACACAGCTGGGTATTCCAATGATCCAGCGCCCTCAGCATAGATCCCAAGATGATCCCGTCGGACCAACACGAGGTGGAAATAACCCGTCCAATGATCCAGCGCCCTCAGCCTAGATCCCAAGATGATCCCGTCGGACCAACACGAGGTGGACATCCGATCCAGCGCCCTCAGCATAGATCGTACACGTATACAAACACAACTCATGCATACACATATGCCAAATCATTACGTTCATCAACATGAACATATAAACGAATATCACGACAAATCAACGAAGTAAATATCATGTTCAACAACATGCATAATCATACGCATACTCCAAAAATACCGATATTAAGATATCACGATACTTGCCTCGAAGATGGCAAGAACGATATACTTCAATGCTCTCGACGCACTCGAAGGCCGCCCCCTCCGATCAACGTAACAAGCTCGAACCTTAACAAAAGGAACGATATACAAATCATCTCGAGTCGAACAATGGCCTAACAATTCGGCCTACGGCCGAAAAGCTCAAACTAAACAATCTGCCTGGATTGCTTAGCGCGCGCTACGTCTATACGTAACGCGGCGCTAAGCCGACTGATAGCGTACGCTATCGTATAAGACTAGCGCGGCGCTAGCCACGAATCGGCGATCGACTGGCTGTCTCATAACGTACGCTACGACGTTTTGTGCGAAACCGAACCTCGATAGCGCACGTTAATCGACACATGTTAGCGTGCGCTACTCTTGCATGGCGTAATACGCAAACCGAAATCGGGTTGAATGATGAAGAACTCATGAATCCTATGGTGATATTACAAGTTATCCTCGGGCATATCATGATAATAAGGTTTCTGGAAGATTTATGATTATGAAATACCAATATACGGATAGTTATCTCGATATCACAATTCCTCTACGATCTTCAAGAAATAATCTAAGTTCCATCGTCTTACGTTCCAAAACACATGATTCCAACGTATACAACGTATCAATGGGTAATATCCGATTACTTGATCATAAATCGATTTAAACATGCTTAGGTGTCCTTATAATAAGATGGTTCAAAGGTTCATTCGACATCTAGTACCGATACGTCAAAAGTATCCTTCTAACATGTGATGAACGAAATACTTGCTATCCAAACAGGATTCAAATCTTCCTTATGAACATACTAATCATTGGTGAAGAATCACCTACCTCGAAGTAGTGAAGAACACGGATGAAATGAAGCAATCCAACACCAAAGGCTTGAACACCAATCTCCAATGATGTATGATCTTCAATCTCGAACTAGGAGGTTGAGGAGGTTGATACGGAGTGTTTAGGACGAAAGTAGTTATGTTCTATGTGTCAAAGTTCGGGTTGTGGGAGGAGAAGGAACTGAAATCACGAATAGGATCTTTGTCTATTTATAATAAATGGCTATTAGCGCGCGCTAGACCCTGTTCGTAGCGTGCGCTAACGGCCACGATCTAAATCGTACTCGGCACTTAGCGTGCGCTACGCATCGACCTGTAGCGTGCGCTAAGGCGTTGACTCGGCTTTTCCCGAAAGCCGTCCAGGTACACCCGACACGATCCGACAGGGGTCCCCCGGCCAGATCTCACCTACCGCACGTCTCAATCAATCTGACCACGCATAGCGTGCGCTAATTACACTCGGTAGCGTGCGCTATGAAACCACGTTAGCGTACGCTACCCTCAGCCTGTAGCGTGCGCTACATGCACAGAATTTCAATCTTTATATCACATATACGAAATTATATGCTCGACAACATCGGACAATGAAATACAGAGAATAGTACTCATACAAAAGTACAATCATTACAATATCACAAGTTCCAATTACAAAACAGAAATCTCGGGTATTACAAGTGTGGGGCGCCTAAGATGAGATAATTTGGTGTTGGTTCGTTTCGGTCCATGAACGGACTCTCGCGTATCTAGTCCAATAGATAAACCTTTGGTTCGTTTCAAAATATACAATTAATTAATCTAATTAATTAATTATATTAAATATAAATCTCTAAGAATTATTATGAATTAAATTTAATTACCAAGTAATTTATTTTAATTCACGAGACCGAATTAATTTATCCATTAAATTAATTTAGACATCCAATGTCCAGTATTAACCAAGAGATAAATAAGCTCAAAATATTCCGTCGTCTATCCTGTGTGTGCGACTCTGTAGGTTTGTCTCAGTTAGCAATGGGAGGATCCAAAGAGTGTGAGTAACACCTAGCCAGTCCCGTGGCTCACATTGTAACCCAACTGAGAACGAATAATTAGGATTATTCCAAAACCAATAGTTATGAATACCGTATACATATAAACCCTTCAATCATATGTCCCGGTCAAGTATTAGAGTCACGGCAAAGTTAAACCCTATTATAACTTGACTCTATGCATTTGTTAATACAAACTGATATCACCGAGCTCTCGTGTATCAAATACAACTAGCTCTAACTGCTTTGGCCAAAGACTTATGACCTCATTTGCCATTAACCGCATAAGACATTTACCTGCTCACTAACAGGAGAAATAATCTTATCTTGGTATTCAGTAGAGACTGCTACTTGCCCACTAAGTTGCATTTCGAGGTTGACCCCACCAACCGGCGATTGGATCGAACTACTATGATGACTAACTTAATGTCACAAGCACATCTCCTATTGAAACCTCAAGTCAAAGGTCCATGTATACCTATCACAATCTTTCGATTCAGTCATTGACAATCCCTGAGTGATATCCATGTGACCGAATCGAGTTGAGTCGTGTTCGAGTATACTAATCCCATTAGCATACCTATAACGTGTGCTCCCACTAACCGTTAGTGAAGACAGGCACTCTACATGTCAAAGTACACGTTATACAAGTCTTGTCTAAACTTATTGCCCACTTAAGTTTTATCGACTTGCGAACTAGTTAAGCATTTGAGCTCTAAACACTTCTAGTGCCTATCTCCTTATCTCCATAAGGAGTAGAATGTTCGCTCTCAAATGCAAGGACTATTATTCTATATACCAAATCACAATGCCAGTGATATACAATAATATAAAAATAATAATTGACTTATTAAATATAATATTCATAATTACAATACAATTGCTCCCACTCTCTCATCATCTGAGTGACATTCGAGGGCATATTCCTAACAGTTTTGTGGAAGGATCAAGATGCAATAATGATGATGTACACCACTGAATTTCTATTTCCACTTGTTTCTCCTTTTCACCTAAGAGTGGAAATTCTTCTTCATTAAAATGATAATCAGCGAATCGAGCGGTGAAAATATCACCTGTTTTTTGTTCAATATATCTGATTATCGAGGGTGAATCATATCCCACATAAATTCCCAATCTTCTTTGTGGTCCCATTTTTTTACGTTGCGGTGGAGCAATTCGTACATATACAGCATAGCCAAAAAGTCTAATATGTGAAAGATTTGGTTCTTGACCAAATACTAGCTCTAATGGGAAATATGCATGATATGCACTCGGTCTAATACGAACTAGTGTTGCAGCATGCAAGATAGCATTTCCCCATATAGAAATGGGGAGCTTTATTCTCATTATTATTTGTATGGCAATAAGTTGGAGACGTTTGATTAATGATTCAGCCAAACCGTTCTGTGTATGAATATGAGCTACTGGATGTTCAACACCAATGCTCACTGTCATACAATAATCATTAAAGACTTGAAATTTAAATTCTACAGCATTATCAAGTCGAACTTTCTTAATCATGTAATCTGGGAATTGTGCTCTCAATTTGATTAATTGGGCATGAAATCTAGTAAATGCCAAATTGCGAGTTGATAAAAAACATACGTGTGACCATCTATTAGAAGCATCAATCAATACCATAAACTATCGAAATGGTCCACAATGTGGATGAATAGGTCCACATATATCATCATGAATTCTTTCCAAAAGTGTTGGCGATTCATTCCCAACTTTAGTTGGTGATGGTCTTATTATAAATTTATCTTGAGAATAAGCAACACAAGATAGTTCATGTAACACCCCCAAAACCATCCGGGATATTACAACGCGTGGGCACCGCGCCGGAACCCACCAGGCTAAAAACCGTTTACAAAACCAATTCAAAAACGCCAAAACGCTGATGACGGTAATATTTTGCAAATACTCAAATATTTTCAAAAGCATAATTCTGAAATACCGTCATAGAATACCATATGAAAATACAAGACGAAATACCAAATCTCGACAGATAAAAATGTACGTTAAGCCACCACTTAAACGTAACGATAAAATAGTTAGGAAAAAGGGTTTGACGAAATAACTCAAGTTCGCAAAATGCCAACAAGGCCCTTTTAAAATACACACACGCAGCGGATAAAGATACCAAAAAGCCATTTTGAAATATACACACGCAGCGGATAAAGATACCGAAAAGCCATTTTGAAATACACACGCAGCGGAAATAAAACAACCAGAAAAGAATACTCAATACCCAAAAACATGCCACAGCCAGTATCACTCGGGAAGCTCACCCTTCACGACCGCTACTAGCTCAATCTACGAGTACCTAAAAATAAAGCCCACGATGGGGTCAGCCACAATACTCAACAATGATATCGATCACATCAACATAAATAATTACATACCAATGTAATAATATAGTAAGAATACTACCAAAGTAAATTTACCGACATAACCTTACCAATCCATAACAATCCAATCCTTACCATAATCCACATTTCGCATCCTCGAATGACGAAATGAACTCAACAACAATCATCTCTACTGTATTCCAAAAATACCGATAATCCTCAAAACATCATCATAACTCATAAGTGTGGAAATAATCCAATCTGTGTCAACTCCTGTCCGTCGGATTACACAATCGAATCTCAACCTGGATAAACTAATAATACACAACATATATGTAGATCTACTATCACATGATAATAATAACAAATCCCGAACACCGACGTACAGTCCGAATGCTCATACGATCAATAACAATGATCAACCAAAACATCACTGAGAATATCATCGATATGATAACTCCAATACGACCAATAAAGGATCACGATAATTGAGAATACCATCAACAAGGTAAATCTCGAACGCAATCAATGAAGGATCAACAATAACCGAGAATACCATCAACAAGGTAAACTCCAAACGATCAACAATAATGGATCTCAAGAAAATAACCTCGACTGTCGAAACATACCCATCGGGCGTATGAACAACCAGTCGCAAACCATCGAACATACCCAACCATGAATGGAGGATGAACGACCAAACAATATGGCTCAAAGATGGAAGTCATAGTATGCCCGATCCGGAAATGTGTCCGTGCACAAGCCACCCCGGGTATTGATCACATACACGTGTGGTCTTGTACCTAATTAGCCTCACGAACTACGTCTCGTGTGCACGGTTCAATGTGGAAATATCAACACAAAACCATCATGTGCCCGGCTAAAAATCCTACACAATAACCAATCGGCACGCAGATATGACTCCAGATATGTCACGATGCAACATGACAACGAAACTCAAAGAAACACATATCCAATAAGGATTAAAAGACTCACCGAAGTGAACAACAACATACTGACAATGAAAAGTCAACACGACTAATCAATATCCAAAACATCAATCCTGGGATCATCATCTCCAAATGAATGACCAACACGAACTACAATCTCAATACAACAGTCCTGGGATCAACATCCCTCAACGAATAACCGATACGAAACTCATTACACGAAACCTCAACATATACAACAACTCAACATACTAATTATCCACATGACTGAACAATTACTTAGATTACCTCAAAGCCGAGGACCATATCCATTAACATCCCCCAATGAGACGATCAACACAACCATTAATACCAACAATAGTCATGGGATCAACATCCCTCAACGAACAACTAGTACGAATCTCACTATACGAAGCCTCAACATACAACATATACAACAACTCAGCATAATAATTATCTCATAACTGAACAATACATAAATTACCTCAAAGCCGAAGACAACATCCTTTCCACGAACAACATCCCTGAACGAATACACAGTTATACAAATAATCTCAAATAAAGTACCATTCATTCAATACCAATAAACCTTTATCCCGATACTTATGTCATCACGATAACTATCCTCGATATCCGATATTCTATACCCTTGACCAAAGATAACTCACGCCTTCCCTTAACACAATTAAATCATATACCTTATGATTTATTACCACCAGAGTACGATATACAAACCATTATCCCGACAACTTACATTTCTAACAACATTGCTATACGAATTATAAATGAAATGAAAACAAAACCATTCATCAAATATTATAAACTGAACAAGTAGAAACTTGCCTCGATACCGATACCACGAAGCCGTTACCAAAATCCATTGCCTTAGTATACGAGCTCCTCAGCCCCGACCAAAATCAATCTACGAACTCTTTAGCCTCAACCGCAACACAACGGTCATAATCCACGATCAAAACATATCAACCTATTGCAATAACCGATTAACACACATTCGATAAAAATCAATAACCGACATACTCAACCAACAAACTCAACGGTTCAACGAAACCTCGATCATATACATAAAACCAAATAATCCAACTCAATAAATATGAACTCATATCCGTAATACAAGCCGTAACTCGATGATCACAAATAATAATCAATAAACCCAACGGTTCCACGATATCCCGATTAAATACAAATCCAAACAATCCGAACCAATCAAACACGAATTCAAAGCCACAATACGATTCCACAATCCGAAAATCATATCAACAATCAATTTAACCAAGTGTCTAAGCATTACCGATTCCAAATTCAATCTTAAATACGATTACAAGTTTCCTCCTTGTAAATTCATAATATAAACCAATTACCGGTTATCATCATCAATCCGGACAATCCGATCTATTCAACATTATAGATAACCATATTCCAAAGGTTTCAAATAATTCCATTATCCAAATTGAACACTTGTTAAATACCTATGAATTCTCAAACTCAAAAGTGAGTCATAATCTTATCAAATCCGGAATCATATTCGTATTCCTATACGAATATTGTACCAAAATACATAACTTAGTTCTAAATGTGAATATTCCATATTCATATCCAAAACACCAACACTTTAAAACGTATTCATCAAATCAATGATCAATTCATCTCGACATTAAGGATTTCATAACATATTCGATTCCGAATTCAATTCTAAATTAGAATCAACAAGACTCCTTCTTGTTATACTAGTAAATTCGTAAGAAACAATTTACCAATTATTATCATGAAGAATCACAATCCAATTATCCGAAATCTTCCCAACAATCATGACATGTATAACTCACGAGTTCTTCAAGAACACGAATTATCCGAATTCACGTTCACAATCCATAAAAGAACATAATCCGATGTTTTCTAACATCTAACCAATCTTTAATCATAATTCAAGGTATATATCATCATGTTCTTCAACATACGATCTTCCTAACATCAAAAATCGCAACAATACTACCAAGAACATCAAGAACTCTAGGATTCCATAATCATAACCAACATAATCAAGATACAAACCATCATATCATCATCTTCCTTCAACATATAATTCATATATCCTCAAGATTCGTAATAACAAGATCATAATCATCTTCATACGAATCATTCATCGACAACAACATCAAAAATCCGAAATTCAAGAAGGGATTATCCAACATACCTCTTAGAAGATGAAAATCACTAGAAAACTCTTCAAGAATCATCAACATCTTCATATCCAAGTCTCAAATCCAAGCTCTCAAGCTCAAAATCGACTTACGAGGGCTAAATCTCCCTCTCTCAGTGTTTGGAGACGAAAAAATGAAATGAAATGTCGAAGGGAAATGAAGGACGGGCATCCTCTTATAAAACATTTCTGTTCGTTACGTACGTAACATGTCCTTATTAACGTACGTAACAACCTATTACGTGCGCTATCTTACCTTGATAGCGTACGTAATGGCAGTCCAGAGTTAACTGACCTATTTTGTGAACTTCCTTACGTACGTAACACTTTCACCATAACGTATGTAATGCGTACGTTGACTTGCTACAGTGCCATACCCATATTACGTACGTAATTCAACATGCATAACGTACGTAATGGCGGAGGTTGACTCGATGTCCACATCCTCCGCCGAAAGCTGCCGACACAGGGTCCCACATGCCGACCACGACTCGGTCCTGTCCGATTCCTCTTGTTACGTACGTAACACCTTATGCATAACGTACGTAACACTATCAAATTAACGTACGTTAACACTAAAATTTAGCGTACGTAATGGCCTCTATACTTGGCTAAAAATCCAACTGTTCCCATCCGTCTCGACATACCGGATACATATACACATACTGAATACACATATACTCAACCCAAAAATATTCTCATACGATATACCTGATATCCCAATCAGTTCAACCTGATACAACAAATCCTCAATATAACTGTCAATCAAAACGATAATCACACCAGTATAACTGTCTCGGTTCTCAATTTATTTTATCCATACTTGTATAGATACCAAACTATATAGTATATCTCAGATAAAATAACGAGAAAAATTTATACTGAAAATCCGGATATTACATACTACCCCCCTTAAAATAAGTTTCGTCCTCGAAACTTGCAACCTTACCACAAACAACAGATCAACCAAAATTTCCAACTCATCACAAAACAATCAAGTGTCGCCACAAGCGAAATAACCAAACCAATATACTTACAGGTGCGTGAAGCCGATGATCTCCCGTGATACTAGCACACGACTCCCACACGAAGTCTCAATACAATACCCAGAAAAATCATTTTCAAAAGCCACGCTACTACCGCACCGGTAAAGCCACATAACACACATGCCCGGGTTTCACAAAACCCAAGCTCCGATACCATCTTCAGTAACACCCCCAAAACCATCCGGGATATTACAGCGCCGTGGGCCCTGCGCCGGAATCCACCAGGCTAAAAACCGTTTACAAAATTAATTCAAAAACACCAAAAGACTGATGACGGTAATATTTTGCAAATACTCAAATATTTTCAAAAGCATAATTCTGAAATACCGTCATAGAATACCATATCAAAATACAAGACGAAATGCCAAATCTCGACAGTTAAAAATGTACGTTAAGCCACCACTTAAAATTAACGATAAAATAGTTAGGAAAAAGGGTTTGACGAAATAACCCAAGTTCACAAAATGCCAAAAAGGCCCTTTTAAAATACACACACGCAGCGGATAAAGATACCGAAAAGCCATTTTGAAATATACACACGCAGCGGATAAAGATACCGAAAAGCCATTTTGAAATACACACGCAGCGGAAATAAAACAACCAGAAAAGAATACTCAATACCAAAAAACATGCCACAGCCAGTATCACTCGGGAAGCTCACCCCTTCACGACCGCTACTAGCTCAATCTCCGAGTACCTAAAAATAAAGCCCACGACGGGGTCAGCCACAATACTCAATAATGATATCGATCACATCAACATAAATAATTACATACCAATGTAATAATATAGTAAGAATACTACCAAAGTAATCTTACCGACATAACCTTACCAATCCATAACAATCCAATCCTTACCATAATCCACATTTCGCATCCTCGAATGACGAAATGAACTCAACAACAATCATCTCTACTGTATTCCAAAAATACCGATAATACTCAAAACATCACCATAACTCGTAAGTGTGGAAATAATCCAATCTGTGCCAACTCCTGTCCGTCGGATTACACAATCGAATCTCAACCTGGATAAACTAATAATACACAACATATCTGTAGATCAACTATCACATGATAATAATAACAAATCCCGAACACCGACGTACAGTCCGAATGCTCATACGATCAATAACAATGATCAACCAAAACATCATTGAGAATATCATCGATATGATAACTCCAATACGACCAATAAAGGATCACGATAATTGAGAATACCATCAACAAGGTAAATCTCGAACGCAATCAATGAAGGATCAACAATAACCGAGAATACCATCAACAAGGTAAACTCCAAATGATCAACAATAATGGATCTCAAGAAAATAACCTCGACTGTCGAAACATACCCCTCGGGCGTATGAACAACCAGTCGCAAACCGTCGAACATACCCAACCATGAATAGAGGATGAACGACCAAACAATATGGCTCAAAGATGGAAGTCACAGTACGCCCGATCCGGAAATGTGTCCGTGCACAAGCCACCCCGGGTATTGATCACATACACGTGTGGTCTTGTACCTAATTAGCCTCACGAACTACGTCTCGTGTGCACAGTTCAATGTGGAAATATCAACACAAAACCATCATGTGCCCGGTTAAAAATCCTACATAATAACCAATCGGCACGCAGATATGACTCCAGATATGTCACGATGCAACATGACAACGAAACTCAAAGAAACACATATCCAATAAGGATTAAAAGACTCACCAAAGTGAACAACAACATACTGACAATGAAAAGTCGACACGACTAATCAATATCCAAAACATCAATCCTGGGATCATCATCCCCAAATGAATGACCAACACGAACTACAATCTCAATACAACAGTCCTGGGATCAACATCCCTCAACGAATAACCGATACGAAACTCATTACACGAAACCTCAACATATACAACAACTCAACATACTAATTATCCACATGACTGAACAATTACTTAGATTACCTCAAAGTCGAGGACCATATCCATCAACATCCCCCAATGAGACGATCAACACAACCATTAATACCAACAATAGTCCTGGGATCAACATCCCTTAACGAACAACTAGTACGAATCTCAATATACGAAGCCTCAACATACAACATATACAACAACTCAACATAATAATTATCTCATAACTGAACAATACATAAATTACCTCAAATCCGAAGACAACATTCTTTCCACGAACAACATCCCTGAACGAATACACAGTTATACAAATAATCTCAAATAAAGTACCATCCATTCAATACCAATAAACCTTTATCCCGATACTTATGTCATCACGATAACTATCCTCGATATCCGATATTATATATCCTTGACCAAAGATAACTCACGCCTTCCCTTAATACAATTAAATCATATACCTTATGATTTATTACCACCAGAGTACGACATACAAACCATTATCCCGACAACTTACATTTCTAACAACATTGCTATACGAATTATAAATGAAATGAAAACAAAACCATTCATCAAATATTATAAACTGAACAAGTAGAAACTTGCCTCGATACCGATACCACGAAGCCGTTACCAAAATCCATTGCCTTAGTATACGAGCTCCTCAGCCCCGACCAAAATCAATCTACGAACTCTTTAGCCTCAACCGCAACACAACGGTCATAATCCACGATCAAAACATATCAACCTATTGCAATAACCGATTAACACACATTCGATAAAAATCAATAACCGACATACTCAACCAACAAACTCAACGGTTCAACGAAACCTCGATCATATACATAAAACCAAATAATCCAACTCAATAAATACGAACTCGTATCCGTAATACAAGCCGTAACTCGATGATCACAAATAATAATCAATAAACCCAACGGTTCCACGATATCCCGATTAAATACAAATCCAAACAATCCGAACCAATCAAACACGAATTCAAAGCCACAATACGATTCCACAATCCGAAAATCATATCAATAATAAATTTAACCAAGTGTCTAAGCATTACCGATTCCAAATTCAATCTTAAATACGATTACAAGTTTCCTCCTTGTAAATTCATAATATAAACCAATTACCGGTTATCATCATCAATCCGGACAATCCGATCTATTCAACATTATAGATAACCATATTCCAAAGGTTTCAAATAATTCCATTATCCAAATTGAACACTTGTTAAATACCTATGAATTCTCAAACTCAAAAGTGAGTCATAATCTTATCAAATCCGGAATCATATTCGTATTCCTATACGAATATTGTACCAAAATACATAACTTAGTTCTAAATGTGAATATTCCATATTCATATCCAAAACACCAACACTTTAAAACGTATTCATCAAATCAATGATCAATTCATCTCGACATTAAGGATTTCATAACATATTCGATTCCGACTTCAATTATAAATTAGAATCAACAAGACTCCTTCTTGTTATACTAGTAAATTCGTAAGAAACAATTTACCAATTATTATCATGAAGAATCACAATCCAATTATCCGAAATCTTCCCAACAATCATGACATGTATAACTCACGAGTTCTTCAAGAACACGAATTATCCGAATTCACGTTCACAATCCATAAAAGAACATAATCCGATGTTTTCTAACATCTAACCAATCTTTAATCATAATTCAAGGTATATATCATCATGTTCTTCAACATACGATCTTCCTAACATCAAAAATCGCAACAATACTACCAAGAACATCAAGAACTCTAGGATTCCATAATCATAACCAACATAATCAAGATACAAACCATCATATCATCATCTTCCTTCAACATATAATTCATATATCCTCAAGAATCGTAATAACAAGATCATAATCATCTTCATACGAATCATTCATCGACAACAACATCAAAAATCCGAAATTCAAGAAGGGATTATCCAACATACCTCTTAGAAGATGAAAATCACTGGCAAACTCTTCAAGAATCATCAACATCTTCATATCCAAGTCTCAAATCCAAGCTCTCAAGCTCAAAATCGACTTACGAGGGCTAAATCTCCCTCTCTCAGTGTTTGGAGACGAAAAAATGAAATGAAATGTCGAAGGGAAATGAAGGATGGGCATCCTCTTATAAAACATTTCTGTTCGTTACGTACGTAACATGTCCTTGTTAACGTACGTAACAACCTATTACGTGCGCTATCTTACCTTGATAGCGTACGTAATGGCAGTCCAGAGTTAACTGACCTATTTTGTGAACTTCTTTACGTACGTAACACTTTCACCATAACGTACGTAATGCGTACTGTAACACCCCCAAACCACTCGGGAATATTACAGCGCCGCAGACCCTCTCCACGAGGATCTACCAGGCTAAATACAAAACAATGCATCACTTCATATGCCGACATGGCTACATAAAGGACCATTAGACCGATTTGGCCTTTTGTCACAACACACACAACATTACGTACAAGATTCTTTCCCGAAACTCATTCCCACGCAGGGGCTGAAATACAATAACACTCCTAACAATACATCGGAGGGATAACCAACACGACTCTACCAAATACTCTACAATTGGTCTTCATGTGATTAGTATCTTCGTCTCCCATCATCCTTCGTATCGATCCTGTGATTCGCTCCCGCCTACCGCAAGTACCGGACGCACATGACATCCACCCCCCGAATACTCGGGGGTTAGCAAAACTTCATTGTCTTGCTAGTGCAAGTATAAAACAGAAGTACAAGCCATACACAACGTGCTTCAAGAATATAATAATCTTGAATATATTTCCCGAGATAATTCACTTAATCAAAACAGTTTGATTTATAAAAGGTAGGAATAGAACCATGTATCTCATACAAAATATTTTACGATCTCGGGAGTTTGAAAACATTTGGAATTAAGGAATTCTCAAGTCTTTCGAAAACACTTAGGGACATGGCCCAAAACCATCTTTCCAAAATACGATTCCAACAATAAAACGCGGGTTCACAACCCAATTCAAAACACATGGGGTCTAAGACCCAAATCATAAGCCACAGGGTCCACGACCCATATCACATAACACATGTTCCTAAGGATTATTCGCGTCCCGTGCTAACAAGCCAAGAACCTCAGATGCTCCCGTAGAACATACCCGAATGAATAACCCAATAGGAAACTATACCAAATCACATGTCCTCGTGACAACAGTCACGGAACCATTCCAAACCACAACCATAAGTTATCCCGGCATCGGACTAACAAGCCACGAACCTCGGAGTCCCCGCAAGACATACCCGATAATAACCCCACAAGTTATCTCGGCATCGGGCTAACAAGCCCCGAACCTCGGAGTCCCCGCAAGACATACCCGGATTGGATAACCCTACGGTCACGCCCGACCCATACTAGCAAGTATGGATCCCGGAGATTCAACAATCCTACCCGGAGGCACATCAGTTTCAACGAGCACATAACAATGAGCAGAACATCAAACCAAGCAACACTTAAACATCACAACCCCCTTTCAAAGGAGTAACAACTAATATCATACACAACACGTTCTTACCGAACAAGTACACATAACATTACGTAATCCCCGGCAAAGGATTATGGTCTATTAAACTTACTCAAAGTGATCATAGCATCTTTCAACATACAAAACCAACACACATATCCCGAGAACACATATATTCACGAAATACACGAATTATCATTGAAAGACATCATTTATCGAGAACATACCGATCCCTTTTTACGTTCATTAAACATTGGGTTTCGCATATAATCATTTATCAATAATTACGCCTACGAAACATGAAACGTATGGACAAGATACTTGCCTCGATATCACGAGCGACGAAATGACGAACGGGCACGATCGGGCAACCTTCGAACTTCCAAAAATGACCGAGACTTCGACAGCCCACGAATACTACGAAAATATTATCACCATGAATCAATAACACTAATCGAAATCCGAAACGATCCTAAAAACGACAAGGATTTAAGTGTTCTCAAAGAAATCAAGAATCGTTGATCCGGGCTATAAAAATCGATGAACGGTTAACAACATCTGAAGATTACGGTCAAGACAAACAAGAACAAATAACCGTTCGGATGAGATCGGTTAAGAATCACAAATCCAAGCAAAAACCCCAAATTTAAGAAAATAAGGTTCTAAAAAGAGATTACCTTGATTTGGACCAAGAAGACGATTAGATGTTGTTAAACATCTACAAATCCGCTCAAAGATGAAGCTAGAGGAAAAAGATCGGTCCTAATTGCCTCTGGATCTCACTCCCGTCGGAAGGGATGAAGAAAAGTGGGAAAATGACGACTTAATGTCATTGTCCAAGATTTATCTTTGGGCCGATTTATTAGCGCGCGCTAAACACCCTGCATTAGCGTGCGCTAACGAGGTCAACGCTCCAGAGAAACTGCCTATAACAAAGTTAGCGTGCGCTAGCTAAAAGGCATAGCGTGCGCTAACGGGTCACAAAACTATCCAAGAGCTCCACGGATGTAATCGCACCTACCGGGTAGCATGCGCTAGAAAGAAGAGAGAGCGTGCGCAAAGCAGTCGATAGCGTGCGCTAGCTATCGGCCTTAGCGTGCGCTAACAAAGCTCCAGTCCCAGTCCAGTAGCTACTGGACTGTCTCTGGACTGCCAGTTAGCGTGCGCTACAAATTCGGTAGCGTGCGCTAACCACAACGCCGTAGCGTGCGCTATGCCACAAGCATTAGCGTGCCCTACACCACAAAAACTCAAAAACTCACAAAGTGATCTGAAACGCCTTCAAACACATGCCCCAATAAGGCACGACCAAAATATGACACAAAATTCCAACGATGAGGACAATGACAATCCGATAAAACTCAGAAAACCCAACAAATCCGGATTAAAGATCTCGGGTATTACACATACGTTGACTTGCTACAGTGCCATACCCATATTACGTACATAATTCAACATGCATAACGTACGTAATGGCGGAGGTTGACTCGCTGTCCACATCCTCCGCCGAAAACTGCCGACAAAGGGTCCCACCTGCCGACCACGACTCGGTCTCGTCTGATTCCTCTTGTTACGTACGTAACGCCTTATGCATAACGTACGTAACACTATCAAATTAACGTACATTAATACTAAAATTTAGCGTACGTAATGGCCTCTATACTTGGCCAAAAATCCAACTGTTCCCATCCGTTCGACATATCGGATACGTATACACATACTGAATTCACATATACTCAACCCAAAAATATTCTCATACGATATACCTGATATCCCAATCAGTTCAACCTGGTACAACAAATCCTCTATATAACTGTCAATCAAAACGATAATCACACCAGTATAACTGTCTCGGTTCTCAATTTATTTTATCCATACTGTATAGATACCAAACTATACAGTATATCTCAGATAAAATAACGCGAAAAATTTATACTGAAAATCCGGGTATTACAGTTCATGAGATTGAAAAATCTTCTGGTTTTTCAATGGATGACCACTAGAATTTCCAATAATTTTCTGCATCTTTATCGAACCGGGATGTCCTAATCGATCATGCCAAACTTTGAATGTTTCAGCAAACTTCGGGTTTACTGTGTTATACGATTCAAATATTTTTATATTAGTATACTACAACTCAGATGATAGAGCGAGTAATTTTTCCAACACACACTTACTTTCGGAAGTATTTGAAGTAATACAAAGATATTCATCATTAATTTTATCCATAGTTTCAACACGAATCCATTCATACGAATATCTTTGAAACTTAATAAATTTCTTTGGGACTTGAGAGAAAATAATGCATTTCTTATTTTGAAGTTCGTGCCTGGTGGCATCAAAAAATTGACACTTCAAATTTCTCAATTATTTGTGCACTACCAGGTATGGTTTTAACACTTGCTTTGACAATTCTCAATTGCTGAAAACATTTCTTATGTTTCAGTGTAGTATGTGTAGTAGCACTGTCTGCAAGACATAAGTTATTGTCTTGAATTTTGGATTGAGACATATCTATGATCGTTGAAACTCTTTAGTAAGTATTAGAGCATTCGTGCTGATAACGTGTTAGAAAAGTGCGATAAACTAAAGAGAATACAAAGAGAATAGAGAGAATATAGAGAATGTATTTGTCTTTTAATTTTTATTAAGAACTGAAGCCCTATTTATAGAAAAACTTCAGATAGCACAAACGTAATTACATAATTTCATCAGGGGCATAATAGTCATTCATATGTTATAACATATTATTTTATTACGTACTTCGAGACGTACGCATTTCAACAAAAATGTATTTTTTTGAAAAGTACTTTTTGGGAGTCCTTCTAAAAAAAGTAAAAACATATTTTTTTTTTAAATTTCCAAAATTACTATTAAGTTAAATTAAATTTGAGGGCAATTGATATTTTCTTCTCCATCGCAGCCCCATATTATATTAATAAAATTATTATTAATACAATACCTTTAATGTAATACAATTAATTTAAATAACGACAAAAATATTAAAAAGACAGTGCCCCTGATGATAATTTTAATAGCTTAAAAGTACTTTTAATTTTAAACAATGCAAATACTTTTTTCTGAAAAGTTGCTTTTATGGAAACTCGTCCAAATTCCAAACACAAAATTAAACTGTTTCTACTTTTAACATCTATTTTTGCTTTTGCTTTTGGATTTTCCTTTTTTAAAAGTCCATTTCTTCAGGACTTGGGAGAAAATAATGCATTTCTTATTTTGAAGTTCGTGCCTCATGGCATCAGAAAATTGACACTTCCAAATTCCTCAATTATTTGTGCACTACCAGATATGGTTTTAACAATTGCTTTGACAATTCTCAATTGCTGAAAACATTTCCTATCTTTCAGTGTAGTATGTGTAGTAACACTGACTGCAAGACATGTCTATGATTGTTGAAACTCTTTAGTAAGGATTAGAGCATTCGTGCTGATAACGTGTTAGAAAACTGCAATAAACTAAAGAGAATACAAAGAGAATAGAGAGAATACTGTATTTGTCTTGGAATTAATTTTTATTAAGAACTGAAGCCCTATTTATAGGAAAACTTCTGATGGCACAAACGTAATTACATAATTTCATCAATGGCATAATAATGCATTTCTTATTTTGAAGTTCGTGCCTCATGGCATCAGAAAATTGACACTTCCAAATTCCTCAATTATTTGTGCACTACCAGATATGGTTTTAACACTTGCTTTGACAATTCTCAATTGCTGAAAATATTTCTTATCTTTCAGTGTAGGATGTGTAGTAGCAGTGTCTGCAAGACATAAGTCATTGTCTTGAATTTTGGATTGAGACATGTCTATGATCGTTGAAACTCTTTAGTAAGGATTAGAGCATTCGTGCTGCTAACGTGTTAGAAAACTGCAATAAACTAAAGAGAATACAAAGAGAATAGAGAGAATACAGAGAATTTATTTGTCTTGGAATTAATTTTTATTAAGAAGTGAAGCCCTATTTATAGGAAAACTTCAGATGGCACACACGTAATTATATAATTTCATCAGTGGCATAAGAGCCATTCACATGTTATAATATATTATCTTATTATGCACTTCGAGACGTACGCATTTCAACAAAAATGTGTTTTTTTGAAAAGCACTTTTTGGGAGTCCTTCTAAAAAAAGTAGAAGCATATTTTTTTAAAATTTCCAAAATTACCCTTCAGTTAAATTAAATTTGAGGGCAATTGATGTTTACTTCTCCATCGCAGCCCCATATTATATTAATAAAATTATTATTAATACAATACCTTTAGTGTAATACATTTAATTTAAATAAAGATAAAAATATTAAAAAGACAGCACGTCCTTTGTAACACCCCAAACTAGGCGAATATTACAGTGCCGTGGACCCCCGACTGGGACCCACTATGTAACACCCCCGAGATATTCAGAGTATATTACAGTGCCGTAGACCCCTACATGGGACCCACCAGGCTACAACAAGAAAACCCCACTCGACTAACCATCTCGGTTAGCGAGGACACACATTTTAATAATACAAGAAATAAAAATACGCCCGTAGCAACCGGCGAATCAAGCATCAACCGACAATGTAGCAATATAAGGTAATACAAACGGAGTTCGAAATGAAAAGCCTAAGTACTCGCGAGTACAATCTATAAGTTTATAAATGTGGAAACAACCATATCGAAATGGGCAAAAGAAATAAGATGACCCAAATGCACATGTCAACGACCCTGACCAACATCCTCGTATTGTCCAAATGTTCGCTCGTCCAGATGATCATAACCCGAATTCCATAACAAGAATTTCCCCACAACGGGTCCCCAAAGGGGTTAGCAATTACGCTAGTACAAGTAATCAAGGCAAACCAATCGCTTACACATTTCATAGTACATGCACCAATATCATTTCAAAAACCAAAACCAGACATGTCTTTTCCGGAAACAAACAGTCACAATCAATTTGCCTAGGACCGGGATGAAGCCACGAATCCCACTCGAGGCCTCTAAGGACCCTCCCGATCTGGCCATATTCATAAAACAAATCAAGCACCACACGTCACCTAGGACCGGGACGAAGCCACGAATCCCACTCGAGGCCTCTAAGGACCCTCCCGAGCTGGCTAGCGAAACAAACTCATGAATCCAGGACGAAGCCATAGATTCCCTCGAGGCCCCGTCGGACCCTCCCGAGGTGAGTAAAGTACACACAATATACATTACCATTTCACGTTAAGCATAAAGGTTTCCAAAAATACTTGCCTTGAATAATTGACGACGCAACGAACGGAAGGAAAAACACCGACGAACGCTAGGAACCAACAGAACCGAACCTAACGATTCGAAGAACACAATCACAACCAACTCTAGACGAATACAGAAATGGAATACACCCGGAAACCCGCCTACGATTCATGTATATTCGTATAAAAATAACAACGAGGGCGGACCACAACCAAACCCTCCCGATTTCGCAAAACCATGAAAATATACCATGAATACGTAGGAAAACTAATGATATCAACAAGATTAATCATATTCATCATGGATTAACCAACAAAACGGCACGAATCGGACGAAAATCCCAAAACCCCCAATTTATCCAAAAGTAGGGTTCTAAGAGATTTTACCTTGGAATAGGATGAAAGATTCGTGTTGATGTTGTTAATATACACCAAGAACTCAAGGAAGATGATGGTTGAGATGATTGGAGGAATAAATCGCCAAGAAATCGCCCGGAATCGCCACAGCCGCGGAAGGAGGAAGAAATGGAAATAATACGTTCATCTCGGTCAACTCCCTGGTTTATATAGCCAGGGAGTGTTAGTGCGCGCTAATCCTCAAAGTTAACGTGCGCTAACGAAACAAACTCCAGTCCAGTAGCCAGATTTCTGGCCTTTAGCGTGCGCTACTCGAAACATAGCGTGCGCTAATAACCTCTCGGTAGCGCGCGCTATCGACCAATAGCGTGCGCTACCTGGACATCAGCAGAGTACAGAAGCAACTGTCAGTACACACCTGATCCGGTTAGCGCACGCTATCGACCAAACGTAGCGTGCGCTAAAGTGTATCGGTAGCGCGCGCTATCGACCAATAGCGTGCGCTACCTGGGCATCAGTCGAGTCCAGTGGCAAACTATCCAGTACTGGACATTCAAACTAGTGCACGCTACCGGGGGTCTCAGCGTGCGCTAACCCCCGACATTAGCGTGCGCTAGACTACGTAGCGTACGCTAATCCACCACCCGTAGGGTCGAATCGCATGACCACTCCCGTGGCTTGCTCTCTAGCGCGCCACGGCGCCGTAGCGTGCGATACTAAGGGACATCTAGCGTACGCTATGCAGAAAAGATAGCGTGCGCTAGGTACGAAATATAAACGGTCCAAAACACCGGAATATGAACGAAACATCAAACGGAACATCTCAAAACGTATCACAACGTAGAATGGATCCACGGCAACCTCGAAATGGTGGTTCCGCACAACAATAACGAGAATCAGATCAACAGGTGACTAAAAAGATACACTGAAAGATACAAGAGGGTCACTACGACCAAGAAATACACCGAAAATGAAAATACAAGGGAAAGAAAAAATGCGGATATTACATTCTATCCCTCTAAAAATAAGTTTCGTCCCGAAACTTAAGAAACAAACAACTCAGGGTACCTAGCACGCATGCTATCCTCGGTCTCCCAAGTTGCCTCCTCGACACCATGTCTCGACCACTGCACTTTGACCAAAGGGATGGTCTTATGCCTCAGTCGTTTCTCGCGATGCTCCAAAATCTTCAAGGGACGTTCTTCAAAAGTAATATCCTCGGCGACATCAATCTCCCCATAGTCGATGACGTGACTAGGATCTGGGACATATTTCCTCAGCTGGGAAACATGAAAAACGCTATGAACATGACTCAGGGCCGGGGGTAATGCCAAACGGTATGCCAACCCACCGACTCGCTCGAGAATCTCGAAGGGTCCAATAAATCTCGGACTCAACTTCCCCTTTTTCCCGAAACGGAAAACTCCTCTCATCGGCGACACCTTTAGTAAAACGTGGTCTCCCACCTCGAATTCCAAAGGTCGACGACGGACATCGGCATATGACTTCTGTCGACTCTGGGCAGTCAACATCCGTTCCCGAATTAATTCTATCTTCTGCCTCGTCTCTAAAATGACATCCGGCTCGGTCCCGACCAAATCGGACGCCTCATTCCAACAAATCGGTGATCGACATCGCCGACCATAAAGTGCCTCATACGGTGCCATCAGAATCGACGAGTGCCAACTATTGTTGTACGTGAATTCGATCAATGGCAAATGCTCCTCCCAGTCAGTGCTCCAATCGAGAGCACAAGCACGCAACATATCCTCAAACGTCTGGATAGTGCGTTCCGATTGTCCATCTGACTGGGTGTGGAAAGAGGTACTCAAACGCAAACGAATACCCAACGCCTTATGCACCGCCTGCCAAAAGTGCGATACAAAACGGCCATCACGATCCGAAACAATAGACTTCGGAGTACCGTGAAGCCTCACAATCTGCGCGATGAACACATGAGCTAACTTCTCCGGGCCCCAAGTGTCCTTGATGCCTAGAAAATGTGCCGACTTGGTCAGACGATCAACAATCACCCATACCATATTCATGCCCGACCTCGATCTCGGCAAACTCGTAACGAAATCCATCGATATATCTTCCCATTTCCATTCCGGAACGGGAAGTGATTGCAATAACCCAGCCGGTCGCTGATGCTCGATTTTGACCTGCTGACAAGTCAAACATCTCGCTACAAACTGCTCGACCTCATCCTTCATATCATTCCACCAGAAATTCCTCCTCAGGTCCTTATACATCTTACTCGAACCAGGATGAACGAAGTAAAGGTGTAGCATGGGCCTCACGCAAAATACTCTGTTTCAGCTCTGAGTCGATTGGTACACAAAGCCGACTCTGGAATCTCAAAACACCATCCTCATGAATCACAAACCCAGGAGACTTTCCCTTAAGAACGTTCTCTCGAATTTGAGTAATCATCGGATCCTCTAACTACTTCAGCTTAATTTCATCGATCAAAGACGACGAAATCTCTAAAGCACAAAGTTGCCCGACAGCTCCAGGCAACAAAACCTCAACATCTAACTCGATAAAAGCCCGCCGAAGCTCAGACTGAGACGTAAGGACCTCAAGCGTTCGCAACGCAACCGGTTTCCGACTCAAGGCGTCGGCCACGACGTTCGCCTTGCCCGGATGATAAAGGATTTCGAGGTCATAATCTTTAATCAGCTCTAACCACCTCCTCTGTCTCATATTCAACTCCCGCTGAGTAAATATGTATTTCAGACTTTTATGATCGGTAAAAATCTGACATGCAGAGCCGAAAAGATAGTGACGCCAAATCTTGAGTGCAAAAACGACTGCCGCCAACTCCAAATCATTAGTAGGGTAGTTAAGCTCATACGGCCTCAACTGTCTCGATGCATATGCGATGGTCTTGCTGTGCTGCATCAATACGCACCCAAGACCCTGACCCGAAGCATCACTGTAAACGGCAAAACCCTCGTTGCCACACGGCAACGCTAAAATCGGGGCTGAAGTCAAACGCCTCTTCAGCTCCTCAAAATTCGACTGCCTCTCGTCATTCCAGACGAACTTCTCGGATTTCTGGAGCAACTGTGTAAATGGCCGATCCAGTTTCAAGAAACCCTCGACGAACCTACGGTAGTAGCCAGCCAAACCCGAGAAACTGCGGACCTCCTTCACATTCGTGGGCGGTGCCCAATCCAACACTGCCTCAATTTTCTGCAGATCCACACGAACCCCCTCGGCTGAAATCACGTGACCTAAAAACATCACTTCCTTCAGCCAGAACTCATATTTCGAGAACTTCGCATAGAGTTGCTCGGTCCTCAAGATGTCTACCACTACCCGCAAATGAAGGGCATGCTCTTCCTCATTCCTCGAATAAATAAGAATATCGTCAATGAAGACGACGACACACTTATCAAAATACTCAATAAAGACTTTGTTCATCAACTACATGAACACCGCCGGCGCATTAGTTAACCCGAAAGGCATGACTACAAACTCATAATGTCCGTATCTCGTTCGAAAAGCTGTTTTCGGCACGTCGGACTCCCTCACTCGGAGCTGATAGTACCCCGATTTCAAATCAATCTTCGAGAATACCGCAGCTCCCTGCAACTGATCGAACAAGTCATCAATCCTCGGCAAAGGATACTTGTTCTTGATGGTCACCTTGTTTAGTTCGCGATAGTCGATACACAAACGCAGTGAACCATCCTTCTTTCGCACAAACAGGACTGGTGCGCCCCAAGGCAAGGCGCTCGGCCGAACATACCCCGACTCAAGATGCTCACTCAACTGCTTCTTCAACTCGGCCATCTCTGAAGGTGTCATGCGATACGGTGCCTTCGAAATCGGGGCCGCGCCCGGCTCTAACTCTATAGCAAACTCAACCTCACAATCCGGTGGCAATCCCGCAACTCGTTAGGAAATACATCAGGAAACTCACTAACGACTAGAATCGATGAAAGCTTGACTCCACCATCCTCCTCCTTCAAGGCATAGCACCAATAACCAGTACACCCTTTCCGCAGGAGTCTCATCGCCTTCAAGGCGTTAATAACAAACTTATGGTTTCTATTTCGCCCCGCGAAAGAGTGTTCAGTGCCGTCCTCGGCTAGCATGGTAATGATCCTCGTGCGGTAGTTCATGATTGCACCATGCCGCTCGAGCCAATCATCCCCGAGAATTAAATCCTCAGCCTCGATGCCCACGACAATAAGATTAGAGAGCCAAGCCCTCTCACAAATAAATACAGAACAGTCCCGGACTTCTCGATCACCGACAATTCTATCACCGCTAGGAAGTTTAACGATGAAAGGCTCGCAAGGTGACAAGCAGTCGAGACTCAAACGGCGTACACACTCTAGAGAAATGAATGAATGCGTAGAACCCGAATCAAAAAGCACACTGACAGGATAGGAATGGATATGAACGGTACCTGTCGCCACAGTAGCTGCTGGATCATCGGCCCTCCTCATCTCATAGATACGCGGCTGGGCAGAGTCGACTCAATTCGCCCCTAGACATTATTTTCAGCCATTTTTGTCCCGCACTGTTATTTTGATCCTTTTTCTCAGGATGTCATTTTAGACCAATTTTGCCCTCAGGCGACATTTTAGAACCTGTTTCCATAGAAAATGTTATTTTCGACTTGTTTTGCCCCGTGGCATTACTTTCGGCACGTCTCGCCTTAGGACGACATTTTTGACCAATTTCGTCGTTGAACGACATTCTTGACCATTTAACCACAAGACATTATTGACGTCCGACTTCCCTCCGGGACGATATCTCAACCTATTTTGTTTTGAGATATTGTTTTTCAACTCGTTTCGTCCTAATGCATCTTTTTTGGCCCGTTTTGCCCGAAACATAGTTTTTTATTGTTTTCGTCCTCGGACGTCATTTCAGTTGTTTTCGCCCTCGAACATTAATTTCGACCTTCTTTGCCCCGTGACTTTATTTTCGACCTTTTTCGCCAGAAACGACATTTTCAACCCGTTTCGCCTTGAAAGTCATTTTCGAATGTTCCTATCCAGGACATTATTCTCGACATGTTCCCCCCTGATGCGTCGTGTTTTTACAATTACCGTTCTAGGATGAAATAAGTGGAAAATAACATTCTGGATGAAATAGGTCGAAACTGACGTCATGTGGCGAATCAAGATGAAAATGGTGCCTCGGGTCGGAATGATGCTTCTAGATAATAGTCGAATGACGTTTTAGGACGGAACCAATCGAAAATAATCTTCCACAATGCAAATAGTCTGAAAATAATGTCCCATGACAAAACGGATCAAGTATAACATCCCAGGAGGAAACAGACCGAAAATGACGTCTCGGGGAGAGCGGGTCCAAAATAACATCCCATGAGAAATCGATCGAGAAAATATCGTCATGGGACGAAACGGGTCGAAAGTATCATCTCGGGAGAAAAGAATAAAAAATAATGTTCTGGACCGAAATAATTTGAAAATAACATAATGTGATGTTCGGGGCGAAGCAGGTCGAAAATGACGTATGTAGACGAAAACAGCCGAAAATAATATTCTGGGGAAAAACAGGTAAAAAAATGACGCGCCAAGACGAAACTGATTGAAAATAACCCGGTGATGCAACGGGTCAAAAATATAATCTCGTGGTGAAACTGGCCCAAAATGTCATACTGGGGCGAATGCATCAAAACTGATGCCATAAGACGAAACATGTCGAAAATAACATCTCGCTGGTGAAAAATATCATCTCTAGACGAAGCGGGTCGAAAATAATGTCCCATGAAGAAATAGGTTGAAAATTTTGTTTTGGAGCAAAACTGGTCGAAAATGACGTCACGGGACGGAACGAGACAAAAATAATATTCCATGCGAAAACAGTCAAAAATAATATTATGTGACGAAACAAGTCGATGATTACATCCCAGGATGAAAATGGTCGAAAATGTGTCCCATTAACAGAATGAGTCGAAAATAACGTCTGAGGTGAAACAGGTCAAAAATAACGTCCCAAAGCGAAACATGTTGAAGATAATATCCTGAGGTGAAAATACTCGAAAATAAATAAAATTCTGAGATGAAACGAGTCAAAATTAACATCATACAGGATGAAACGTGTCAAAAATAACACCCCTTGACAAAACAACCGAAAATGACGTCCCAAATCGAAATGCGCCAAAAATCCAATGTCTTGTGAAACAAATCAAAAATGGCAATAATGTGGAAACTCCCACTTTAAATGAAAATAACTGAATAATATGTCAAGGATGAAAATAAAAAATCAAATTCTGAATTTACGTATTAATAATTAGAAGAAAAAAAAATATCTCATAAAGTTCAAAATCTCTTTTTCTGCCTTTTCTTTTGTACTCCGCTAAATCTAAGGGCTTGTTTACTAACAGCTTAATGAAGCTTATTGATTTTTTATAACTTTCCGCTAAATCTAAGGGCTTGTTTACTAGCAGCTTAATGAAGCTTATTGATTTTTTATAACTTTTTCGGAAAGCTGATAATATGTTTATCAGGAGCTTAATCAATAAGATAGCAGCTTAATGGGACAGTGATCCCCAGCTACTTATTTGGTAAGCTATCGTCTTAATGGAATCAAATGACTATTATAACTAGAGATTGTGTTATATTATTATGATGTTGTGCAATTTATAATTGTATGGTGTTAACTATTTTGGATATAAATATTTAATACATTTTTATATATATCTAGGGAGTAAAATGGTCATTTCTGTCATTCAGACAGTTGATTCAGCAATACAGAAGTAAATAGCATTTCATCTTTATCCAGACAGACAGCACAATCCAAAAAGATAACTTATTTCACTCGGATCTTAATGACAGAGTTGGTAAACAGCCCCTAAGTTATCACATGTACAAGTTTAGCAGCAATAGCAGATAAATTGCGTTAGAAATTAGCAATTTTACAGTTAAAGAAGTTCCTGTATTTGCAACAACACTAACAATTTCAAGCACAAAATTTGTTGGCCTCTCTAAGATTAAGTTGGTCTCGAAAAATTAAAAGGAGATACAAATTGAAAAAAAATGTACTATATATCTACACGAGCAAATCATTACAGATTTAGGGATATATAATACTGATATATCTAGAAAAAAATAATTCCATATAAAAACATTAGTCTAAAAAGGAAAAATAAAGAGTAGGCAAATAGTCAACCACGAGGTCCACGAGTTCGCCACACGACCCTCCGGACCACGAAGTGGTTCGGGGTAGACCCGCCAGCCGGCTCGGGGTTTTGGGTCTCACCCGGCTAATGGTCAGGTCTACTTACAGGAATGACATTAAATGACCTGCATCCATCTTCCAACTCCAGAAACATCTAGGCTAGTTAAAAGCAGATCAAAATTCACCAACTGGCCTATTTACTAAAAGACCAACTACCATTAGGGGGGGGGGGGGGGGAAGCAAAAGATGCAGGCATGATTTGTACAGCATCATTCACAACTACAAATAGCATCTACTGACCGAATATCGCAGCTTGAAACCTATATGCATACTAATGCAAATCAGTTTTTGGCTTCAGAATCTCACATCGACATATAGACATCCTCAAAGAATATTACTAAACCTTTATCCATGAAATATAATAAATCCTCATAGTCTCAGCAGACACTGTCTTGTTAGTAATCAAAACAAAAAGGAAAGCAATATACGAGCCCACAAAGTAGGGTTCAAAGCTTTCCCTTAGGAGAGATACACGATATGGTACAGCTTTCTCAGAATTTCCCATACTTGTCAATGTACGCCTGCAATGATAATGACCAGATATCAATCAGTCGAAGGATTATTTCTGTCATAAAAAACATTAAATCTGTACAATTATCACCCAAAGAGACTAACCTTAACTAGCTTCGCAAGTTTGGGCCGAGATGAAGAAAGATACAACTTACTTGATTCACCTGTGCTAGGAATTTGATTGTGTTGCATCGTGCTAAGAACCTTATCAACGACCTTCTTAACTATCACTTTATGAGCGTCCCTGCTCAACAATCCCTCATGCCAAGTTGGTCTCACCAATTCCTTCACAAATTCTACAAGTTCTGAATGGAAAATTTTCAAAGCCTTTGATTCATTTTGCACGTGACCATTTCTCTTGAAATCAACATCAGTCTCCTCATTTTTGTCAGATACATCAACTTTCACAGCCGTCTTGTGTCTATGCTCATCAAATTTCAGTTTGTTATCACAACTAGAGCTCAATATTTTATCTTTCAACTTATCCGCAACAAGAACTGAATCCAAAAGCTTCTCCTCCTCCTCCTCCTCCTTCTCCTGCGAATTGTTCGACTGCACATTTACATTCTTAACAGATGATCCTTGGTCAGAATACGAAAACTTCACCCGCCCATCTTTAACATCCGTTTGTGCAATGCTGTCACGTATGGGGTCATAAAGATTTTCTTTCAACAAATTTCGAGTTATAGCATGTGATGGGCGGAAAGGAACAGATGGCTCCCAATTATCAAAAGACAACTTAGTCTTAGATTTGTCTGGTTTCATACCAATGAGTAAATGGTTCCGTAAAAAGCTATCTGATTCAGAACAAGGGGCTGGTGAAATGTTTCGTGGTAAAGAACCACCCTTTAAAAAGTTCTGGGTCCCCAAGGCATCGTCATTCCAAGAAGACGAACCAAAAGATAACGGCTGCCTAGAATAAGAATAAGGCAAGTCTGCCGACCTAGGAGCACTACCAACCATATCATTTTTCTTACTAACAATATCCTCTAATGTCGTCCCGAAAGCAGAAATTCTAGTGTTATGATGATTACCAAGTGATGTAACAGAGCAACTGGAGTAATTTCTGTTATATGTGCTATTCCTCTCACTAAAACTGCCTTTGGCCAAATAATTATCCAAGTATAAGTTGTGATCAAAACTCCCTCTACCATCATCCAAATGAGTAGTTCCTAAAGTATCATCTTTACCAAGAAGCAACTTCTCAGTCTCATAATTCAATTTAGGGTTCTCCCCACTTTGCTGTGGCAGAGCACAGGCACTTGAAGAAGCTGACATAGCCAAAAAAAACAAATAATAATGAACACATAGTGCGACGGATATTTCCAGGAGTACCATGAATTTTAGATTGTCTCAACACCAAAAAAGAAATTTCCATTACCTTGCCTCTCCAAGACTTCACTTTTCTTATCCACGACATCTAATCCATCCTTTATGTGAAGAAACCTACAAGAACTTCCTTTGATGCACCATCCTTTCGCGTGAAATTCACATATAATCTTCAATTTTTTGTTCCCTCTGTCACATTCAGCACTAGAGGAAGGCTCCCTGAACCTTATCTGGGGCACATGCAACCTGAAAAACCTAGTCGTAATCAGATCTTACTTCCAGCAACGAAGACAGAAACAAGGTGCAATTATAACACATCATTATGCATAATTTTTTCAAATGTGTAATAGTTCAAATTAGAAGAGAATTTAACCCTGGTGACATTTGTCTTGTGTCGGCCAGAGCTTCTGTTACAGTGTGATTAGTTTCTCCTGTGACAGACAAAATTATGCTATCCTTCTTTCTGGAAGCATCAGTCGTTATCAAAGCGGCATCAAAATCTCCAACTACAGGGTCTTTTGTTGCATCGTTCATTTCTTCACTGCTATAACAGGGAGCCTTTGGATCATCGTTTCTAGATGTTCTTTCTCCTGCAAGAACACCATAATTAAGCGTTCAGGTCTGCGGTTCTCATTCTCAACAACAACAACCAGTGGCGGAACTAGAGGATTTATTCGGGAGGGTCCGGAGCTATAAAAATTACGGAGATCGGACAACTATATATATAGCTTCCCCTATTTTATAAAGGAATTTCCATCCGCCGGGGGGGTCCGTGGACCCCCTTGGACCCCCCCTCCCTCCGCCCCTGACAACAACAACATCTAAGCCTTAGTCCCAAAATGATTTGGGGCTTAATTCATGTCCATGGGATGTGCGGTTCTCATTCTCAAAATCACAAAAATGACTTATGAAAGACTACATTCTAATAAGTAGACAACTTCATAATATATCCTGAAGGTCAAACTTACTATCTCCATAATATAAAATTGCAAGTCCTCACCACTGATGTGTAATTCGTCTTTCGCACTTGACTCAGAAGTTTTGACACGACCAACATCTTTCTGTGTTAGTGGGTTTGAAAGTGACCTTCCTCGAGTCACATGACCTGATTGTATGTGTTCTTCATCCTCCTCAAGATCCATGTCTACAAAACAAAGAAAGAAAGCAAAATAAATATTTGGACAGTTCTGCATTCAAGAAAAGAGAGAAAATGTCCTTTATACAGATATGGATTCCTAAGGATTGATAAGGAATTTCCAAAGTTGTCTAAGCTTACAAATTTAATTCAACCTTATATTTAATGTTCTCATAAATCCAAATACAACAAGCAAAACTATTATTGGGATTACTATGGGGAAAAAGGAAGAAAAATAAAGAAAGACACCAAACTACACTAATATAGCTATTATCAACATCGGAACTCAAAACTCTACACCGTGCAGCCAAAATGCAACACTTTGTTTATCGCTCTCGTGTCTCATACAAGCAATATTCTCGAGACACAAGCCAACAATCATTTCGTCAACATTTACCATATGGCTGCGCCATGACAACAGTTATTGCCACAAAGCCAACCGATATCCTACCTAATAGTTGCTTCAATTGGGATGCCATTTTGTACCTTGTTTTGAGTACCAATAACAAGACCAAGTACCTCTCGCGGGCTCTCGTGGACCAAGTTTAATGATAATTTAAATCTTAACACCGAATTCTTTTAAATGCCTATATTCTCAACGAAATTCCTTATACAAAAGATGATGTGGAAGTGTAAGTGCTAAAATCTCAAACAAAACTTTGCGTATATCTAAGATTACTACCGAGAAACATGCTAAACTAAAATGAACAAGGTACCTCCACCAACGCAATTTGGCAATTGCGCAATCTTTGCACATGATGACACATGTCACACATGCGCGTGTGATGACCTTCACTTATAAATACTCCAAAATAAACCACTCCTACGGGTGAAAAGACGAATGTCAGCTTGCCACTCCTACGGAAAGACAAATGTCAGCTTGTAATCCTATTCTTACTTATTCATGGTAATATCATTTAATAGCGCCCTCACCATTCTCAGTATTCAGGTAATAATCTGGTTCAAAATCAAAATCAATCCCGCATACTCTGATTAGACAACACTTTATTTCTTGAAGAGAAAAAAGATTACAACGGGAGTCAAACACAATGACAAATTGATCAGGCTTTCTTGAAGAAAAATATACTACAAAGGGAGTCAAACACAATGATAAATTGATTGGGGAGAACAGCCAGTCAGAAGGTAGAGTCTTGACTCGGGGCATCTCTTCTGATTGAATCAGTGTTAGATGCATCGCAACACAGTTAATGCCCACAGAATCAATAGAATACAAACTTTTACTATAACAAAACATTAATGTCCCGAAATGCACAAATATCTAACCAAAACGAATTGACATCAAGAACAAGCCAAAAGACGCACACATTCCTAATAAATTAGCACCCGAACATTGTAACCAGCAGAAAATAATTACTGGCAATTAAACGCGTCATTAGACAGTAGAAAGAAGAATCTCGTAAAATAAATAATGAACAACTAACCAATTTCATGATTTTCTTCACGCAATGGGGTTAAGTCTTCTCCAATTCCATCCTCGCCGTCTTCTTCTTCTTCTTCTTCGACTTCAATCTCCTCCTCTACTTCGATTTCTTCTTCTACTTCGATTTCCTCCTCAATTTCCTCGTATTCAATTTCCTCGCCGTCATCGTCGGTATCGGCATTCAAGGGTTTTGACGGTGGTGGGGGCACCACCGTAGCGGATGAGGACATTGAGCCTAGGGTTTCGCTATGGCAGAGAAAGCTGAAAAAACAGTGGCTTTCGGTACGGAATTTAGTGGCCTTTCCTTTCTCTAATTGTTCAAGAGTGAGGGGAGTGTGGGTGTGTGAATTTGGTATACTAATTTTATCCGTACTCGATTATACTTGTCGGATAAACTCAAAATTGAGTTGGGTATCGGTCGAATCCAAATTTTTATGGTCGGGTAAGAGTAGGATATGAGTATAGTATATTACCTGAATACCCAACCCGAATACCCGACTCGCATACCGGTATATATATATATATATATATATATATATATATATATATATATATATATATAGAGAGAGAGAGAGAGAGAGAGTTCGGGATATAGGGTGACACCTTCTTTTGTGAGGTGCGCCACGTGTCATGTTTCGATTGGAGGTGAGTGTTTTAATTATAACACTCACCCTACCCACAACATTGGTGGGTGAGTGTTATAATTAAAACACTCACCTCCAATCGTAATACGACACGTGGCGGGCACCTCACAAAAAAAAGAAGGTGTCACCTTCCTTCCCGAATTCTATATATATATATATATATATATATATATAGAGAGAGAGAGAGAGAGAGAGAGAGAGATTCGGGATATAGGGTGACACTTTTTTTTGTGAGGTGCCACGCTGTCATTTTTCGATTGGAGCGGATGTTTTAAGTAAAACACTCACCCACCAAGTGTTGTGGGCCAGTAGGGTGAGTGTTTTAATTAAAACATCTCGCTCCAATCAGAACGTCGATAACCTCCTCACAAAAAGAAAGTGTCACCCTATATCCCGAACTCTCTCTCTCTCTCTCTCTCTCTCTCTCTCTATATATATATATATATATATATATATATATATATATATATATGAGTTATTCTAAAAAGGGTCTTATAATAAAAAGTGTAGGAAGGATTGTGAGAGTGACATGTGTCATTCCCATTTCACATCATATGACATGTGTCACCTACCCCACCCCCACCCCCACCCCCCACCCACCCCGCGAAAAAAAAAATTTAATATTGAGTTAATAGTGGGATAAGTTATATTAAAAGATATAATATAATTATTGTATTAAAATATTTTTTAAATATTAAAATTATACCCTAATTCGGTCGGAACGTGACATGATCCAAAACGACGTATTTTTTTGTTTCTCCGGTGGAAATTGAACAAACATCGGACAGTTGAAATAGATACGGAACTGAAATTCGATATTAAATTTTTTTTAACTAAAATCAGAAGACAAGTATTTACGTGGATGGAGGAGTTTACAATTCTATCGATTACCGTTTGAGTTATGATATATAGACTTACATAATAGACCTACAAATAGGCTTACACCATTATTGATATAATAAGATGGAAATAAAATTAAATAAGAGATAATTATATGTATATTATTAAATATATTTTATATTATTAATAAATATAATTTAAATAATATATTATTAAATTTAAACATAATCTCAAACTATAAAAAATTTATCCTACAACTTCATATAGCCGTCGACCTTGGAGGTCTTAGAGTGACGATTATAGTTTCTTGATCATCTTTTCGAGGCCCGATACGTAGAGACACACTATTCTCAGTGAAGAAATGCTCCATAACTATTGGCACAAAATAAAGTACCACAAAAAGGTACTAGTTTCACATTTTATGTCTAAGTAGCACAACAAAAACTAACTTCATGTCCTAAGCGCATTCTTTTGATCGAATGAATCTGAATCAACCGAATCGAATCGAATCAATGAATCGAATCGAATCGAATCGAATCAATGGAATCGAATCGAATCGAATCGAAATATATATTAAGGGTAAATAATAATAAGAATAATGGTAAATAATAATAATAATAATAGTAATTAACAACAACAACGATAATGGTAATATTATTAGTAATAATAACAATAATATTAATTAAGATTAATAATAATAAGAAGAAGAAGAATCGAATTGAAGTGACCCAGGCGAATGGACTCAATCGGCCCAATCGAATCGAATGGACTGAATCAATCGAATCGAATCGAATCGAATCAAAATCAAAAATAAGTCCAAAAGAACAGGGCAAGTAGTACAACAAAATACTAAGTTCATAATATAACTAATTATTTATAATTTATGTTTTTAATAAAAAACTAATATCTAATCTTAAACAAAATTCACCTTCCTTTTCACTCTTTTATTATCTTTTACAAATAATAAGTTCATAATGGTTGTATCCTAAATACATAATAATAGTACGCACTAATAGAATAAACACTAAAAATTTCAAGATGTGATGAACTGATGAACATATACATTCTAAATAAATGAATCGATGACATGGTTGCGTTGAGTCAATTGTTAATCAAGGAATAAGGTTACTATGGTTGATTATAAACTTCATCTATTGAAGCTTTCATGTTTTGATAATATTATTTTAAATTTTATATTAATATTTATAACAATTAATAAATTTTTATATTAAACATTAAAATATATAAATAAAAAATTATATTTTAATTTTAAAATTATTGTTTCAAGAGAAAGTAAGAAAACATTATTTTGCGTGCGTTAGACATGTCAGCTGCACTCGTCTGCCTTCAGGTGAGTTCTTATTACGTACGTTATAGTTCTTGCATAAAAAAAATATGAATTATTATTTTTCAAATATGAATATTATTTAAGATCACAATAAATAATTATTGATTTATAATAAATATTTATATTATTAAAAATAATATTATTATAATAATAGAAAATAATCTATTTTATAATTTTTTATAAAAATGTAATTTTATCACTAAAATTATTTTTTGGGGCAAAATAATTTTTTTTCCCGCCAAAATTTATAACTGCATCACATTTATAAAGTTACTGCATCACAGTTATAAAATCACTACATCACAATTATGATTTTAGTGCATTAAGGTTATAAGTTACTGCATCATAGTTGATTCACTTAACTATAAACTATGATGCAGTAACTTATAATAACGACGCACCAAAACTTATTAGTGTGATGCACTAATGATATAAAAAAAGTGTAGTACTTTTATAAAAAAGAATCATATTTAATTATGAAGCAATTACATACATGTATGATGCAGAGAAACTTAGGATGATGCAGTTTCCTATAACTATAATGCAGTTACATACATGATTCAGTTACTTATAACTATAATGCAGTTACATACATATATGATGCAGAGAAACTTAGGATGATGCAGTTTCTTATAACTATAATGCAGTTACATACATGATGCAGTTACTTATAACTTATAACTATAATGCAGTTACATACATATATGATGCAGAAAACTTAGGATGATGCAGTTTCTTATAACTATAATGCAGTTACATACATGATGCAGTTACTTATAACTTATAACTATACTGCAGTTACATATATATATGATGCAGAAAACTTAGGATGATGCAGTTTCTTATAACTATAATGCAGTAAACTTATAACTATGATGCATTAAAACCCAGGTGCATCACCGTTATAAAATTTGGTGCATCATAGTTATAACTAATTTTTATAATTGTGATGCACCAAAATAAAATGGTGCATCATAGTTATAAAATTTTGGAGGGAAAATTTTTGGCGGGCAAAAAACAAATTTTTTTGGCGGGATTTTTTTTTTCGGGGGTGGGGGAGGGTGGGGGGCGGGTGGGTGGGTGGGTGGGGTGGGGTGGTGGGGGTGACACATGTCATATGATGTGGAATGGGGATGACACATGTCACTCCCACAATCATTCCTACATTTTTATTATAAGATCCTTTTTAGAATAACACCACCATATATATATATATATATATATATATATATATATATATATATATATATATATATATTATATATTATACATAAATATTATATTGTATTATAAATTATATATATTATTATATAAAATATTATATTTTAAATATTTATTATACTAAATTAAATTTATTAATTATATTATATGTATATATGATGTATTAAAAATATTTATATTCTTAAATATAAGGTACAGTAAAACCTCGATAAATGAATATGATCGGGACCGGAGAAAAATATTCATTTAGCGAAATTATTCATTTATCGAAAGAAAATTTGAACATGTTATAAAGAATTGGGATCGAAAAAAATTATTCATTTGGCGAGATTATTTGTCTATCGGACATTTATTTATCGAGGTTTAACTGTATACGGGTACCCGAATACCCATTGGGTACCCGATTATCCGATGGGGAATATCCGAACCCGATCCGAATCAAATAGGCTAGGATATGAGGAGGCATACTCGTACCCTACCCGACCTATTGACGTTAGAGGTGTTCAAAATTGGATATCTGAAATCTCGGATATTAGATTTTGATATCCGATATCTGTATCCGAAATATCGGATATCTAAAATTTCAGATACGGATATCGGATATCCGAACATATCCGAAATATTTAATATTTTTTCCTATTTAACTTTTACAACAATTAAATATAAAGTTACAACAACAAATTATCATAAGTAAATGATAATTTAACATCCATTCAAAAGTTCAAACCATAAAAATAACACTTTTAATTTGAACATTGTCCAAATATTTATATAAAATGTCTTCAATTCTCTATAATTCTCTAAAGATAAAATATTTTTTAATTGAGTTAAGTATTTAAGTGTTACTATTTTGAATTATGTATAAGAAATAAAATTTTTAAAAAAATATATATATTTCGGATATTCGAATATCCGATTTTTTTGAAAAGTGCTATCCGATATCTGAATCCGAAGTTCCGGATATTTTAATGTTCGGATATCCGAATTTTCGAATATCCGAAACTTCAAATTTTCAGATTTTCGGATCGAATATCGAATATCGGATATTTTTGAACACCCTGATCGACATCCCTAATTTGGTATCAGCACACGCCACACATCCCTGCTTTCAGAATGTTAATTGATACTCGTGAATTTCTTTTTTCTCCCCTGTTTTCTTTCTCATTTTATCTCGTTTCATTTTCTCAAATTTTAGAATTTTATACTTGGACCACTCCATGAAATACGTTAAGTTAATTTATCAAGAAACGAAGTTAGATCTACCTTTTAATATAATTATTTTATTTACATAATACACTTTAAAATATATGATTATACTACACTCATCCTAAAATATTAAAATCCGTGCCAATAATATGTAGAAACATTTGTTATTGAGAAGTAATGGAATACGTCATGAGCAAGGTGGATAATCACATGAGTTAGATCATAGGTAATTTCCCATCACTAATAAGGCTTAGGTATTTAGTAAAAAAAATTGATAAATTAGCTGATAGTAAAAGTTAAATGATATTCTTGTCCTTCTATTAAAAGTTTGATAGATGATGTATGTTTGTTATATTTTACATAATTATCAGTGTAAATAATGACAATAAATATATATTGGAGATTAAAAATTAAAAATATTAATAGTGTTAAAGGAATAATACTCATTGTGTGCCTAAGTCTGTTAGTTTATGGGCTTTCCTAGTTAGGGTTTGACTACGGTCTGATTGTATGTATTTCTCCCTATTTAAAGGGAGTTCATCAATGGAATAATACGACAACAACTTTGCCCTACTTTCTGTCTCAGTTATTTTCCTTCAACACTTTATCAGCACGTAGTCCCAACTGAGTAAGAAAAAAAAATTCTCCGAAAATTCTGAACATTTCGAAAAAAAAATCGGAAAGAAACCCTAGATGGTCATCTTCTCGAACCAATCCTTCTTCCCCCGCGTTACCCGCATCCGCCGCCTTTCATCTCTGATCCGTTGCAGACCCTCGGCCTACGGACATTTCGTCCCAGATCCAAGCCACACATAGATCTAAGTTGGCCATCCACTCCAGACCCGTGAATTTCAGTTCGGCCACCATCATCTCTATCACCGGACGATCAGACCAGACTGGACCGCCTCCCACCTGCAGACCGCTCGTCTCGCCAGCCAGTCCGTTCGCAAGTTCAAAGCCCGGTCCGCCCGTCTCCCAACACAGACACCATATTCAGACGGAAACGAGTCTCACCGCAAGTTGGCCGCCAAAGTTCTGGTCTTCCTCGCCTTGTTGGGCCTGATTCTTGCAGATGGAAGGATAGGAAGGAATCGAGCCTAATTCACTTGGGTTCACAGAAAAAAAAACGGACGAATTAATTTAAATACGTATTCAGACGATCCAAACGGTGATTGGAACGAAGATGCAATTTACCAAACAAATTGATGGTATGCCCAACGAAAGAATCGTGTCTTTCCTATAAGGTACACAATCCGAATAACCATACTATTTGTAATGTGTGCAATTTTACATGCTTTAATTGCATATTTATATTTCATAAGTTTATTTATGCTTAATTAAACCAATTAAAGCATGATACATTAATAACTTTAATTAAATTAAAGCGAATTGCTTTAAATAGTTCGGATTAAAATTAATTCACATGAACTAATAATTGTATTGCGTCATAAGAGACCTACTTGACTGCATAATACGTGTATAGATATATTCCTAGGATTATGTGTTTATATCTATAAATATACATATATTTGCATACATATATAGATATGACATGTAAATTAGGCTTTATCACTAATAGATTTTAGAGGACTTATTTCTACTGCCTATATCAACTCGAACCGTGATAAAGTAATTTTATTGGTAATCCTCAATAGCATCGAAAGTAATTTTGACCATATCTTGGTTCCGAAAAATAATAACGCTCCCATTATTGAAAATTTTATCATGGAAAGTACTCATGGTAAACTGTGAAAAATCATTTTCCTTTTTCTTGTATTAAGATAGCTTATTCAACTCGCCTCAAATTTGATATCTTGGACTCAAAAGAGCTTGAGTACCATAGATGGGTCTCCTACGTCGAGACCACATTTATCACTAAAGAAAATAGTGGTACGCTCCTTAACACCACAGACCAAGTACGGTCTGACAAGATCAAAGCGAGTGCACTTATATTCCTTAGGTGGCACATCGAACCCAGCCTGGGATAGGAATATCTACGGTTGAAATTCCCTAAAGAACTGTGGAATGCCCTTAAGAGCCAATTTGGGAACATTGACAAACTTTGCTCACTGAGTTGACCGTGCAGTGGAATGAAATCCGCTTGCTTGATTATAAACGGATCAATGATTTCAACAAAGATATGCTCCGTCTGAAGGCACGCCTTAATTTCTGTGGAAAGGACATCACAGAAGATGATATGATTCAGAAAACTCTTTCCATTTTTCCTACTTCTGCTCTTATACTAGCGAACCAGTATAGGCTGGAGTATGACAACAAACGCATCACTACCTTCAATAAGCTTATCAACATACTGCAAGTGGCTGAGAGGCATAATGAAGTGTTAGTGAGCAACAATGACAGGCCCGTTGGGACAAAGAAAATTCCCGAGGCCAATTATGTGAAAGGTGGAAAGAACTCCAATGTACAGGGGACTGGTCATGGCAACCCCAAACCACAACGTGGAAAAGGGCGTAGTGGTCGAGGACGTGGGGGCTCTTCCAATGTAATGAGAAGACTTGGTGCTCCTGGCTCTACTAGCCAAGAAAAGTATAAAGCACCTACCCCTCCTGACGCTCCTAAAGTCAGAGTTGGCGATGAACTGTGCTATCGATGTGGAGATGCTGGACATTGGTACAAGAACTGCCATGCAAGCAAGCAAGTCGCGTCTCACTACAAGAAATATAGAAAGTCCAAAGAAAGGAGAACTCACTATATGGAGGAATATGATCTAGACAAGTCCCCCTATGTCAATTTTCACAGTCACCAATCGTCGAATTGAGTCATACGAGCCACAGTCTATAGACTGAATCTTAGTATTATGTTTACTTTCTCGTTTACATTTGGTATAGTTGCCTCAAGATGACTGTGTTGGTGTTTTCTTTTCAATAATGGCCTGATGCAATGTTGTTTCACGAACAAGATATTAATATTGCTTACGTTAGATTCTTAGCTTTATTCCGAAGTAGTGAATATTGCTTGAATGCTTATGGTTCGAAATTTCACTCTTTTCTAAGAAACGAATCGAGGAGAGCTTGAATGTTCTTATAATTAGGCTTATATTCATCGAATTAGTCGCCTGCCAAACCTCGGTAACTACGATGATTGGGTCCTCCCAACTCATCAAACGGCGAGGTACTGCCCAATTCTTGATGCCTAAACGACAGTCTTCTAAGTTACCGATACTCTGTATGCACCTAGATCCCTTCGAACCTTACTTGACTTCAATAATATACGTAGCAATGGTTTCCAGATTGAAACCCAATGTGAGAATGGAATAGAGTTTCTTTTATTAATTCTAATGAATGTGGACGTAAATGCATTTTAGATTAACTCGTGAGTCAATCTAGTGGACTGTACCTCACTACTATTAGGTTTTTAAAAACCTATGTTGTCACCAACAATATGCTTTGAGACATAGACTCATATAGGCTTTGGCACGATAGACTAGGTCATCCTGGTCGAAGTATGATGATATGTATACTAAAGAACATGTACGACACTTGTGAGGAACTAGCGGTTAAGTACTGCCACTGATGAGCATACTTACATTTATGAACATAATGTAACTTGTAAATCCCCTTGATTGATGGAATGATCATAATGGGAAATATGTGAGATATAAGGGAACATACTCACATAGGTTGCACTCTTTTCCTTAGACCAAGGTTTATTTTTCCCACTGGGTTTTGTTACTTGGCAAGGTTTTTAACGAGGCAACGATATATGAATGTAAGCATTAGGAGGAAATGTAGAGTTTTCCAACTTCCGAGATTGATGCAAAGATCACAAGGAAATGGTGATTTATAAAGAAACTTAATCACATGTGTTGTACTCTTTTCTTTGACCAAGGTTCATTTTCTCCCATTGGGTTTTGTTACATGGCGAAGTTTTTAATGAGACAACAACTACTTGATTGATGTACAAATCAGGGGGAGATGTAGACTTGAGGGGGAGTCTTAGATCCACAACGTACGTTATACTCTTTTCCTTCCAAGGATCATTTTTCCCACAGGGTTTTTATCACTTGGAAAGGTTTTTAACGAGGTAACAAGATGTACGATTTTAGGGATCGATGGAATGGTCACCTTAGTAGCGCTATGATCAAATGTAACGATCATATGAGAGGATAGATTCAAAGGACGAAGTCTAAACTTGATGTGTCTAGATGCTGCACCCTTTTCCCTACGATCAAGACATTTTTCCCATTGGGTTTTTGCTTGACGAGGTTTTAACGAGGCAACATGACATGCGTTTGTAGACTAGGCACAAGGGGGAGTGTTAAAGGAATAATACCTATTGTGTGTCTAAGTCTGTTAGTTTATGGGCTTTCCTAGTTAGGGTTTGGCTAAGGCCTGATTGTATGTATTTCTCCCTATTTAAAGCGAGTTCATCAATGGAATAATACAACAACAACTTTGCCCTACTTTCTGTCTCAGTTATTTTCCCTTCAACAGATAGTAAAAGGCTTGCTTTGCGATAAGTTGCAGCTTTTCAAACAAACTCCTAGAACTAAATAGAATTTATTTGAACATAAGCTATCTCAATAAGCTACAAACTAATTTATTGTGATTGGTAAACATGCACTTGGTTTAAGCTTCAATCCCACTACATTTGATACTAAATTTAATAATAATCGAGAATTAGATAATCTTGTTATGAAATTGAAATATCGTAGAGAGATTTTAGAGAGAGAATAGAAAGAGAAATTAGAGAATGATTCTCAGGTGTGTTTTTCATTAATAACTGAAGTCCTATTTATAGGAAAACTTCAGATGGCACAATCGTAATTACATATTTACATCAGGGGTATAATAGTCATTCACATTATATAAAAACAAAAGGGTAATTGAAATGTCACTTTCAAGGCTTATTATAACACTCCCCCTTGAATGACTATTTACATAAATATCTGCTGAACTAGTTTGAAGAAAAACCCAATGGGAGAAAAACTTTCAAACTGTTTGTATTGGAGCTTGTGGCAATCATATCATGTTGCATCATAATGTTGGTAGGAAATCTCCGTGGGATAAAACTTCAGCAATCTGTAATCTCGTAAATTTGCTCCCCCTTATCTCAATAGTTCTTGTATGAGTATTCTTGTGCCGTCTCAGTAAAACCTCGTGGGATAAAAACGAGTGAATCATCATGTATATCATTCGTTGGAGTATCCATGTGTTGCCTCATTAAAACCTTGTCAAGAAAACCCAGTGGGAAAAACTTGATCGAAGGAAAAAGAGTACAACTACCCCTTCCGGTTTCAAACTTTGAGGAATAATCTTGATCTTTGTAGTGTTCCTCATTATGCCATGAATATGCCTCATTAAAACCTTATTAGGAAAAACCCGGTGGGAAAAATCCTAATGAAGGAAAAAGAGTACATTATTCATACTAATACGCCATTCCAGTTGCCTCGTTAAAAACCTTGCTAGGAAAATCCATTGGGACAAAACCTCAGTCAAGGGAAAAAGAGTGCAACGCGTATTTTATAAATATGCCCCATGCATTTCAATAATCCTCCAGGGATTAGTATGAGTATCATCTTCAGTGCAATTTGTAATATCGAACTCATATTCTTTGCGATATATTCCAAATATCTTTTGGAGATTCCATATTTGTTGTGATTAAGGTCCTCGTTAAAAACCTTGCTGGGAAAACCCAGTGGGATAAAACCTCAGTCAAGGAAAAGAGTACAGCATATAATTTTCATTCACAACGTTTTGAGTGACTGCACGCACTGATAATATGTTCAAAATCTCCTTACGAGTCACTTTCAGTAAGCCCATATATTTCATTTTATTATAATGGTATATATTTCAATTTCGATGGATTTCAATATCCTCATTTTCACAAATCATGGATTTTAATATCCTCATTTCCAATATCCATATTTCACAGTCATGGATATCCTCATATCATTTATCGATATCCTCTTTCCAATCATTGATATCCTCATTTTCACAAATCATGGATTTTAATATCCTCATTTCCAATATCCATATTTCACAGTCATGGATATCCTCATATCATTTATCGATATTCTCTTTCCAATCATTGATATCTTTATTTTATTCATAGCGCTATATTGTGTCGACACTTTTTAATATTTATTTCCCCATGGCAATATAACTTGCCGAGATATCTCATTATCAATCATCCATTGGAATTACACATTGTGGTTATGTCTACATACTTCTCAAAAATATATGCCTCCTTTTATCATTTGCTTTGATTTATATTCGGGGAATTATTATGTATTTATCAAAGCAGTTGTAGTTGGTATCACAGATTAATAATCTATCATGCATCTTTGAACTTTATGTTCATATAATTGTGAGGATATAATGTGATGCATTTCGCATATTTCCAACTACCAATACTCCCCCTCATGCTGAGAGATTTCTTGAGCACCAAACACATATGCCAGTATCTCAGTATTCATCTTCAGTCATGGGAGTTTATATATTATGTTCTCGATATTGGCTGGAGGACTTCAAATAGTATGCCAATTGATATCCCACTCGTATGCGCATATCTTGATCCTTTATCGGATCTATAAAAATTTATTTGGGATATATTACTAGCTCAATCTGATATGGAATATATGCTCAAACCGTGAGCAAATCATCTCGTAAATTTCTGATTACGAGTCATATAAACATGTGACTATCTAGTGGATCCATAATATCTAGTAGTTCACATGTAGAGGAAGTGAGCCCATACTCCCCCTTAATATATTCCAAATTTATTAGGGATTCATTCCCAATATTGGCTAGTATTGATATTAATCGAGAACAAATATTTGAAGATGATGTGTCTATATCACCATATAGATATTTTACCGCATATCACATCATCTTTCGGTGCCATTATTGCACATCATTATCAACATGGAGTCAGCCCCACATGTCATATTATGTTCATTATTCAAATATAGAGCCGTAGTTCATACGCTTCAGACGCGAGTCAAATCTCATACGCGTAATTCCAATCTATAAATAGATTATCATTGTATTCACAAAATTCACCCATATCGAGGGTCCGAATATCATAATGGATTCAATGCTTTGAATCTTCGTAAATATTATCCATCTCTTCCGGTGAATATCATAAAAAGAATTTATCGAGCTCGACTCGAAAGATTAAGTGCTAATGAGAAATGGCATCCCGGAAGATATTCGATGGTTGATCGAAGCACAAGTTCGACTATCCGCGAATTTTCAAATTCATTTAAGTACATGCAGTACGGGTAAGAGTAGTTTTGCAAAGAAACGCAGAGCAAAAAGATTAGGTGGGTGCTATAAATGTGCTCGGTGGACATGTGACACACGATGCAAATCTGTGGGGTTTGTATCCAAAATCGAGAAGATAAAATAGCATTTATCAAGGATGGATTGAGTAAGGAATCTATGGATCATGATATTCAATGATTCTTGATGCACATCCAGTGGATACGTCATCGTGAACTAATGGCTTTGTGGATACAATTTAAGGATGAACGGGAACGTTATAGTCATGAAAAATTAATCTCAAAAGATCCAGTTTGTAAGTCCGTTCTATCAAAGTTGGTATAAGGTAATAGAAAAATAATGCAAGTTGATGAATATTATGTTCCAATATTTAAATTTCTCAGCTGCCGATCGGTAACGTCATTTTCATTGAAAAATATAATATCATATCTTTCGTTTTCTTTTGCAATTTTGTCAAAAGTAATGTCTTATATGCCGCTCCTTTTTCAATGAAAACAGTGAAGTCATTTGTCGTTTAGAAAGAAGTTTCTTCTTTAAATTTGGGATCCACAAATCAGAAAATGTATCTCTCATAAAAGTATTTTGAAAGTCTAGTGTAGAAAAATGGAGTTCTCAGGATCCTCATATAGATCTCATCCATTTAAAACTATATGTATTTTAGGTGGATCCAAACTGATAGGTCATATCCAGCATGTAGATATGGCATATCAATTCGTAAAAGAATTAGGAAAGCACAAAATCGATATATTGTATGGTGGGAGTAATCATAGATTTTTGGGTTATCTTTTAGATGCTGCACAAAATGGGAGAATAAGTGTAACAAGTGCCTTACACTTTCCCACAGTCAGAACCAGTAGTATAGGAGGTTCAACTGGGTTGATGCTTCAAGCACAGTCTGTTCATAATAGTTTGATGTATGTGGTGAATAATAGTGATGCCTTTATTGTTCTCCTGTGGCTACGGCACACTCAATGAGATATTCAACATCACGTCATGGGCCGAGGGACTTCCATACCAAACCTATAGGTTTGTTGAATATTAATAATTTCTTCACGATTTGCTTGCCTTTCTGGATCAAGGAGTAGATCACAAGTTTATATCTCACCATCACGAGATATAATAATATGTCTTGATACTTGTCGATCTACTTATAAAGTTTCGTGCATATATTTCGCTTAAGAATATGGAAGTCAAAGCTCATCATCCACAAAGTATTGGCGCCAAACGAAAAAGAAGTTTAGATCATTTAGATCTTTCATTATAAACCCTTATGCCGGGGGTGGCAGAGTTACGGAGTTTTATACTCTCGAGACGCACCCCTTTTCTTTTTATGGGTTTCATATGTATTTTCTTTTTCGCGTTTCATATTGTCGAGTGTTTATTGCCTTTCAGCTAGTTTCGATATTTCACTTCGACTGTTGTGTGCTTCTTCAGCAATAATAAGACCATCATTTGCTTTTATGCAAATACAATATTTTCACAAATATGTGATATATGTTTTCCCATGAATATTGCCAATCAATATGATTTCAATGATCCCACCATGTGATATAATCAACGTGTGATTTATTGAGCAATTATTTTCTAGTGATATTTTCCATATCACTTGTCAAATGATTCCATCTTGCAGTTTTCATGAGATTTTCTTTAATTAATCGGTGATAGCTTATGGTATCACTTGCTCAATTTTCTCTATTCGTGTTTAATCATGGAGATCGAATATTATATCCATCAATTGCTTCTTCTTCGAGAGCATGATTTGAATCATTGATCAACTACTTCTTCAGAGTAGGATTTATTTCTTTCAACTGCTTCTTCAGAGCAGGAAATCGATCAACTACTTCTCCAGAGTAGGATTTATTTTTATCAACTACTTCTTCAGAGCAGGATTTAGATAATCGATCAACTACTTCTCCAGAGTAGGATTTATTTCTTTCAACTGCTTCTTCAGAGCAGGATTTAGATAATCGATCAACTACTTCTCCAGAGTAGGATTTATTTCTTTCAACTGCTTCTTCAGAGCAGGATTTAGATAATCGATCAACTACTTCTCCAGAGTAGGATTTATTTTTATCAACTGCCTCTTCTTCGAGAGCAGGATTTATGAACCATTCATGTGGTATAACCAACCACGATGGTGATATATAATATATAAATTGCGTACATGTAGAACCATCCGTCTTGTGATAATTGAACTCATCACATGGGAGGTATTATAATTATATAAAATAAACGCAATAAATATGTGGTTTTAAACCACCACTTTGAGATAAGTAAGAGACATAATTTAAACTGCAAAATAATTAACTGCTTCTACCAGAGCAGGATCGTCCAATCAATTCCTCAAAATAGTCATTGTCAAGGTATAGGTCGAAATATCGACTGCCGTTAATAGCATGTGTAAGGGTATGTGTTGTGTCAAGAATTAACACCTTCCGACTGGCGATCGCCTAGGAGGTCGGGCGACCAAGTCGCTGCCGAGCGTCCGAGGAAGAACCACCGACCACCGACCAGGCGACCCGGCCTTAGCCCGGCAGACAAGCATGAATCGCCCAGCCGAAGGTCCCAGGACAAGTCCCGGTGCCGAGCGATCGACCTCAGATACGATCGCCTCTCGGTACTCGGCGACCGACTTACGGACGATCATCTCTCAGCGCTTTGCCGACCGACCCTAGGTGACCGACCATTGCCGACCTTCAGTGACTGGCCGAGAACGATCCTCGGTGTCCAGCTAGAGACGACCGCATCATGACGATCTGGGCCGATGGCCATCCAGTCGGCCAAGGCCGAGCAAACAGGACAGCACCCACGTGCAGATCCGCAAAAGACGCTGACAAACCTGTCACCTACCTCACCTACCAACAGGGCCCAGGCCTGCGAAAGGAGCTGACGGACAAGACTGGTGACCACAGCCTGTCACCTACCTTGCCTACTGACAAAGTCCACCGAAAGTAACAAAGTGGGACCTCCTGTGATGATTTCGGACGCGTGCCGCTCCTCATTGGGCCACTCACCGGCCGCCGGATCTCTCGACTTTTGGCAAACATGTGACCTTTAGGACGATCGCCCCATTACATTAATGGCCGAAAGGCGATCGCCCACTAGGGGACAAGGCACCTCAACCCCTATATAAAGAGGGCAGCCTGCACTTGGATTTTGGGCTCAGGACACTCTGCATTCCCGCATTTCACACCATACAGAAGCAAAATACTTACACTTGGCTAACATCCAACTCTTGGCAACAGCTATCTTTCGGTCTTACTTCTCCCGGCCTATCTCATCCAGCAGATTATCGGCGGGGACGAAGAACACCGAGCTTCGCTCAAGAGCCGGATTAACAGAGTCTTTTTACACTCATTGTATTTAGATTTCTCTCATTAATACTTGTATCCACGAATATTCGTATTAATAACATCTCGCGAGAGCATTCAAGCCCGGGCCTAACAAACCCGGCAAATCTTGTATTATTTATCTACTCTCGGAAGTGCTCCCGCAATTGTTGTTTGTTGTCCGTCTTCCAGCAGTATTAATCTTCGGATAAATATTTTGGGCAACAACAGTATGTATTCACAAATATTTGCGATTTCCGGAGTTGGATATTAATTCGTACTTTCTAATAAATTTAATAATATCATATATGAAAAGAGTTGACACTCATATCAATATTAGTGTCAAGTTGAAGGTCTCGTAAAATGGATCACGGTGGTATCAAGAAAAATTAATTCCGATAATATATGCTTATTATATGTGAGGAAACTAAATTCATAATTTAATAAATTATAAGATTATTTTATTCTATTTTATAATATAGATGTGGTTGATTGTTTTGCTTCGTACAAGTCTTTTCATTTTTGTTTGTTTGCCGACACAATTCCCAGCGGCCAACTACCCTCTTTTTTTTTTTATTCTTCCATCAACATCTTTTATTTTGTTTATTTTTGTTTTTAACTTTCTTCAATCTTCTTCTTCTCTTCCCTGTTATGTTCTTCCTCCTTTTTCTTTTTTTTTTTGATATTCATTTTGTCTTTGTTTGTATTGATTAATATGGTCCCTTTCTAATTTAACACACATATATGAACACAAATGAATAGAATACCGTACCCTTTCTCTGCAGTCACCACCACCGCGGAATTATTGGCTCCTTAGACAACTTGTCTTTTGCAACATCTCCTCTTTTCTGAAGAGGACTAAGGTTCCCATTTGTACCTATTTTCGGGCTTTTTCCAGATCAGCTTCACGAGAACGATGACAACTCTCATGTAAAGCCTTTCCATGAACACCATTACAGACATGGCCAAACAGATATACACACAAATATTCAGCAACGGGACTATCAGTGGCGCTTTGATTAGCTCCCATAAAAGACCGAATTGCCCCGCGATTTCGGCCGATGTGTAGCCCGGAAAAGATTCCAGTATGAAGCTCTTTTCTGAAACTTCGGCCATTTTCACTGTTTTTTTTTTTCAGTATTTCAAGAAACTGACAGATCTGACGGACCCGTTTTTCCTATCTCAATGATGAACGGGGGAAAGAAAACTTTGAAATAGAGATATATGAGTGGATATTGAGTTTCAGGAAAGAAAATACAGTTGGAAACTAGAAGAAGATTAGCGGCCCATTTTTCTCTGTTCTCTTTCTCTCTCTACTGCATCAATACAGAAGACAGAGATGGAGGAAGTATTGAGGCATTTTGTGCAGAGAGAGAAAAAGGAGTTGAGAGGGTTGAAACTCAGATCAAGATGTAAGCCAGTTTCCTAATTATGAAGAGGGAGAGAGATCATCTTGTGTTTGTGTTTGTATTAATTTGGTTTCTGATACAGAGGATCATCTATAAGATGCAACTGTAGAGCATACTTCCATCATATTACTCAAATGGTTAGAGTCGTGCTGATAATTGATAAGTGGTAATTTTACCACTTATTTCTAGGATTTTATACTAGGTTTTTATCTCGTTTCGTGATTAATGTGCTCGTATTTGGCTTATTTATGATTAGTCGAGCCGTATTACGCATTTGGGTTGGTTTTAGTGTGTTTGCAGGTTTTTAGAGCCAAAAGGACCCAAAACGAGACAAAGGACCGAGAGTCGAGTCAAACGGACGGAAGAAACGATTTTTGCAAGAGACAGACCACCCTATCGGCCGATAGGTGCGTCCGAAAGGTGTTCCTGCCCTACCGAGTGATGGCGATCGACGAACCAACTATCGGCCAGCCTATCGGCCGATAGGCCAGTCCGATAGGCTGCCCAGCGGACTCTCGTGTTTTGACGGATTTTGACTCTTTTGGATAGATTTTGTTTCCTAGATTAGGGCTAATCGGGAGTTTAACCCCCTTAGGCTATATAAACCTCCTTGTAGACCTAGTTTAGGGGGAATTCATCAGCCTTTATCATCCTTTTTCATCTTTCGCATAATTTTACATCTTTTTAGCAAGATGTATTCCTTTGATGCAAGAACTTTTTGGAGGCAGCAACTATTATTGTTTTTCGGAGATTGAAGATTCAGAGTTCATACGAAAGGGTTGTAATCTCTCTTTTCATATCAATAATATGCATTCTCCATCTATTTCTTGTTTAATTTCAATCATGTCTGGCTAAATCCATTGATTGATTCTAGGGTTAGTAAGTTTAATTGATGTTCACATGATGTTCTTTTGATTACCTTTTGACCTTTCATCCTAGGCTTGTGTTCAAGATGTGTTAAATCTCATGCTAGATTAAAGGGCCCTTAATCGATGCATGTTAGCTAATTAATTTTGTCCGGAAGGAGTAATTGATTAGTGGAAATACTTGATGCACAATATGATTTAATCTTGAGACCTGACGGAGAAAGATAAATCATAGATAAATAAGTTGGCGCTTTTTAAGTGATTTAAATTCTTTGAGCCCTGGCGGGGAAAAGGGTTTAAATTAACTATCTTTCTAGGTTGCCTTGATCGGAATTCTAGATCGGCTGAGTGATTATTTCTAGGATTGACTTAAAATTTGGGGAAAAGGAATCAAGTGAATGGATTGTGTGAACTCAATTAGATGATACTACCCTAGGATCAATTACCTTTCGACTTGTGATTTTATCTTGCTAATTTGCTTTATTTGCTCGATTTAGATAATTCATCTTTTATTTAATTTAGAAAATTAGAAACAAACCAAATTTTCGGATTCCTAAATAACGGTCAAATTTTGAGTAGAGTTACTTCCTTTATTTTCGACATATCAATTCCCTTGGGTTCGACACCTTGGAAATACTCCGAGGTTTTACAAATTTTAAAATTGATCGGATTTGAAAACCATACTACGCGAATCCTAGCGATCAATTTTTGGCGCTGTTGCCGGGGAATTGATAGAAAACTTAAGGGGATAATTCGAAAAAGAAGAGATTGTTACTTTAGGTTGTTTACTATTATTATTAATTTTCGATCTCGTTTCCTCACATCTTGTTTTCTCTTCCTTGTAGGCGGTGCATGATCACAAGATCCCAAGGAAAGGACTTATTTCCTTTGGATCCGGAAATCGAGAAGTCTTTGAGGAGGAAGAAGCAAGAAGCGAGAACCGAGACTATTTCTATACCTTTCGTTGATACCATGGCCGGCATTGTTGACCCACCACGAGAACTCGCTCGTCCCGAGAAGATCCCATTGAATGCCCGCTTCCGACCTAAGCTGGACGATTATCAAGAAGGAGGTTGGGGAAAGATTGATGCCAACAACTTCGAGCTGAAGCCGTCCCTCATCGCTACAGTGAAATCTAAAACATACGGAGGAGGAGTTAATGAAGATCCAAACGCTCATCTTGAGTCGTTTCTGGACATATGTGCCACCATCAAGCAAAACGGAGTGCCTCCGGATGTCATTAAGCTCCGCCTATTCCGGTTTTCCTTAGAAGACGATGCGCTAGATTGGTACAAGAGCCTAGATCGGAAGGAAATTGGTACTTGGAGAGAGATGACTCGGTTGTTCTTAGCACAGTTCTATCCTCCCTCGAAGGTGCAAAAACAAATCAACGATATCTTGCAATTCGAGCAATATGAGGATGAATACTTATACGAGGCATGGATCCGATTTAAGAAGCTACTTCGCAAATGCCCACAGCATGGAATTGACAAGGAGGAAATCTATATTCGGTTTTATCGGGGTTTGACGAGGAAGGCTAGAAGAGAGTTGGACTATTCATCGAAAGGGGGATTTCTTTCTAACGATTATGAAGAGGCCAAGAATCTCATCGAGCTAGCGGTCAACAATGATTATGAGGAGGTGACCGATAGGAAGATGACGAGAAGAAAGGTCCCATCCGGTGACGAGGACGCCTACGGTGATTTGAAGGCGAAATTTGAAAAACAACAAAAAGAACTTGAGATGCTAAAAAAGAATACTTTGGGAGTCAATTCAGTTTTTGAAGAGCTAAACGAGCCTATTGCAGGTAAGGAGGATGTGAATTACATGCAAGGAGGAAACTTCCGGCAAGGGGGAAATATGGGGAACTATTATCCGAACAATCGAAACCACCCTAATTTCTCTTATGCCAACCCGAACAATGCTCTTCAGCCACCACCGGGATTTAACGTGAAAAACGGGGTTATTCAAGAGCCGATTGCTAAGACACCTATGGAAGAGATGTTGGAACGATTGGAGGCGAGTCAAAAAGATTTTATTTATAAAGTAGACAAGAGGTTCGGGGCTCTCGAGCATAGTGTGACATCTATTGGAAACTCTGTGATAGCCTTGACAAAGCAGATGTCGATGGTGGAGACCCAAATGAGTCAAATGGCGAACGCCCAAGCCGGATTTCATAAGCCGGGGCATTTTCCGAGCAGCACCGAGACCAACCCGAAGACGCAACAATGCAACGCAATCGAGCTTCGGAGTGGGACAAAGTACAGTAATCATGGGGCTGAAGTTGAGAAATCTGGAAACGAGGATGTACTAGAAACGGGAGCCGAGAACGAGAAGGAAGATGAAATGCAGCAGGCCCATCGGCCAAGACTATCGACCGATAGTCTCACCCGATACCCAGACAGAATGCCGGCAGTGGATCCTATCGACCCCCCTATCGGCCGAAAGGCTCCTGGAAGTTCGAAAGTGAAGGATTTTGAGGTAAAAGCTCCATTTCCACAGCGATTGGCCAAGTCGAGACATGATGAAAAGCTTCAACGATTTATCGACATGTTTCAAAAGGTGAATATCAACATTCCACTTCTAGACGCTTTGAGAGACATGCCGGGGTACGTGAAATTCTTGAAAGACGCTGTGGCAAGCAAGAGGAAGTTGGCGAAGTTTGAAACAATAAATTTGACAGAGGAGTGCAGCGCTATCATTCAAAACAAGCTCCCGCTCAAGCAGAAGGATCCGGGACGTTTTACTTTTACATGCATGATTGGCGACCAAACGTTCCGTAATGTGTTGTGTGATCTCGGGGCAAGCATCAATCTTATGCCTCTATCCATATTTAAGAAGTTGAAGATTGGGGAGATGAAGCCGACTACCATTTCTCTACTCATGGCGGACCGGTCGATCGCTTATCCGAGGGGAGTTGTGGAGGATGTGTTAGTTAGAGTCCAACATTTAGTCTTCCCGGCCGATTTCGTAGTTCTTGATATGCCCGAGGACGAGAATCAACCCTTGATCTTTGGGAGACCGTTTCTAGCAACGGGGAGAGCACTTATCGACGTTCAAGAGGGTGATCTTACCTTCCGGGTTAATGATCAAAATCTGAAAATTTCCATCTATGACGCGATGAAGAAGCCCGAGGATGCGCCCGAGGAATGTTTTGAAATTGAGTCTATTATGCCGCCCCCGACCGACTTGTTGGAGCATTGCATTTCACAGTCCATTTACTCACATTCCGATGTTGATGAAATTTCCGAGGATTTGCCAATGTATGTTCGAATGTTGGAGGCGAACGAGAGTCAATCTAATGAGAGGGACGTATGCTATCTTGATATCAACAAACCCGTTCAAGGGGGAGTTGTCACTGAAGACCCGGATTGAATGAGGTATCGTCTAGCTAAAGACGTTAAACGTAGCACTTGTTGGGAGGTAACCCAACGTATGTATATTAGTTCGTTTTATTCGTTTGTTTTCGATTTTTCGTTTGCGTGATTTTTGTAGTTTCTAGTTTCGTAGTAGCTTTGTTAGTTTTGTTAAGTTCTAATCCATGCATGCCGAGTTTTGGATACTTGCAGGTCTTTAATAGCCATATCCAAGCGAAAACGGGACCAAGTGTGCGAAATAGAAAAAGCTGAAAAAAAATTTTGAGACAGACAATCCTATCGGGCGAGCCTATCGGCCGATAGGCTGAGGAAAATTAAAAGAGTTTTTATGTTACAAGCAGTGGTCGATAGGCAGACCACATCGACCGATATCCCACCCGATATGATGTACGTAAGTTTCAGTAGTTCCTATCGGCCCAGCCTATCGGCCGATAGACCAGCCCGATAGGACATACCCGGCGCTGTATATGCTTCGATTTCCGCCACAGTGATCAGGTACTCCATTAACAAAGCCACTCCTTTCTCTTTTCAAACCTGATCCTCCTTTGGGATGCGAAATAAGTTTGGGGGGGAAGAAGTGCGGCTTTGTTAATTTCTTTGCGTGTGAGTACCTTGTTTGCCTTGTATCATTATTTGCTTGTGTTGGTGCCCGTTGTTTTTATTTGTGCTTATCATATTGGTGTTGCGTGGATTTAGCTTTTTGTTGCTTAGTTTTTTTTTAGATTTTTATGTTCATTTTCGTTTGGTGTGTTTGCTAGTTTCTATATTTTTTAGGTCGTAGTAGTTTTTTTTTTTTTTTAGATTTCGTGTTTGCTTTTATTTGCTTTTCGTTGTTTGTTTTAGATAGCCTTGCTTGTCTTAGTTTTTTCTTTATTAGTGAATCGTTCGTGCTTCTATTTGTGTGATACCGATGTTACGACACTGTTTTTCTCTCTGAAGAAACGGTCGAGTTTTAGTCGAGTTGTAGTCAGTTATTTCTGTTTTGCATAGTATTCATTTAGGTCCAAAATTTTTCGTGATTGTAGAGGTCTTGGCAGATAAGAGACGATACATACTTGTTTTAAAATCACCGTCAATACGTTTGGTTACATCTTCCGGATAGTGAGTCGTACTGTTTCTTTAGTCGTGTTGGCACTTATATTGAGTTTAGAGTCGGTCAGTTTTTCCCAAAAGTCGAGATAATGTTGTTCTATGAAGGGAAGTCTAGTAACCGGGGGTATTCGCGTGACCCGTTGTTTACTCTCGCGTAAAACGACGACTCTGATTAGACTAGTGATTTAGATATTTCACATGTGCCAATGATAGGGAACTTAGTAACCGGGGGTATTCGCGTGACCCGCTGTTTACTCTCGCGTAAAACGGCGACCTTGATTCGGACATGCAAAAATTATATATTCGAGTTGTTTCTCCGCTGTAGACGGGAACTTAGTAACTAGAAGCATCCATGTGCCCCATGAGTGTCTTTTACGTCAAACGGTTTCTTAATACATGAGAATGGAAGTTCCACCCTAGGATTACCCCGATGAAACATCCCGAGATCCTAACCTAGTGGTCAACTCGAATCAAATTCTTGAACATATATATAAGGGAATACTGTCCGAGGTTTATTTGTTATGAAACTCGTGATAATTGTGCCACTAGACTGTGTAATGAGACGAACTAGCTTGTTTATTTTAGCCTTTCATATTGACGGTCGATTTGACTCACGTTTTGTTAATCTTTGAGCTGGATTTTCTTCATGAACGAATGATTAGGACTGAACTTGTCTACTTTGCGGAATCATTATTCTGAGTGCAGCTCGCTTTTACGACACTCGGATTATTTAGAGAGAATTGCAGGATAGTATTGATTAGGTTGAACACTATGAGTTGCACGATGATTCACGACTTTTTTTTTCTTTTCTTTTTGTTGTTCGGGACGAACAAGGCTTAAGTTTGGGGGGGTTTGATAAGTGGTAATTTTACCACTTATTTCTAGGATTTTATACTAGGTTTTTATCTCGTTTCGTGATTAATGTGCTCGTATTTGGCTTATTTATGATTAGTCGAGCCGTATTACGCATTTGGGTTGGTTTTAGTGTGTTTGCAGGTTTTTAGAGCCAAAAGGACCCAAAACGAGACAAAGGACCGAGAGTCGAGTCAAACGGACGGAAGAAACGATTTTTGCAAGAGACAGACCACCCTATCGGCCCAGCCTATCGGCCGATAGGTGCGTCCGAAAGGTGTTCCTGCCCTACCGAGTGATGGCGATCGACGAACCAACTATCGCCCAGCCTATCGGCCGATAGGCCAGTCCGATAGGCTGCCCAGCGGACTCTCGTGTTTTGACGGATTTTGACTCTTTTGGATAGATTTTGTTTCCTAGATTAGGGCTAATCGGGAGTTTAACCCCCTTAGGCTATATAAACCTCCTTGTAGACCTAGTTTAGGGGGAATTCATCAGCCTTTATCATCCTTTTTCATCTTTCGCATAATTTTACATCTTTTTAGCAAGATGTATTCCTTTGATGCAAGAACTTTTGGAGGCAAAGAACTATTATTGTTTTTCGGAGATTGAAGATTCAGAGTTCATACGAAAGGGTTGTAATCTCTCTTTTCATATCAATATTATGCATTCTCCATCTATTTCTTGTTTAATTTCAATCATGTCTGGCTAAATCCATTGATTGATTCTAGGGTTAGTAAGTTTAATTGATGTTCACATGATGTTCTTTTGATTACCTTTTGACCTTTCATCCTAGGCTTGTGTTCAAGATGTGTTAAATCTCATGCTAGATTAAAGGGCCCTTAATCGATGCATGTTAGCTAATTAATTTTGTCCGGAAGGAGTAATTGATTAGTGGAAATACTTGATGCACAATATGATTTAATCTTGAGACCTGACGGAGAAAGATAAATCATAGATAAATAAGTTGGCGCTTTTAAGTGATTTAAATTCTTTGAGCCCAAGCGGGAAAATGGTTTAAATTAACTATCTTTCTAGGTTGCCTTGATCGGAATTCTAGATCGGCTGAGTGATTATTTCTAGGATTGAATTAAAATTTGGGGAAAAGGAATCAAGTGAATGGATTGTGTGAACTCAATTAGATGATACTACCCTAGGATCAATTACCTTTCGACTTGTGATTTTATCTTGCTAATTTGCTTTATTTGCTCGATTTAGATAATTCATCTTTTATTTAATTTAGAAAATTAGAAACAAACCAAATTTTCGGATTCCTAAATAACGGTCAAATTTTGAGTAGAGTTACTTCCTTTATTTTCGACATATCAATTCCCTTGGGTTCGACACCTTGGAAATACTCCGAGGTTTTACAAATTTTAAAATTGATCGGATTTGAAAACCATACTACGCGAATCCTAGCGATCAATAACATGTTATGAAATTGAAATATCGTAGAGAGATTTTAGAGAGAGAATAGAAAGAGAAATTAGAGAATGATTCTCAGGTGTGTTTTTCATTAATAACTGAAGTCCTATTTATAGGAAAACTTCAGATGGCACAATCGTAATTACATATTTACATCAGGGGTATAATAGTCATTCACATTATATAAAAACAAAAGGGTAATTGAAATGTCACTTTCAAGGCTTATTATAACAAATCTAAATTTTTTATTAAAATATTAGTACTCCCTCTATCCCCTTATAAATTTTCCATTTAGATTTTTTTATCAAATTTTTTAATTTTGGCCATAAATTTATTAAAAAATACATTAACATATGATGTGACTTTATTGGAAATCGAGTTTTCATGAAATATATTTTTCATAACATTATGATTTTATTTTATAGCCTGACGGCTACTAAAGTTGCAAACAATTCCTACGTAACCAATGATATGGAATTCGCCTCATGTGGAGGCAAAAAAAATTTAACTATGCTCAGCGAAAAAATCACGAATTACATGTTGGGAAAAACACAATAATAACGTCACAACGGAAATGCAGAATACCCTTGTTTGACAACTTTCTCAATTTTAATTATAACTTTGAGGTTACCGACAAGTAGAGTAAATCAAATACGACTCGATAAACAATACAAATGATATCAAAAACAATAAACAATGCGACACAATATTTAGCGTAAAAAACCTCTCAAATCAAGAGTAAAAACCACGGGACCTCCGGCCACTTAAACTTCCACTATCACCAATTCATAATACACGATTCTTCCCTAGTACAACTAGAGGTATACAACAATCGTCAAATACTTGGTAATAAACAACCTTCAAGTATTTGGAATACACAACAACAACAAGATCGAGAAAGAAAAATGCTAAAGATAGCTTACACAAGAAGCTTACAAAATACCCAAACTTCCGGACACCAAAATATCGATCTACTCTGGTGAAAAGGTTTGCCCAATTGCTATCAAGCTATTGTCAAAGTATCACGTCGATCCGATCGATACAACTCCGGAAAATCGAAGAAGTGTAATCTATCTTTCCTCCCCCCCTCTCTCTCTCTCTCAATGGTGTGTAGTTCTTCCCTCAAATCTGAAAAATGCAGCAAACCCGCTGCTAAAAAGAACACCCCCAGGCCTGATGATTTTGTGTGCCGCGGCACACTCAGAAAAATAGTTGAGAGGAACTTCCAGGGTTCCGCGGCACAGAGGACGTGTGACGCGGCGCAGAGTACAGCAACATCCAAGGTTCGTAGCAAAAATAGTGTGCCGTGGCACAGGAGACGTGTGCCGCGGCACATACTGTCGAACTCCATTTTTTCAGAAACATTGCCTACAAATCTCCCTCTTTCTGAAAATAAGGTGGAATCCGCCATCCCAATGATCGAACAACATACCTTAACCTTCTCTGTACTCAATGTCTTAGTTAACATATCAAAACTATTATCAAGTTCAAACAGACCGTCCTTCAGCGCATCTTGAATCCAATGATATCTAACACAATATGTTTTGTTCATTTGTGAAAAGGTCGCATTCGTTGCCAAATGAATTGCACTCTAACTATCACAAAGAACCACGTAACGCCATTGTCGGAAGCCCAGCTCTTGTAAAATCATTTTCAGCCATAAGAGCTCTTTACACGCTTCCACCGCCGCAATATACTCGGCCTCCGTTGTTGACAAGGCAACACACTTTTGCAATCTCGATTGCCATGACACGACTCCCCCTGCGAAGGTCATCAAAGATCCAGAAGTGAATTTTCTATTACCCTCGTTTTCTATCATATCAGAATCGGTATACCCAACAAGCATAACTTTCCCATTTCCAAATGTGATCCCCAATTTGTAAGTACTCCATAAATATCTAAATATCCATGTTACGACTTCCCGATGCTTCTTTCCCGGGTTCGATAGAAAACGGCTCACCACTCCCACGACATGAGCAATGTCGGGCCTCGTACATACCATGGCATACATAAAACTCCCGACCGCAGAGGCATAAGGAACTCTATCCATTTCCTCAATCTCTTCCTTCGTCGTAGGGCAATCCTTATTCGTCAATTTAAAATTGTTAATAAGAGGCGAACTAACAACTTTAGCTTTATCCATGTTAAACCACCCAAGCACCTTCTCAATGTATTGCTCCTGTGACATGTGCAATTTCCGGGCCGCTATATCCCGAATGATTCTTATCCCTAAAATCTGCTTAGCGGGTGCCAAGTCTTTCATGGCAACAGACTTATTCAACTCTCTCTTCAAATTGGCAATCCTTTCGGCATTCTTGCCAACGATCAACATGTCATCCACATAAAGTAATAGGATGATGAAATCATCACCTCCAAATTTCTTGAAAAACATGCAATGGTCCAGGGTCGTCTTCTGGTAGCCTTTCTCCCCCATAACCGACTCGAACTTTTTATACCATTGTCGTGGTGCTTGCTTCAAACTGTATAGACTCTTTCGGAGTCTACAAACATAATCCTCTTTTCCCTCAACCTGAAACCCTTCAGGTTGATTTATATATATCTCTTTATCGAGGTCCCCATGAATAAATGCCGTCTTGACATCTATTTGCTCAATCTCAAGGTCAAGGCTAGCCGCTATACCAAGGACCAATCGAATCGATCCTATCTTTACAACTGGAGAAAAAAAATCTCGTCAAAATCAATGCCTTTCTTTTTACTAAAGCCCTTGACTACAAGTCAAGCTTTGTAAGAGGGTAGTGAATTATGCTCCTCCGACTTCACCTCATACACCCATTTATTTCTCAAAGCTCTCTTGTCCTTCGATAACTTCACCAACTCGTATGTATTGTTCTTATGCAACGAACTCATCTCGTCTTGCATGGCATCCATCCACTCCTTATTGTTTTCATCCTCCATAGTCTCCTCAAAATATTCAGGCTCTCCCTCGTCAGTGAGTAAACGTACTCATTGGCCGAATAACGAGTGGAATGATGACGGTCTCTCGTCGACCGTCTAAGTGGAACAAATGAAGGCATGTTCGTTACGGGTAGCTCGGGATGAACTCCATCGGTATCATCTTGTCTCAACTCATCACCATCACCGGTATGATGTTGTTCATCATTTTGGACGTCATCTCCACTAGGTGTCTCAACATGTTGTGGAGGAACCGGGTCCAAATCAATAAGATCATCATCATGTTGTGGAGCCGACTCTCCATTTTCAACATCCTTCATAATTTGATCTTCTACAAAAAAAACATCTCTCGAACTAACAAGTTTCTTAGTCACCGGGTCATACAACCTATACCCGAACTCATCAAGCCCGTAACCAATAAAAATGCATGGCTTCGTCTTAGAATCAAGCTTCGACCTCTCATATTTCGGGATGTGCACAAATGCTTTACATCCGAAAACCCGTAAGTGGAGATATGAAATGTCATTACTGCTCCACACTTTGTCCGAGATGTCAAACTTCAAAGGAACACACTGTGTCAAATTAATCACGTGAACCATCGTGTTCAAAGCTTCTCCCCAAAATGACTTTGGTAATCCAGCATGTGAGAGCAAACATCGAGCTCTCTCAACTAATATCTGATTCATCCTCTCCACCAAGCCATTAAGTCGTGGAGTCTTCGGTGGCGTATTTTGATGTCGGACCCCTTGCTCTCGACAATATGCATCAAAAATTCCAGTGTATTCTCCACCATTATCCATCCGGATACACTTCAACTTCTTCCCAGTCTCTCTCTCCACCGAGACATGAAACTGTTTATAAACATCCAAAAATTGATCTTTGGTCTTTAAGGTGTATGCCCACACCTTCCTCGAATGATCGTCGATGAATGTGATAAAATACCGGCAACCATCAAGCGTCTTAGTCTTCATAGGACCACGAACATCGGAATGTATAAGATCAAGAATATTCTCCTTCCGTGAAGGGGTATGGCTCTTAAAAGTGACTATTCTTTGCTTCCCAGCTAAACAGTGAGAGCACCTTTCAAGATATACATCGTGAACCCCAGATAACACCTCCTTCTTTGACAATAGCGCCATCCTTTTCTCGCTCATGTGACCGAGCCTCTTATGCCATAGCTCGGTCATGTCATTATTGTCCACTGTGTTCACGGCATTAATCGTGACCTTTGAATATGTCACGTAAAGTTTCTCCGCCTTCTTTCCTCTTCCGACAATCAAGAAACCTCGAGTGAATTTCCACACTCCCTTGCCAAAACCGCTACAATAGCTGTCATCATCGAGTAGGCCTACTGAAATCACATTAAGCCTCATATCCGGATCATGTTTCACATTAAGTAAAACTAGCTCCACACCAGTGCCGAACCTCAAATGTACGTCTCCTACTCCAACAATCCTGGATAACCCATCGTTACCCATCTTGATTATCGCATAGTCACACGGAGTATAAGAGGAATAGAAATCCCTACGTGACGTAACATGACACGTAGCTCCATTGTCGACCACCAAACTCGACTCATCTCTGGCAAGGTTCACCATGTCATAATCGCAACATACAAAGAACTCCTCGATAGTAGTATTTACTTTGGCTTTTTCACTACTCCCGCTCTCCTTCTTCTGAGTGTTCTCTCCGCCTTGGCGATTTTGCTTCTTTAGTTCTCGGCAAAATTTCTCCGTATGCCCTTTCTTACCACAATGATAGCATTCAATGTTGGCATAATTCCCTCTAGAATTACTTCTTTGTGGCCCTGTATTACTCGGACCTCTGCTTTGACCTCTTCCCCGCCGTTCGGTAATAAGAACATCTGACTGTGATGAAGATCCCTGTGACTTTCTTCGGTCCTCCTCGTTCAGCATGTTCCCCTTTGCAAGTTCCATCGATATGACACCATCAGGGGCAGAGTTAGACAATGACATACGAAATGTCTCCCAAACCACAAAGCTTGAACCTCATCTTCGAATTTAATGCCCATTCCTGCAAGTTGATTAATGATGCCCTGGAATGCATTCAAGTGATCCGACAGAGGAGTCCCATCTCAATATTTTAGACTCATCATTTGTTTAATGAGGAATAGCTTATTATTCCCCGTCTTCTGAGCATACAATTGCTCGAGCTTGTGCCACAACTCTCGGGCATTTTTCTCTCCACTGATATGATTCAAAACATTATCATCAACCCATTGTCTAATATAGCCACAAACTTGACGATGCAAAATAGTCCACTCCGACTCTGACTTCCCGTCCGGTTTGTCCTTGCTAAACACTGGTGTTGTTACCCAAAATATTATCCGGAGATAGTATTGCTGGAACGATCGAGTAACAAACAAAATGCGAGAACACTTCCGTGGGAAAATGGATAACACAAGATTTGCCGGGGTTGTTAGTCCCGGGCTTGAATGCTCTCGCGAGATGTTATTAATAAATATACTGTCGAGTACAAATATTAATGTTAGAATCTAATACAATGAGTGTAAAAGCTTCTAGTTATCTAGGCTTTAGAGCGCGTAGATTGCCGGAAGAACCAGATGGATGAATCTGTGAGTTCTTGCTTGGAATTTATGATGAATGTGTGTGAATGTCACTATGAATATGTTAGTGCTTTCCAAAAGAGCCTTTTGTTCTCTCTTTGGTGTGTATTTTTGCACTTAATTCGTGGTAGAATCCGTCTTTTTGGCCGCAACAGTGAGTTCTCTATTTATAGGGGACTAAGTAGTTGGGATCCTCAGCGATCGCGCGATCGCCGTTTCTATATTAAAATAAACGGCCGATCGTCCGTCACGTGGGCCTGTTCCCTTGAGGTCCGAGGTTGCGCTTGGAGGCCACTGGGTGAACCAATGGGAAGCCAAGACGCTGCCGCGAGTCGCCGTCCCGAGGAGGGTCCACTTCGTACCTTTCGGCGGCCTTGTCGGTAGGTGCGGTAGGTGACAGCCGGGGTCAATGATCCTTTTGTTGGTATCCTATGAAGATCCGCGGGTGGGCCATCGTCCAAGATTCGGTCTTCGACGACTTTGACGGATCCGGATCCCCACGTGGCATGAGACGATCGCCTCGATCCGTTAGACAAAGACGATCGCTGTGTATCAAAAGACGATCACGGTTACCAAAAGACGATCGCTATATTATGCCGGACTTTAGGTGTTCGTCCGGAGTTTGGCTTCTATGGTTGACTTTTCGGGGAGGTCGCCGATCGCCTATCGTGGCGAATTAATCGTCGCACAACAATTGCCCCACTCGCCTTGATGTTGAAAACACGGGGTGAGGTGGCACCGTTAGCGATCGCCGATGTTTAGACGACCACCGATCTGAATTCAAATATGGACGACCTTCTTTCGCGTCGGGAGCGGGAAAAGAAGGCGGGCCTTTCACAAGCGGCCGACACGCGTCGTCCGCCGTTGGGGAATCCGACGGTTTGTCGACTACCGGGCATGCCCTCGAAAAGACGCGTATGCGGGATTTGAGGGCCGCATTTAATGCGTCCCCACGTGACGGTTCCGATTCGGTCCCGAGGTTTCTCCTTTTGCACTTAGGCCCTCGTTCCCATCTATAAAAAGGGGAGGGCTTCTTCTCCTTCACTTTTTACGCGCCCTTAGCATCCATAGCCGAATTTACTGCAAATTTCTCGGAGCCTTTGAGTGCCGATCTTCTTCTTTTTCTAGGTAAGATTAAATTTAACCTTCTCCTTATCTTTACTTTCCAATATGTCGGGAGGATCGAAAACCTTCGAGACCGGAAGTTCTTCCACGCGCGCGTTGCTCGAACGGGAGGAGGTTCCCGTTAGAGTGGATATGGAGACGGCCGCCGAAGCTATTCGAGCGGGATTGCACCCGAAGAACTCGAAAAACTTTTCAACGAGGCCGAGGTGGCGAGGACGGCGAGACGGCGGAGCAGGGGGTTCGCCGGTGGATGAAGACGATCCAGTGCGGGAGGCACGGGAAAGAGAGAGCGATTCGGCCCTCCTATGTGGCTTTTGCTCGATGATGGAAACGATCACTGGACCTTGCCCGAATTCGATTTCGAGGCCTACTCCGCCGCTCACCCTTACAAACATGTGAATCGGACGGTCTTTCAGCCGCCGTCCGTCTCCGTGGACTCTCGGCGATCCGAGTACGGCGACCAAGAATGACCCGAGCTACTGGAGGGCCAAATATCACATCCTCCGACGTTTCCCTTCACGTGCCTTTGGAGAATGAGCGCGCCGACCAACCGCCTGTGATATGGTCGCCGTCAACGAGATGATTATGGAGGCGGGTCTCGCGATTCCGTTGCCACTCGCCTCCTATTTGCCGATCGCTGGAATTTGGCGCCTCTTCAATCGACGCCGAATGCTTGGTCAGATCATCCGCACGTTGACCTTGTTTGGCGGTCACCGGTTATTTCGCTCACCTTAGCGCTACCGGAGATGAATTATTTGTTTAAATTGGTCGCAGAAAGGGACGATCGGCGGTTATCATATCCAGGCCGACTCGGGAGAGTGGTTCTTGGCGTGCGAATAAGACCAAGGGCGACACGGCAAAATGGTGTTGGGTCGGCGGGGCATGGCGATCGGCGTTGAGTGAAGGGCTGAATGAAGAGTTGGAGATTCCCACTATTTTCCTAGAGAGGAATCCGAGTAAGGATTTAAACTCTCCCTTTGATTGAGCTTGTCTTGACTGATCTAATTTTGTTTTCTTTTGCAGACCTCTCGTACGACCGGCGACCTCCCATTTGATTTCTTGATCGTTTGGGAGCGTAAACGTGCGTTGCCGAACTCCTTTATTGACGTTCGATCGCTTGGCATCAAGCTCATCGGTTGGGGGCTCGTTTGTTTTGCTACCCTCGTCACTTGAAAGTTCAAGGTATGAGGTTAAGTGGTGTTTCCTTTCTTTGACGATCGTCTCCAAGATGTTGTTTTATTTTATCTAACTTGTTTGCACCTTTTCTTTGACAGAGGCTTATTTTCCCCGAATCGCCGAACCTCCGCCAGAGATAGCTATGTCGGACTTGGGAGTTCTTGGTCGCCTTAATTTGGGCAAGAGATCGGTCGCGTTCTGCGACGACGTCTCAACCTCGCCCGGTGACGAGACCCGCCGAGGCGCCGGCCGCCAAGCCGGTGGTCGAGGGAGAGGAATAGCCAAACGCCGCAAGAGGCGAGGTCGGAGTCCCCGTCGATCTCTCGAGGCGACGTATCGATTCTTGAGCCTCCGGCCGCCGCGCTCCTATCTCCGCCATCCCGATGATGGAGCGATCTCGGCGCCAAGCCCACGGTCACCGGACTCCGGTCATCCGGGCACTCGGCGAAGAAGATGGCGATCGCCGATGCGGAGACACCCCTGGGCAAGCCTTTTTTCGGACGCGACCCGAGCCGGTCAATAGGTAAGAGTGGGTCAAAAGTTTTTCTGAGTTAGGCATTCCGAGCATGGTATGGGCTAACCCCTTGATTTCCTTGGTTTGCGCTGCAGGTTCGCCTCGCCGACCGGACGTCGCCCCATGGTGCCGATTTCTGTCGAGCAAGGCTCCACAAGGTTCTCGTCAAGTCCTCGCTACGCTCGCCAGAAATCACTTCGCCCAAGGCTTGGACGACCGACCTTGACGCGATCGCTCGTCGCGATCCGAGATGCCATGCAAAGCGGCCGTTGCCACGGCTCTTCAGCGGCGACGATGGCCGTCCCAAGCCGCCGGGATTTTGAGGGCGACTCCACCGCTCATCTCCATCGCGAGCTCGAGACCGCCTAATGTAAATATCGAGGATGCCAACCGGATCCGGCCGATGGAGAAAGAGTATGAGGAGACCGCCAAGCTGCCAAGCAGACGTGGATCGATTGGAAGCAGAGCCGAGTCGCCCAAGGAAGCCGATCGATCCCGTAATAAGGAGAAGGAGACTCGCCGAAGCTCGAGGCTTCGCAGAGGAGGCGACCGGCCAAGGCTGCGGTGGATCGGCCTGTGGTGAGCCGGAGGCGGCGAAGAGAGAGCCGGAGAAGGCCAGGCGAGAATGTTGCCAAGGCGGCCGAATCGTGAGGTCGAGAAGACGGTGGCGGATCTCAAAGGGCAACAAGGCGATCGAGGTCGATCCCTACCTTAACGTCGGGCACGCGGCGAGTTCGCTTACTATTTGGCCTATGCCGACGCCGTCCGAGTTGCTAAAAAGGCAGGGGTCGAGTCCGGCCCCGATGGAAAGCTTCAGATCCTATGTCTCCAAGCATCCTCTGCATCCGCAATTCTCTCGCCGATCCTTGACTTGGTCGACCTCGGGATTGACTTGAGTTGGTATACCGGCAAACTCATTCATCCCGAGGCCGATGGGGTGCCCAAGCCGATCCGCAACCCGAGGGCGAAGACCAAGAAAGCGGGGCTTTGAGAGGCTTTTGTTTTTCCTTCGTAACTTGTACTTTTTGTTGTAAGGCCTTCGCTTCAAATGTATGAAGCTTGTGTTTATGAATAAAATACTCCTTTTCTCATTCCGCGTACTGCCTCATATGCGATCGCCTTTGACTGTTTGTGTGCAATTTTTACGAGTACGCGTATATTTGCTTTCGATTTTTTGTTCGTCCGTCCGATTGTCTGAGTGTTGAAAGTATTGACATGTTTTGAATTGGAATTCTTACTTGTAATTTTCGTCGGACGACCTCGATCGCTCCGCATGTTTTTTAGCGAAGCCGATCGAGTATGGTTCCTCTTTGTTCGATTGTATCTGAGATTAGCTCGACCTATCCTTGCCCCCTTGTCTTTGTTCACTTATAGTAAGTAAGGAAACAAAGACTAGTCTATCTGGCGAGCTATCTTCATTTTGCCGATTCTGAAGAGTAATGTGTGGTTGCGGTGTTCGATGGACCGATCTCCCCAATCGTGTCTTCGTGTGCGCGGGATATTTAGTATCCTGCGACTCACTTTTGTGAGGGTCCTCCGTTAGCTACGCCGCCTTGTGTTAAAACGAAAGGCGGGCGATCTCGGCCCTGGAGGAGTCCTTGCGCGGAGTGTTGTCGCTTATTCGACACCACGTCCGCGGCTTGTCACTGTTTCCACCTCGGCCCGCCATGAAGATGGCGATCCTCGACGGTACGTTGAGACGGGGGTAACGGCACGTCGCATTGTTCGGGTTCACCATGTTAGATGATGTACCTTGAGAACGTGCGATCGCGCCACCGATTTATTTTGGAGGGTCCTTCGCCACGTCGGCCTCGTATTTAAACGAAGGGCGACGATCTCAGCCCAAAGGAACCTTGCATGGGCGAAGCCGCCGGTTCCATCGACCTCCGTGACCATGGTCGCAATAATTTTACCTAGGATCGCCGTGATCGCGATCGTCGGTGATATGCGATGCCCGGTGGGGCGATCGCCATAACAGATGGGATAACAAAAATCTCATTATATTCCTTGTACATCATTGAAATCGAATACAAATTTATCACGATAGTATTTTTTCGTATGCACGGCGTTCCAGGTATTGGTCCGAGTACCGTCAGATGTTCCAGCCAGTAGGCTCCTTTAGTTAACCATCTGGATACTCGAAAGGTCCTTCCCACTGGACCAAAGACGCCTGTATGGGTTTGGATTTTCTTGAGGACGAGATCGCCCACTTGAAATCTTCTCTCTCGACCTTTGAATTGAAGAACTTCTCGGCTCTCCTTTTGTGGATTGTGTTCTTCATTTCGAGGTCACCGCCTTTCTTCAAGCATGTCTAGGTCGATTCGCCGGCTACATCGTTGTCGGTCGTCATCTCCTGCTCGGTTCGATGGCCGAGGACGGCGATCTCCGAAGGAATCACCGCTCGTTCGAAGGTAAGGGCGAACGGGGTTTCGCCGGTTGAATTGCGGGTCGCCGTTCGGTAGGACCATAAAACGCCTGGGAGCTCGCCGCCCATCTTCCTTGCCTCGGATTCGAGTCGTGCTTTGATCGTGTGTTTGAGGATCTTATTCACCGCTCTACCTCGCCTGCTCGTCCGAGGGTGATAGGGCGCCGAGAATAACCTTTTGACTCCCCACTTTTCACTGCATTGCATGACTTCTAAGCCGTCGAACTGTTTCCGTTGTCGGAGATGATGGCCTGGGCAAACCGAATCGGCATATTATGTTTTTCCATATAAACTTGATCACTTGCTCTTGGCCGATCTTGTTGAGCGGTTCGGCCTCACCATTTGGTGAAATAATCGACCTTAACGATGGCGAACTTACACTGAGCCGTCGGCAAGGGACCTATAAGGTCGATGCCCCATTGCGCAAATGGCCAAGGGCTATACATGGAGGTGAGCTGTTCGGGTGATAGTTTTATGTTGGGGCCCATTATCGACATCTATGACAAGATCTCGCGTAAGCGATCGCATCTTTCCGAAGTGATGGCCGAAAAATCCTTGTCTGTCGTCTTATGGAGGAGGGCTCGCCCGCCCGCGTGGTTCCCACAAATCCCGTCATGGATTTCAGCTAATACGAGCCGACCTTCCTCCGGTAATACACTTGAGGAGGGGAAGGTGAAGGCTCGCTTGTAAAGCCGATCGTCCAATAGGGTATACCCAGTCGCACGGCCGAGTTGGCGAGCTTTAACACGGCCGTCGGGGACCGTTCGTCTTTTAAGTATTTGATGAACGGAGTCATCCAATTCTCTTCGGCGATGGCGACCGTGGTAACCAAATTCTGTCGATCGCGGCCTTGCCGACTTTGTGATTTGGATGTTGGAGAAGTCACGCCCCATCCGATGATGCTAGTTTGGAAAGTGCATCGGCACAGGAGTTGTGCTCTCGGGACTTGCTCGATTAGTACTTCTTCAAATTTTGTGCACATTTCGACCGGCTCTTGGTATTTGACCATCCATTCGCCGCGTGCCTCATATTCCCCCTTGACTTGGTTCACGACCAAAAGGGAGTCCATGTAGATATGGAGGCGTCGAACATCTAGGCGAGGCTAGATCAAGCCCGCCTACGAGCTTCGTATTCGGCTTCATTGTTGGTCGCGAAAACCGAAACGCACGGCATTTGTGAAACTCGACCGTCTGGCTAATGAGGACAATCCGCCTCGCTCTCGCATTGGTCGCCGAGCCATCCACGTATAATTTCCAGCAGTCGGCCGACTGGCCTGACCGTGAGGGAACGTTAATTCCACCACGAAGTCCGCGAGCTTGGCCTTTGATCGCCGTGCGAGGAGCGTAAGTGATACCGTATTGTGCGATCTCCACGACCACTTGAGGAGTCGCCCGTTGGTGTCCTGGCGGTGCAGGACTTGTCTTAGAGGTAGAGTGGTTAGGACCTCCACCGGTGATCGAAGAAGTAAGCTCTCGGTTTCAGACACTCATGACAAGGGCATAAGCGATCTTCTCCAATGGTGTGTAACGTGTCTCGGCGTCGTGGAGCGCCCGGCTAACATAGTAGATCGGCAAGTGGGCTTGCCCTCTGCTCGCACTGCAAGCACTCGCGACCTCCGAGGCCGCTAAGTAAAGGAATAATTTTTCACCGGATCGGCTTTGCCGTGATCTCGGGGTGGATAGATATTCCTTTATTTTGGCGAATGCTATCTGGCTTTCTTTCGTCCATGCGAACTTCTTGTTCTTGATGGTCGCGAAGAAAGGCTTGCTTTTATCGCCGAGCCGTGATATGAAACGGTTGAGGGCGGCTAGACACTCGTGAGGCGTTGCACTGCTTGATGTTTCGCGGTTCCCGCATGTCAAGGATCGCTCGTATCTTGGCGGGTTCGCCTCGATCCCCTTCGCTCACTATGTGTCCCAAGAACTTCCTGAGCCCACCCCGAAGTTGCATTTCTTGGGGTTCACTTCATGTTAAACTTCTCAAGGATGGCGAACGTCTCGGCAAGATCGTTGAGGTGATCTTCCTTCTTGAGGCTTTTGACCACGATATCGTCAATGTAGACCTCCATGGTCTTGCCGATCCGATCGGCGAACATCCCGCTGACTAATCGCCGTAGGTCGCCCGCTTTTTCAAGCCGAACGGCATTCTCGACCCAAAAGTATATGTCTTTTCTCGTGTGGAAAGATGTGTGTTTTATGTCTTCCTCTCGCCATTGGGATTTGATGATATCCGCGAAGGCATCCATAAACGACATCATTTCGCAACTCGCCGTGCTATCGACTGATGATCGATATGAGGCATTGGGAAGTGATCTTTTGGACATGCCGCGTTGAGGTCGGTGAAGTCTATGCATAATCTCAGGAGCCGCCGGCTTTTGACGAGCACCGCGTTGGCGACCCACCGTGGTTCGTCGATTGCTACTCCGTCGATCATTGCCGAGTAACTTCGGACTTCTATGTCGAGCGCCGCGTATTTCTCGGGACCGAACTTCCTACGCTCGTGAATGTGTTTCATTGCCGGCCGATCTTCGATAATGGCAGCGTGTTCGGGACTTATGCCAACCATATCTTGATGCGACCAGCAAAGACACCGATGTTCTTACGTAGCAAGTTGATCGATCTCCCTTTAATTCGCGGTCGATGCTCGCGCCGATCCGTACCTCCCGCTCGATGATCCGATCCATCGTAATGCTTTCCAACTCTTCGACAGAACGGCCGCCTCTCGTTGGTACGATCTCCGACTCGGTCGGATCGATGTCGAGACTTGGCTCAAACCGATCCTTGGCTCGATGTCGTCCGTCGATCGATGAGAGATGGCGTCCCCGAGTCGGGTTGGTACGGTCTCGTGCTCGTCGATCTCCATGGGTTGATCGTCGGTCGCTTCAATGTTACATACAGTACGGGAAGTATTGAAAGAATTAACAACATAGGAGTAACTCAAACATCTCTTTGCCATTAGCTGATCTCCTTTTACAGTACCGACCGTCCCATCGGCAGTGGGGAATTTGATACAGTAAAAGAAAGATGAGGCGACCGCCTCAAAGGTTTCTAAAAAGGGGCGACCTAGGAACCCATTATAGATGCTGGGCCTATCTATGATTACAAAGCTTAGGTTCCTAGTAATCCTAACCTTGGGATCATAAAAACATATTAGCTCGACGGAGAGCTTGATCCTCCCGTAGGCTTGGACTGTGTTGTCGCCGAACCCTTGGAGCACGGTGTCGAAAGGCTTGATGAATTTGATCAGGTTGCCGAGCTGGTCTAGTGCGGTTTTGAATATGATGTTGCAAAAACTCCCATTGTCGACCAACACGCGATCGACCGCCTTCCCAAGGATGCAAGCGAGATCACTAGTGCATCCTCTTTGGGACATTGCACTCCTTCCCCGTCCTTGTTGGAAAAGGTGATGAGCGCGTCTCTAGAGATGGTCGGCTCGAGGTACTACAACATGGACTTCGGCGAAGGCCCTCGGTTCGGCTTTTCGCTTCTGTTTGTGACAGGTGGAAACCGGGAAAGGCCCCGAGGCTCCCACCTCCCGCTGGAGCATGTTGATCCGACCGCCGTGGTTGATCGGAGGGATCGATTCATCGAGTACTCCGGCTCATGCTCGATCCCGGCGATCGGATTGGGAGGAATTCTCTCGCTCGGTCGGCGTCGCGCCTCCGGCTCTTTCCGTCCCGGTTCTCGCTTGGTGATCAAATTATCCAGCTTGCCTTCCTCAAACAGCCGCGGAGCCGCCCGAGGAGGTCGCGGCATTGGCTAGTGTTGTGGCCGGGACTCTTATGATAGGCACGTAATTTGCCTGCGGTCTAGATGACCGTGGTCCCTTATCGGCTTTGGCTTGAAAGCCACTCGCGACCCTTGATCGCGTTGAAGATGTGGGCCGAGATAAGTTGAGGTTGTGAAGAAGGTGGACCTCTACATCCTCGAAGGCTTTGAACTCGCCAGCGGCTTGGCGACCGCCTTTCCGGGCTTGGCGACCGTCTTCTTCTCGGACATGGGAAGGTGCTTTCCTTCTTCTGACCGTCCCTCGTCCAAAGTGAGTGAGAGCATCTTCGCCTGGCCAGATAATCGGCGGCTCGACGCGGAACACCGTATAGGTCGGTGGAAAATCTTTTGTGAGGTGCCCGAACATGGGCGATCGTCCGTGGAATCCGTTCAGATCGCGTGGTGAGCGATCTCGTCGCCGACGGGCTCACCGGTGAGGACTATCTCGCCCACCCGGCCGATATAATCCTCATCCGATTCATCCTTCCCCGCCCGATTTTCATCATGCGGTGGGGACCTTCCGGCGAGCGACTTTGGCGGCGAAGTATGACGTGAAGTCGTTCGCCGGCTTCTCAAAGCAATTGATTGAGCGAGATGGTAGCGAGATGTACCACCTGTGGGCGAGATCGCCCAGAGTTAGCGGGAACATACGACATTTCGCCGCATCCGAAGCTCCGCATCCAGTCATGTAGATCCGAATTTGCTTAAGTGGGTTCCTGATCCGTTCTCCTCGTATGCAGGTGTTTGTGGGGATTGATCGTTGATTGACCGGAGCGATCTCGATCTGACCGCGAGTGGCTCATTTAGCCTGGCCGACGGTCTCTGGCGTTTGCCCAATTTCTAGGAGCGTCTTCATCTCGCCGAGCCGGCGTTGCATAGCGGCGATCATTGCCGCCGATCGCCGCCGATTGGCTCTCAGATCGCGAACCAAGGCGATAGTGTACAGATCACCTAGCCCCGTTGTGAATGACGATCTCCCCGCCGAGGGTTCCCTTCTTGGGCGAGCAGGGGCTCGTTGCCTCCTGTCTCTTGGGAGTCGGATACGCCGAACTCCCCGGTAAAGGATTGAGATATCGATGTCTCCATTTGGGCCTCGAGTGCCCTGGCCGCCATGAGGGATCGCTCCTAGGCGGCCGAAGACGGAATCGTCCCGCCTTACGAGAGCCTTCTCCGGCTCGGGGCTTTGCCGATTTCTCAACATAGATCCCCTTGAGCTTCCTTTTGCTTGCCGGCGGTTAGCCGACGGGGTGATGGTAGGCATATCGCGGCCCTCTCGCCGTTCCTCGAGGATGGCTATAGCCTCCTCAACTGCTCCATGTCCTGAATCGGTCGAGTGAGAGGCTAGAACCGTCCCTCGGGGCGGGAGCGAGAGCCTAGCGCCGCCACGCGCCCTCCGCCGTGGGCCGGGACTCGGTCTCGCCGGAATAAGATTTCCGGCAGATCTCGTGGTGGCCCTCTTGGAGGTTGTTGCGATGTCATTTTCTCGATGGTTTTTCTATTGAAGAACAAAGGAGTGTTTCTTCAAGTATATGTCCTGAGAACGGTGAGTGTTCTTCGAGACGGTAGGAAAAATGAAGGTTTAGATCCCCTTCTTCTAGCGCCAATTGTTGTTACCCAAAATATTATCCGAGATAGTATTGCCGAACGATCGAGTAACAAACAAAATGCGAGAACACTTCCGTGGGAAAATGGATAACACAAGATTTGCCGGGTTGTTAGTCCCGGGCTTGAATGCTCTCGCGAGATGTTATTAATAAATATACTGCCGAGTACAAATATTAATGTTAGAATCTAATACAATGAGTGTAAAAGCTTCTAGTTATCTAGGCTTTAGAGCGCGTAGATTGCCTAAGAACCAGATGGATGAATCATGAGTTCTTGCTTGGAATTTATGATGAATGTGTGTGAATGTCACTATGAATATGTTAGTGCTTGCCAAAAGAGCCTTTTGTTCTCTCTTTGGTGTGTATTTTTGCACTTAATTCGTGGTAGAATCCGTCTTTTGGCCGCAATGTTGAGTTCTCTATTTATAGGGGACTAAGTAGTTGGGATCCTCAGCGATCGCGGGCGATCGCCGTTTTCTATATTAAAATAAACGGCCGATCGTCCCGTCACGTGGCCTGTTCCCTTGAGGTCCGAGGTTGCGCTGGAGGCCACTGGGTGAACCAATGGGAAGCCGGCACGCGTCGCGAGTCGCCGTCCGAGGAGGGTCCACTTCGTACCTTTCGGCGGCCTTGTCGGTAGGTGCGGTAGGTGACAGGCTGGGGTCAATGATCCTTTTTGTTGGTATCCTATGAAGATCCGCGGGTGGGCCATCGTCCAAGATTCGGTCTTCGACGACTTTGACGGATGCTGGATCCCCACGTGGCATGAGACGATCGCCTCTGATCCGTTAGACAAAGACGATCGCCAGGTATCAAAAGACGATCGCTGGTTACCAAAAGACGATCGCTATATTATGCCGGACTTTAGGTGTTCGTCCGGAGTTTGGCTTCTATGGTTGACTTTTCAGGGAGGTCGCCGATCGCCTATCGTGGCGAATTAATCGTCGCACAACAACTGGTAGATAATAATCATTCACATATAAAAGGTCTTCCATCTTGCCCTTCCGTACATGGTAGTTCGAATCATTCAAATTCACCATTCTACTTGTATTGGCTTCCATCTTACAATTGAGATAATACAACCACAAAACAACCGTGGTTCAGATACCACTTTGTTGGAAAAACACAATAATAACATCACAACGGAAATGCGGAATACCCTCGTTTGACAACTTTCCCAATTTCAATTGTAACTTTGAGGTTACCGACAAGTAGAGTAAATCAAATACGACTCGATAAACAATGCAAATGATATCAAAAACAATAAACAACGAGACACAATCTTTAGCGTAGAAAACCTCTCAAATCAAGAGTAAAAACCACGGGACCTCCGGCCACTTAAACTTCCACTATCACCAATTCATAATACACGATTCTTCCCTAGTACAACTAGAGGTATACAACAATCGTCAAATACATGGTAATAAACAATCTTCAAGTATTTGGAATACACAACAACAAGATCGAGAAAGAAAAACGCTAAAGATATCTTACACAAGAAGCTTACAAAATACCCGAACTTCCGGACACCAAAACCTCGATCTACTCCAGTGAAAAAGTTTGCCCAATTGCTACCAAGCTATTGTCAAAATATCACGTCGATCCGATCGATACAACTCCGGAAAATCGAAGAAGTGTAATCTCTCTTTTCTCTTCTCTCTCTTGCTCTCTCTCTCTCTCTCTCTCTCGTGTATCTCTCAAAGTTGTGCAGTTCTTCCCTCAAATCTGAAAAATGCAGCAAATCTGCTGCTAAAAAGAACACCCCAGGCATGTTGACTTTGTGTGCCGCGGCGAGTACAATGTGTGTCGCGGCACACTCAGAAAAATAGTTGAGAGGAACTCCCAGGGGCCCGCGACACAGAGGACGTGTGCCGCGGCGCAGAGTACAGCAGCATTCAAGGTTCGTAGCAAAAAGAGTGTGCCGTGGCACAGTTTTACTCCATTTTTCAGAAACATTGCCTACATTACAGACTACGGGTGGAGCTAAAGGATTTGTCCTAAAAATCTGTCAATTAATTGGGTTCGAAGTGTTTTTAATTTGGCCAAGAAAAAAACCAGTCATAAAGTTTTAATTACAATAATGTGTAATCAATTTATCCATAATGAATCAACTAAAATTATTAGAATAATATACAAATAGTGTAATAATCAGAGAATATATTAAAAAATATCCCTGTAAAGAAATTCTTTTTAATATTTTGTTACCTCTCGCAAATAACATAAAGTGAGGCAGACAGACTATGAGGTAAAATGAGGTCAGATCACATGAACATTGACTTTAAATATTATTATATATGCAGCAGTCTTCATGGACTGATAATGTAAATTCCAAGTTTGGTTAATTACGCGCAAAAAAAGTAGTTTGCAAAATGAAAATTCTCTTTCCTTGTTTATGCGGAAAAAACTCTCTTGCTAACACCGTTGGAGGCAAAAGGAACGTTGGGAACGGTTTAAAAAAAAAATCCTTCTATATATACATATGAGATATCAAAAAAACATAATCACTATTAAACCAAATCTATCTTAAAAAATCACTTTCAATAAAATTTAACACAAACAATTCACATATTTTTACAATGGTTTCATCCTCTTCTTATTCATCCAACTCGATACTTATTCCGGAGGAATCGTCCGAACTATGGTTATTCGGTAGCGCCCTATCAACCTTTGTAGCCGTGTACGATTCAATTGAAGACACGACAAGCTCTACCGAACCTCATGAGTATGTAACCCGTTTTCATGAAAAAGCTTTACAAACCCTTATGAATGATTATTTCGTGGAACGACCAAAGTTTGCCGACCATATTTTTCGTGATAGGTTTCGTATGAATAAAAGCTTGTTTTTAAGAATTGTTGGTGATGTTGAAGCGAGATTCGAATGGTTTCAAGAGGGCTATGATGCGAGGGAAAAAAAAGTTTCACGGCGTTACAAAAATGCACGTCGGCTATTCGGCAACTCGCTACGGGTGAACCTCCGGATAGATTTGATGACTATTTAAACATGGCCCGAAGCATCAGGTTATTTTTTTTAAAAACATGTCGTTATATTTTTTTTAAAAAGTTATCGTTATTATTTTCTTAAGTTTTTGTTATTTATTTGTATTTAAAAACATGTCGTTATATTTATTTTTTAAAAGTTATCGTTATTATTTTTTTTAAGTTTTCGTTATATTTTTTCTTATAGGAGAATGTCTTGATCATTTTTGCCATGCGATTATTGAATTATATGGTCGAGAGTTCTTACGTAGGCCGACATCCCATGACGTTGCACGCTTATTCGAGGCACATGAAGAAAAACATCACATTCCTGGAATGCTTGGTAGCATTGATTGTACACATTTCGTTTGGCGTAATTGTCCTAGACATTTGAAAGGCCAATATAAGCGAGGTGATCACCAATACCCTACTATTATGCGTGAAGCCGTCGCTTCAAACGATTTGTGGATTTGGCATTCGTTTTTTGGTCCTCCCGGTGCAAACAACGATATCAATGTTTTGAATCAGTCTCCATTGTATCTTGCGGAGCGGAATGGAACGGCGCCAAACTGTTCATTTCATGTAAATGGACGGCTTTTCAAATGTGGATATTATCTTACCGATGGAATCTATCCTACGTATTCAACGTTTGTTAAAGCATACAAGTATCCCATTGAAACGAAGGAAAAGAGATTCAAGAAGCTACAAGAGTCTGCAAGAAAAGATGTCGAGCGAGCTTGTGGTCGTCTTAAGGCAAAATGGATGATTCTCAATCATCCTCTCCGGGCTATGTCGGTCGAAACGATTCGACAACTCGTTTATACGTGTATCATATTTTACAATATGATTTTAAAAGACGATCAGGTGGCAATATCATCGGTTCATATAATGGATCAGCCGGTCGCGCCAGTTTATGACGATAGTGTACTAGAGGAGTTACTCGACGAACAAATCTATTACCATCTCCTATATGATCGTACGGAGCACGTAGTGTAATATCCGGATTTATTACGGTGTATTTCATATGTATTCAAATCATGTATTATTCGGATTGATGGTTTTGATTATCGGAGTATGATATTTCGTGCATTGACATCATTGTACATAAGTATAGAAACTTGCAAAATTGTTCAAGCAACCTCGTGATAGCGCACGCTAAGAATGTATCTTAACGCGCGCTATCGGGCCATTATTAGCGTACGCTATGCAGGTATTAGTAACGTGCGCTAAGGACTCAATTATTGAGCGGGACAGCTAGCTCATGCGCCAGCGGGACATGGGTCCGGATAAGATTCCCGCTGACGCACCCGGACAAATTATGAAGTCAACCATTATTAGCGCACGCTAAGGGATGCTTAGTAGCGTGCGCTAACTTGTCAATAATGCAGAATATTATAAATGGGACAACAACCGCTTGGGCTTTCATTTCCTTCGTCTATACTTCATCTTTGAGAGTCCAGAGAGCTAGAATCTCCCTTCTAAACACTTAGAACTTTTATGAGTGATCATTGAATGATTGAGTATCACTTGTGAGTGATCATTGAAGAGAAGTAACACCTTGGAGGGGCACATAACCAACCGGAGTCGGATTACACCTTGTGGTTCAGTGATTTCGGCATATTAAGGTATGTTCAACCTATCACCAGTCTTAGATTTGGATTTCCAATGGATAAGATGATCATGTTAACGAGATATTGAATTTCATTAGTGAATTATTTCAACTACTTCATGTTTAGAAGATTGGGATGTCTACAATTACGATATTATTGTTGGAACCTTGAAGTTGGAATCCTAGTACTTCAAATGATGAGAGAAATATTCGGAAGTTAACAATCCATATGATTTATGTTATCTTTGTGATCATGATTTGGAAAAGATATTATAAGAACTTAAAGGAAGAATCATCTTAGGAAATATTCTTTCGTATAGTCGGAATTGTTAGTTCACCTCAAGATGAAGTCTGAATATGTATAATGATAGTGGCATCTAATACATCAACCGGAGATCACCAACTTTGCATGAGAATTGTAATCAAGATGGATTATGGTGTCATGATGATTATACATCTTGAAGTTGATATCATCCTGGAGATCATTCATAAGAGTAAAGAACTTGGTATTCCTGGAAGTAACATGAATTATCACGAAGGATTTCATTGTTTCGAACATGGCAAGAATAAGCATCTTGCTCAATGAAGAATCGCCATGCGAGATAGCGCACGCTATGATATGCAGTTTAACGTGCGCTATCGAGTACTAGTTAGCGTGCGCTACGTTTGGTACGTAACGTACGCTAGACCATCAGTCGAGTCAGTTGGCTGATCAGTGAGGTACTGACCATGCGTAGTTAGCGTGCGCTAGTCTTTGTTGTTTGCGTGCGCTATCGGGCAGACGTAACGCACGCTACACAGAATACTTAGCGTGCGCTAAGCTATTCGGGCAGATTGCAATTTATGAACTTTTGACCGTTAATCGAATTGTTAAACATTTGTACGACGTGAGATAAATCCTATATTATTTCTTTTGTTAAGGTTTGGTCTAGTTACGTGATTGATTGAGGAGGACGATCCTCGAGTGTTCATTTCCGTGGAAGTGCTATTATTGTCTTCAAATCGAGGCAAGTACCTTAATTGTTTTACGTATTGTTGTTATACATATTGTCGTGCATGTATGTCGTTATTGTATGTCCACCTCGTGTTGGTCCGACCGGATCATCGGGGGATCTATGCTAGCGTGCGCTGGATCATCGGACGGGTTTTTCCACCACGGGTTGGTCTGACGGGATCATCGTGGGTTCTAGGCAGTGAACGCTGGATCGATGGAATTACCATGTGTATGTATTGATATCATGTTGTGATTATCAGTTGTGTATGTTATGTTTGAGTTTCTCGTAGGAGAAGACTCGTTGGTATTTTGTCGTTTACGTTATTATTATTCACCGTGAGATATGAATAATATGTTGTGGTACTTGTACTAGCATCGTTGTGCTAACCCCTTCGGGGGTGAATATTTTGTTTGTGTTCAGGATCCAGGAGAGCGGGGAAACAACCACTGGAACTGTATGACGACGAGGGTGCAGAGTGATGTCCCGACCGGGTTTATTTATCTGTTGTTTATTCGTTATTTCAATTAGTACTCGAGTACAAAGTCATTTGTGATGATTTGGATTTGTTGATGTATTATTGAATTCTGTTGAATAATTGTACTGTTTCTGTATTTGGTCAGAACTGATGTACTGTAATTCCGTTATTTTCATTCGTTAGTACCTTTTTATGCTTGTTCAATTCTTCAGCCTTGTAAATCCTTATGTAAAGGATTTACGGCGCTGTAATATTCCCGAATATATTGGGGGTGTTACAGAATATGGTATCGGAGCTAAGATTAGGGATATCTTGGCCGTTGGGTTAAAATAGGGGTCATTTATGTCTTTTGGGGTAACCGGCCGTGAATGACATCACTGCACTGCCTACGTCTTCATGCGAACAGTGGTTGTAAGTTCCTAAACTCTATCGCGTTCTTTACATATTGTATCTCTTTATACTCGAATATTAGAACGATGTTGTTTCCTGTATATTGAGTATTTATGCTTACAGCATGTTGAGAGGCGGACGTGGATGTGGTCGCGGTCGTGGACGCGGACAAAGAAATGCCGAAAGGGAGGCGTCGCCTTCTAACCAGGCCAGTCATAGCTCCGGCGAGCCGCAGCAATCTATTAATAATGAACCAGATCTGCTTGTACAGAGATCCTTCGTCAAGTGGTGAACCGATGACTCGGGCCGCCTGTGTCGTGGACCGAATGTAAGTGGCGGTGGGACTACAACAGGAGAGAGAGACAAAGAAGGGATCCCAGATATGGGAAATCGAGGTGACCGGTGGTCGCAAGAAGTGGCGAAGATGCAACCACCCAAATTCGACGGTATTTCGAGACTCCCACCGGGATCATTGGTTAAAGGAGCCGGAGAAAATCTTTGCCAATCAAGCGCCTGCACGACCGAGAGCCTCTATCGCTCAATATTTTCTCGATAGGGAAGCGTCCGAATGGTGGGAAGCCATCCTACTGTAGACCATGATGCCGATTGACAGAGTTTAGATTGATGATGGAATCTCGCATTGCCTCGTCCCGTGAGGGAAGCCAAAGTTCGGGAGTTTTTCTCCGCTCGGCCTTTCCGATGTGCAGTATCCCGTGCGATCAAGACGTTTAACCAAGAAATGGCATTTGTTCGACATCCGGTCGAATGCATGCGTAAATGATGATTCATTTCGATATGAGAATGAAACTAAGTCCGCAGGTACATGTCCGGATTCGAATGTACCACACTCCGCCAATACCAGGATAAGGCGTTGGCATATGAGATCAAGGAAGCGGCCATGGAGAAATTTGCGAAACCAAGAAAGAGAAAGTCTCGGTACTTTTACGAGCACAAGAACAGTGGGGCCCGTAAGGCCCAGTCATCCTTTCACTCTTTCAGAAACCTCCGCACCGGCTAGGAGCGGAAAGAACTTGGGCGACATCAACTCTTACCGATGTTACCAGAAATGCTTTAAGCTGCGCCAGACGGGCACTATCGACGGAATTGCCCCCTTCCTGCCATGACTTGTTTTGACTGTGGACGAGAGGGACATCGGGCGGTGTTTTGTGAAGAGGCTGCAAAGTCTTTTAGAGCCCGTACACCACAGCCGGTCCAGAAGGAGGCCAGTATTCCACAGACGCAGCAAAGTGTTCAGATGCCTCAGAATTTTGGCCGCGGGCGAGGCAGAGGACAATGGGACCGAAAGGGGACATCGAGTGCCGGATCTGCTCCCCCACGTCTGTACGAGATGAGGAGGACAGACGATCAGGATGTCTTTGCCGCATCGTAATCGTCCCGATCCTTTCCCGGCCAGATTAGCGTTTTATTTGATACAGAGCTACACATTCTTTCATATCCTTGTCTTGTGTAAATCGTTTGAATATTTCCTTTTCATGCTTGTGAACCTTATGTGGTTGGGTTAAGTGGAGAGAGGATTGTCGGAAATTTAGAAACTAGAAATTTCCCTGTATCATTTGGAGGCAGAGAGTGGCTCTCAAACCCGATCGTGATAGAAATGCAAGGAGATGACCTGATACTCGGAGACGATTGGCTTAATCGGTGCAGAGCAATTGTAAACTACCGAAGGAGGAATATCTCATTGTCGCCGACGATGGTTCCGAGATTCTGTTTGAGGGATGGAAACCGGAAGCCTGTGAAAGTTGATCAAGGCGATGAAAGTCAAATTGTGAAACAAGGTCACACTGCACTGGTGTTACGCAATGAAGAAAGAAGAAGAAATGGTGGAACTTTCATCTATTCCTGTTGTGAACGAATTTCCAGATGTATTTCCTGATGAATTACCTGGGCTACCTCCACGAAGGGATGTAGAATTTACTATTGAGCTGGAACCTGGAGCGACACCAATTTCTAAGGCGCCGTATCGTATGGCACCTACTGAGATGTACGAATTGAAGAAGCAGCTGGAGGAGTTACTGGACAAGGGCTATATTCAGCCAAGCGTTTCACCCTGGGGAGCGCCAGTTCTTTTTGTCCGAAAGAAGGATGGATCGCTCCGACTGTGTATTGACTATCGAGAGCTGAACAAGATGACGATTAAGAACAAGTATCCGTTGCCACGGATTGATGATTTGTTTGACCAGTTGCAAGGAGCAACAGTATTTTCTAAGATCGATCTGAGATCAGGATACCATCAACTGAGGATTAAGGAGTCTGATGTTCCGAAATCAGCGTTCAGAACTCGCTACGGGCATTATGAGTTTGTAGTGATGCCGTTTGGTCTCACTAACGCACCTGCTGTATTTATGCAATTGATGAACCGTGTGTTCATTGAATTTTTGGATAAATTTGTGGTTGTGTTTATTGATGACATTCTGGTGTATTCTAAGAGTCCGGAAGAACATGCGCAGCATTTGCGGATTGTATTGGAACTCTTGAGAAACGAGCAATTGTACGCCAAACTTTCTAAATGTGAATTCTGGCTAAAGGAAGTAATGTTCCTCGGCCATGTGGTGTCAGCTAAAGGAGTCCGAGTAGATCCTCAGAATATCGAAGCAATAATGGATTGGAAGCCTCCAAAGAATGTGAAAGAGGTCCGAAGCTTCTTAGGACTTCTTTGGATATTATCGTCGATTCGTGGAAGGGTTTTCTAAAATTTCCGCCCACTTACTCGACTTTTGCGAAAACTCAAAAGTTTGAGTGGAGCAGTCGTGTCGGACTAGTTTTGATGAGTTAAAGAAGAGATTGACGACGGCACCGATTCTATCACTTCCGCAGGAACCGAAGGATTCATAGTTTACAATGATGCTTGAATCAAGGACTTGGGTGCGTGTTGATGCGAGAATGATAAGGTGATCGCTTATGCGTCGCGACAATCGAAACCTTATGAAGTGAATTACCCGACACATGATTTGGAACTAGCGGCGGTGGTTTTTGCCTTGAAGATTTGGAGGCATTATACATGCGGGACTCACCGCGGATCTTTACGGATCATAAGAGTCTCAAGTACATATTCGATCAGAAAGAGTTGAACATGCGGCAAAGAAGATGGTTGGAACGATTAAGGACTATGACTTGGAGATTTTATATCATCCAGCAAAGCAAATGTAGTGGTGATGCACTTAGCCGCAAACCTGTCTCTATTCGGATCTTTGAGACGCCGACATCCCAACTTAGCCTTCAACGAGAGATGATTCGTGAAGGAATTGAGGTATGGTTACAAAGAGTCCAAGGACAATGCGTGATGGAGATAACTTCATCTTTAGCAGAAGAAATCAAATCTAGACAGCGAGATAATCCTCGATGATTCGGTTGCATGATGAAGTGATCAAAGGAAAGGCCCCGGATTCATAATTCATGACGATGGAGTTTTGAGATTTGAGAACCGACTCTGCGTTCCGATGTTGATGTTAAAGCAGGCGATTATGAAGGAAGCTCATAGTTCGCCCTATTCTATCCACCCGGCACCAAGAAATGTATAAGGACTTGAAAGCAGAATTTACGGTGGGGCAACATGAAGCAAGACGTAGCGGACTATGTTTGAAATGCTTGACTTGTCGGCGAGTTAAGATCGAGCATCAACGGCTGCTTTGGAATGTTGAAGCCGCTCCGATTCCTGAATGGAAGTGGGAGGACATATCAATGGACTTTATCACTAATATGCGAAAACCGTGACGAGGAATGAACATGATTTGGGTGATAGTTGATCGTTTAACCAAATCGGCTCATTTTCTAGGCATTAAGGATACGTGGGGACCAGAGAGGTTGGCACGAGTCTTTATTTCGAGAGATAGTTCGATTGCATGGTACGCCGAAGACCATTGTTTCGATCGAGACGGCCGTTTTGTGTCTCACTTTTGGAAGGCGATTCATAAGGCCTTGGGGACCGAATTGAACTTGATCTGACTTATCACCCGCGATCGACGGACAATCGAGAGAACTATACAAACGGTGGAAGATATGCTAAGGGCACATGCCTTAGATTGGTCAAACGATTGGGAAGTTCATCTACCGTTGATTGAATTTACTTACAACAATAGTTGGCATGCTTCCATTAAGATGGCACCGTTTGAGGCATTATACGGAAGGAGATGCGAATCGCCCTTATGTTGGGACGATTCATCGGACTTGATCGAGCAGAACCAGAGTTGATCGAGCAGACTCGAGAGAAGATAGCCTTGATTCGTGAAAGGCTGTTGACTGCCCAGAGTCGCCAGAAATCCTATGCGGACGTACGCCGCCGCCCATTGGAGTTCAGTACTGGAAATCACGTACTTTTGAAGGTTTCTCCTACCCGGGGAATCTTTCGTTTCGGTAGAAAAGGAAAGCTGAGTCCGAGATATATCGGGCCATTTGAGATCCTCGAGAGAGTTGGGGAGTTGGCATACAGATTAGCATTACCGCCGTCATTGTGCCATGTTCATAACGTGTTCCACGTATCCCAGTTGCGGAGATATATACCAGATCCCAGTCATATCATCGATTTCGGCGAGATCGAAGTCGAACAGGATGGGACGTTTGAAGAAAGACCTGTCAAGATACTCGAGAGTCGAGTTAAGCAACTGAGGAACAAGTCAATCGTTTTGGTCAAAGTTCAGTGGTCACGTCATGGAACGGAAGAAGCCACAGGAAGCGGAAGCTGATATGAAGTCCAGATATCCCGAGTTATTTTCGTCTTGAGTTTCGGGACGAAACTCCTTTTTAGTAGGAGAGTATGTAATATCCGGATTTATTACGGTGTATTTCATATGTATTCAAATCATGTATTATTCGGATTGATGGTTTTGATTATCGGAGTATGATATTTCGTGCATTGACATCATTGTACATAAGTATAGAAACTTGCAAAATTGTTCAAGCAACCTCGTGATAGCGCACGCTAAGAATGTATCTTAACGCGCTATCGGGCCATTATTAGCGTACGCTATGCGGTATTAGTAACGTGCGCTAAGGACTCGGTGTGGCGGGGACGGCTAGCTCATGCGCCCGGTAGGACATGGGTCGGATAAGATTCCCGGGCCTTGCAGGACAAATTATGAAGTCAACCATTATTAGCGCACGCTAAGGGATGCTTAGTAGCGTGCACTAACTTGTCAATAATGCAGAATATTATAAATGGGACAACAACCGCTTGGGCTTTCATTTCCTTCGTCTATACTTCATCTTTGAGAGTCCAGAGAGCTAGAATCTCCCTTCTAAACACTTAGAACTTTTATGAGTGATCATTGAATGATTGAGTATCACTTGTGAGTGATCATTGAAGAGAAGTAACACCTTGGAGGGGCACATAACCAACCGAGTCGGATTACACCTTGTGGTTCGGTGATTTCGGCATATTAAGGTATGTTCAACCTATCACCAGTCTTAGATTTGGATTTCCAATGGATAAGATGATCATGTTAACGAGATATTGAATTTCATTAGTGAATTATTTCAACTACTTCATGTTTAGAAGATTGGGATGTCTACAATTACGATATTATTGTTGGAACCTTGAAGTTGGAATCCTAGTACTTCAAATGATGAGAGAAATATTCGGAAGTTAACAATCCATATGATTTATGTTATCTTTGTGATCATGATTTGGAAAAGATATTATAAGAACTTAAAGGAAGAATCATCTTAGGAAATATTCTTTCGTATAGTCGGAATTGTTAGTTCACCTCAAGATGAAGTCTGAATATGTATAATGATAGTGGCATCTAATACATCAACCGGAGATCACCAACTTTGCATGAGAATTGTAATCAAGATGGATTATGGTGTCATGATGATTATACATCTTGAAGTTGATATCATCCTGGAGATCATTCATAAGAGTAAGAACTTGGTATTCCTGGAAGTAACATGAATTATCACGAAGGATTTCATTGTTTCGAACATGGCAAGAACAGTTCTTGCTCGGTGATGAAGCGCCATGCGAATAGCGCACGCTATGATATGCAGTTTAACGTGCGCTATCGAGTACTAGTTAGCGTGCGCTACGTTTGGTACGTAACGTACGCTAGACCATCAGTCGAGTCAGTTGGCTGATCAGTGAGGTACTGACCATGCGTAGTTAGCGTGCGCTAGTCTTTGTTGTTTGCGTGCGCTATCGGGCGGGCATGCTTACGCTACGAGAATACTTAGCGTGCGCTAAGCTATTCGGGCGGTGCGGTTATGAACTTTTGGCCAGTTAATCGAATTGTTAAACATTTGTACGACGTGAGATAAATCCTATATTATTTCTTTTGTTAAGGTTTGGTCTAGTTACGTGATTGATTGAGGAGGACGATCGTCGAGTGTTCATTTCCGTGGAAGTGCTATTATTGTCTTCAAATCGAGGCAAGTACCTTAATTGTTTTACGTATTGTTGTTATACATATTGTCGTTCATGTATGTCGTTATTGTATGTCCACCTCGTGTTGGTCCGACCGGATCAGTTCGGGATCTATGCTAGCGTCATTTGGATCATCGGACGGGTTTTCCACCACGGGTTGGTCGGCGGGATCATCGTGGGTTCTAGGCGGTGAGCACTGGATCGATGGAATTACCATGTGTATGTATTGATATCATGTTGTGATTATCGTTGTGTATGTTATGTTTGAGTTTCGTAGAGAAGACTCGTTGGTATTTTGTCGTTTACGTTATTATTATTCACCGTGAGATATGAATAATATGTTGTGGTACTTGTACTAGCATCGTTGTGCTAACCCCTTCGGGGGTGAACATTTTGTTTGTGTTCGGGATCCGGGAGAGCGGAAACAACCACTTTGGGCTGTATGACGACGAGGGTGCAGTGATGTCCGGCCGGGTTTATTTATCTGTTGTTTATTCGTTATTTCAATTAGTACTCGAGTACAAAGTCATTTGTGATGATTTGGATTTGTTGATGTATTATTGAATTACATTGAATAATTGTCTTGCTTTACGTATTTGGTCGAATCGATGTCTTGTAATTCCGTTATTTTCATTCGTTAGTACCTTTTTATGCTTGTTCAATTCTTCAGCCTTGTAAATCCTTATGTAAAGGATTTACGGCGCTGTAATATTCCCGAATATATTGGGGGTGTTACACATAGAGGCTCAAAACATAGCATACCTAGATGACTAGTTATTTCCTTTTTTTAAGAATTATGTAATTTTCTTTTAATTTTGTGTATTTTTTTAAGTATTATGTAAATTTCTTTTAATTATTAATGAAATATGTATGTTTTTATTAAATTGTTTAATATAATTTATGAAAATAAAAAAATAAAATTAGTTGGTGGGTTGGGAGGTATGAAAAAAGTATGGTTGCCACTAAAAAGGGGTTTAGAGATATGAAAAAAGTATGAATGGGGTGGAATGATATTATTGGTGGGTTGGGAGGTATGTGGTTTTCTGGGAGGCACTACCAAAATTCGCACTTTAGCCGACGACTTTAAGTGGTCGGCTAAACCCCAAAATCGTCGGCTAATCACGCCAGCCGTCGGCTAAAAAACCGTCGGCCGATATTCGTCGGCCAAAGTTTAGCCGACCACTACAACAAGGTCGTCGGCTAAAACCTGTTGAAAAAAAAAACTTTAGCCGACGATCTTTAAAAGCCGGTCGGCTAAAACTTGATTATTAAAAAATAAAAAAAAAATTTAGCCGACCACTTCAGCGAGGTCGTCGGCTAAAACCCGTTGAAAAAAAAAAACTTTAGTCGACGACCTTTTTAAATGTCGTCGGCTAAAACCTTTTTTTAAAAAAAAAATTAATTCAAATTTTGGGATCCCAAAACCTGTATTTTTTGCACCAGCAATTTTTATACACCAGCTTCCATTATCAACAACAATCAACGCGCAACACATTCAACTAATACCATCAATAATATGCCCAACATTATATGCAACACAACGCACAACACATTCAAGAACATTAATTTCATCAACATACTAGTAGCGTCAACAAAATCACTTACACAATTGTAACACAAATATAAATATACAAGAGTACTACAACAACACAACTACAATCCTCTGCCAAAATCATCTAAATGTCGAAATGTACTAGTAGAAGGATTACCACCATCCCCTAGATCCTCGTCACGAGGCTGTGAAGATGGGGTCTGTCCGAAGAGAGAAGGCGGTGGAGCAGTGCTGCAGATCCGGCTGAGTAATGTTCTGAGTCAGCGTCATCATATAGTCCATCATGGCCTGCTACTGTATCTGGAAACTCTCTAACCGCGACTCAGTCCTCTGCTCGCTCTCATGTAACCGCGTCTGAGTCCTCCTTTCATTCTCAGCTCGGAGCTCCCTATCTGTAACACCCCCAGATTTAACCGGAAATATTACAGCGTCGTGGGCCCCGAGATGGAACCCACAAGGCTAAAAGAATTTTTCGCAAATATTTACAAATGCCCAAGAGGCCAACGACGGTACTATCTTTAAAAATTCACAAAGACTTATAAAAATCCATTTATCAAAAACCGTCGTAAAAACTCATTTGAAATCACAAGGCCAAACGGCCGAAACTCAAAAGTTTACAAAATAATTTCCAAAGTAACCTCAGTTACCAGATACCGAAAGAGCGTTTCAAAATACTCACGCATCGGAAAAAGACCAACCATAAAGATACTCTAGCAGCGGAATACAAGAACCAATCAAGAAACTCAAAGCACAAAACATGTCCTAGCCAGTATCCTCCGGGAAGCTCATCTTTTCACGACCGCTACAAGCTCGATACTCCAAGAACCTAAAAAGAAATCCCACGATGGGGTCAGCCATAATATCCAACAATGATAACCGTCACATCACATTAATAATTACATACCAATGAGAATACAACATGAGAATACGACCAACGTAATCTTACCGCCGTAACTTTACTTACAAAAGTAATTCTCATCAGAATAACCATTATCACATTTCACATCTCGTACTCGATTAACCAATAAACTCGAACATAATATCTGTATTGTACCTCAAACAATACTCAAGATTCTCAAACTATCATCACCAACTCGCGATACGGAAATATACCAGTTCTGACCAATACGATCCATCGAATAATATCATCAAATCACAAGACGATAACCAATTGTCCATCAAAGACAAATACCAAAGGAAATACGGAACATACCTCGAGATATGAAGTGCCACGAAAATCATATCAGTCTAATCCGAGATCTATTCAATGCAATACGGACACGGTCCTAACACAAGACCTACAAATACATACTCATATAACCACGTCAATATGCTCAAAACAATATCAACAATGTATACTCAATGGAAATCCCATGACCCAGCGCCCTCAGCATAGGTCCCAAGATGATCCTACAAGATCAACACGAGGTGGATAACCAACAATATACATATGCAAAACAACACAACACTGGGTAATCAAACGATCCAGCACCCTCAGCATAGATCCCAAGATGATCCCGTCGGACCAACACGAGGTGGAAAAACCCATCCAATGATCTAGCGCCCTCAGCATAGATCCCAATATGATCCCGTCGAACCAACACGAGATGGACATCTGATCCAGCGCCCTCAACATAGATCACACGATCCCATCGGATCAACACAACACAAACAATACAATTATGCATACACATATGCAAATCAAAATGTTCATCAACATGAACAACGCAACATGAACGACAATATGACAATTCAACTAAGACGACCTCATGTTCGACAACATGAATGACAATATGCATGATCAAATCACTAACACTAACTGAATCGATATAAGATACTTGCCCCGAGTCCTTCGGGAGAAATCTCGATATCAAACCATCACCGACGATTATCCGCAATGCTCGGCGATCCAAACGTACCATGGACTACAGATACTCATATCCTCGTCTTTACCATAATGTAACTTCGATACCCGAATATGCCAATAACCGAAATAAATCATATACATTATGATTAAACTCCCAGAATCGGAATAACAACATATAATCATTGCTATATGCATTATAAACGAAATGAAACTGAAACCATTCATTAAACATTATAACTAAGCAAGTAATAACTTGTCTCGATACCGATACGATGATGATGAAGCCGCTACCAGTCACATTGCCTTTGTCTAAGAGCTCCTCAATCCTGATCAATGCAATTCACGAATATACTCGAACTCGGCCGCAACATACGGTTATAATCATCGATCAATTATCGCAACCTATTGAAGTAATCAAATAGCAACGATTCGATAACAATCAATAACTGACATAGCCAACCAATCAAAATCAACGGGTCAACGACACCTCGATCGTATATAAAACCGAATAATATACTCAAACCATTTTACGAATTCATATCCATCATATGAACCGAAATCCGATAATTACTAATCAATATAACCGATCGACAAACTTAACGATTTCACAATATCTCGATTACAAGTCCGGACAATCCAACTCAAACAATTACGAACCAAAAACCACAACACGATTCATAATCCAATTAATTCAACATACGATCGTCTTGCTATGTTAAATTCATCAAAAGTTCCTCAAGAACACTAAAGGATTCGAACTCATGTTCATAACCATTAAAACAACATAACTCGATATCCTTTAACATGAAGATAATCTTCCAATTCGTAATCCAAGTCATGAATCATCATATTCTTCAATATACACTCTACATAACCTCAAGGATTGTAACAACAACTCCCTAATCATCATCATACGGATCAAATACGGATAATAATACAAAGAACATCAAGAACTCTATGATTTCAGAATCATAATCAACACATTCAAGGTATAAACCATCATATCACCATCTTCCTTCAACATATAATTCATATATGTAACACCCCAAACTAGGCGGATGTTACAGTGCCGTGGATCCCCGACTGGGACCCACCAGGCGAATGAAAACTGATGAATTAAATAATATAATTGTAGTACCGAACCACATTATATTACCAACTACTCCGATGAGGAGTTTAAGTACAACACACCAGGACAATACCGAATACTAGTGTATTTCATATGAAGATAAAATACACAACACTGAATAACGGAGTATCCAAATGAAAATCTGCAGCGGAAAATAAATGACAACAACATGAATAACTGAAAAGAACGGGCCCCCCTACTAGTATCACTGGGACTCCTCGCCGTCAACATGCTACTCCCGTGCTTTTGCCTTGCCATGACCTGAAAACAAAATTCCCAAACGGGGTCAGTTACACAGAACAACAATCCTCAAGAGTTGAATATACACAATCCTGTCGAAACATACACAATCAAACATGCTATATGAATCAACTAACAGTATGGCTCAAAGGAATGACGCCACACTACGTCCGGGATGGAAATGTGTCCGTGCACAAGCCACCAATGAGTATCGATCGAATACACGTGTGGTCTTGTACCTAATCAGTCTCACGAAGCCATCAACTCGTGTGCACAGTCCAATGTGAGGCCACCAACCAATACACGACTTAAATGTGCCCGACATGAAAATCCTACACATACCAACCGGCACGCCAGTATGACCCGGAATGCCACGATATAACAAAAGTGACATCGAAAATGAATAATGACTCACCAAGATGAAATGATGGTGAAATGAATGACAGCTCAATGAAATGATTGGAACTGTCGTTCCTCGTGAATGAAGTAACTAAGTGACAATTACAAGTTTTGAAACGGTTAGTACCTTATGAATGAATTATGATTATGAATGAACAACAACGAAAGGAATGAGTATCCTTTTAACTGAGTAAGAATTAACTTACACAACACCGGTGACAATTATCCTTCCACGAACAATGTCCTAATTGAGATATCGGTCGCGCGAACAACCTTGAATAAGACAATTACCAACAATCCGTTCAATAAACGAATCAAACACGAATATAACGAACTCAAAACGTCGGTACGATTAAACCAAGTTCATTGGGGCATTATATCGAACACTTTGTGGCCAAACTTCGATTGTTTATAACCAAACCTCAATAATACCAACATCAAATCCCCAAGAAGTGTTTCAAACCAACAAAACATCTTCAATACGATCAATAATCCAATATGAATGTTCAAATTCGTGATTACAACAACGATTAATCGAAAACCCCCAAATCCAGCTCAATATTCAAAGTGTTCTTGAATAATCCTTCAATAATCCATTGAATCTCTATACAAACTCATAATCATATACATATCCCTCCATATAACATGATTATAACGTCTAAAACATCATATCTCAATACAAAATCGAAATCCAAGATGTTGAAGAAATTACCTCTTGAAGATCCCACCACTTCGATCCCATGAACACGAGTTAAATCGAGTATCCAAGCTTCCCAAATGAATGAAGATGATGAAAATCTAACACTCAAGTGATTGATGATGGAAAATCCCTTCTCAAGCTCTCTCTCTCGGACAAGATGGAAGAAAAGGGTGAAAATGAAGAAAAAGTCCCGGCCAACCCTATATAAATTGCCGGAAGTTACGGCCGTAACTCGGCCTTCTTACGGCCGTAACATTCCAGGTCAACGGCCTTACGGCCGTAACCGGCCAACTCGTGCGGCCGTAACTCGGCTTCCTCCAAACACCTGCCGACAGCCTTACGGCCGTATCCGCTTCTGACTTACGGGCGTAACTCGCCCTCGTCTAAAACATCTGCCGACATCCTTACGGCCATACCCGCACACCTTACGGGCGTAACTCGGACGATAAGGCCTTATCCGACCTAACTTACGGGCGTAAGCCCCCTTCGTCGAAAATGACCAGGCACCCTGCCTGTAGCGTACGACCGTATCCGGCCAAGCCTTACGGCCGTATGCCGCAGCCCTTACGGCCGTAACTCGCCTTCGGCCAAAAACGCCTGGGCACCCTGCTCGATGTATGGCCGTAACCGGCCAAGCCTTACAGTCGTACCTGCTCAACTTACGGCCGTATGCCGCAACCTTACGGCCATAAGTCCCGTTCGTCCAAAAAGGCCTGAAATCAACGAACACCTGTCACGGCCGTAACTCGTTGCTGGACAAGGTGAAAATCCGATAACTCCGATTCCTCGCTACGATTGATGAATGATCCGACATACCGCACGTATGTGAAAGTGAACAAGTCCAACACATGCCAAAAATGATACTTCCAGTACAAGACTACCAATCACGATGAAAGTGATAAAACTCCCGTTCCGACACTCAAACGGAGATGAAATGACGATCGGTAGCTGATACACGGTTACAACATGGCAAATGAACGCAAATGAATGAATCATGAATGATGAGTGATTATTAATGAGTGAAAATTACTGAGTGATAATTACTGACTGATAATTACTGAATGATAATGAATGAATTATAACCGGGTATTACAATATAACCTCAAGAATTGAACAACAACATCTTAATCCTCTTCATACGAATCATTTATCAATAACAACATCAAAATCCGAAATGAAAAGGAGGATTATCCAACATACCTCTTAGAAGATGAAAAACACTAGAAAACACTTCAAGAATCATCCATAGGTCCATATCCAAGCCTCAAGTCTAAGTCCTTAAGCTCAAAATCGACTTAGGAAGGCCAACATCTCTCTCTCTCTCTCAAAGTTTGGAGACGAAAAACGAAAAGGAAAGCTGAAGTGAAATGAAAGACGAACTTCATTATATTAAACTGCATAACTCATTACGTACGTTATCCTTCATCATTAACGTACGTAATGCATTTTAGCGTACGCTATTCGTCCCACATAGCGTACGTAATCACCATCCCAGAACTAACTGAACTGTTTTGTTAACATGCTTACGTACGTAATGTTTCCTTCATAACGTACGTAACATGTACGTTGACTTGCTACAGTACCACCCACATTACGTACGTAATACGCCATGCATAACGTACGTAATGGACAAGGTTGACTCGCTGTCCACATCCTCCGCCAAAAGCTGCCGACACAGGGTCCCACCTGCCGACCATGACTCGATCATCTGATTCCCATGTTACGTACGTAATGTCTCGGCCATAACGTACGTAACTCTTGTGATTTAGCGTACGTAAGTCTTCAACATTAGCGTATGCTAAGTATTCTATACTTAGACAATTTCAACTGTTACCGCCTGTCTCGACATACCGAAAACACATATACACTTACTGAATACATATACTGAATCCAATAACATTTTTATACGATATACTCTATATCGAAAGTATGATAACCTGATACACGATATCCTAAAATACAACTTTCGACCAGATACGACAATTATACCGATACTGACATCTCAGTCCTTTATTTATTTTATCCATACTGTACAGATTCCACGCTGTACAATATAACTCGGATAAAATAATATCAAACAACAGTAGTAGAAATTCCGGATATTACATTCTACACCACTTAAAATATGTTTTGGCCTCGAAACTTGCAATCCGTCATAAAAACAAACAAATATACCGTTCAACCAAAATATCCCAAAGCCATCACGACAACGATCAATCATCATCATTACTGAGTAACAAAAAGAGTACACTTACAAATACGCAGGTCGACGATCTCCTGAGATACTAGCAAGCGATCTCACTGTACAGTCCCAATACGCTTACAATCACAATTCCTTGAGTCTCAACAAAATTATATCATCGTCAGATGAAATAATCTATCCGTGACAAATCCCGTTTGCCTGATCGCATGATCAAGTTCCAATTCCGATCAAACGAATAATATCCGATATATCTGTGAAACAACTGTCCAAAACAATGATAACCCGAAACATCGACACAGAATTCGAACGCTTATATGATCATTAACAATGATCAACCAACTAACTAACCGAGAAGATCATCGATAAGATATCTCCAATACGCTTAATCCAATGGTCAAAACACAACTGAGATTATCATCAACATGATAAACTCCAATATGACCAACCAGAGGTCAAAACACAGTCAAGAATATCATCAACATGACAAACTCTATTATTACCAACGAATGAGCAACAATAATCGGGAATACCTTCACACGGTAAATTCCAACACGATAAACACAGAACCACAGAGACAGATATACGGAAGAGCAAAATTCTCGAAACGCTAAACAAATCACACACAGTCTCAACGAAACACATCCGGTTGGTGAACATACCCCTTGGCATACGAACACCCAATCAAGCCGACGAAAATAACCAATCATACCTGGAGTGGAAACGATCGCTCAACATCTAAAACAACCAACATGGGGTCACCATCCCCAAATCTGCAAAAGAAATCATTCAAAAATCACTATGGTAAAAATCTCGCTATTACCATACCAATGGAATTACATAGCACATATGCCCCAGTTTCGCAAAATCCAAAGCTCCAAAATTACATCCTGTGCATGAATCTACAACACGCAGCATATTTCTCTTATGCGATAAATCAATCGATCATCCTTGGATAACCAAACGACCATACCAAAGTTCGAATCCCTATTCATCGTTCCACATTGATATATTATCCAGTTCGTGAGTCACACTCACAACTTCACCATGATATGTAATATACACTAAATGCTTACGGTTATTAATCACATTTTCAAAACCAGTTTGAAATCATATAGTCTTGTCAAAAGACAAATTTTCGAAAATTCTTTCAAGAGTTTGAAAACTCAAAACATAAATTTTCGTAAGACCATGAAATCAATTTTAAAAATTAAATCGGATCGCTGGTGCCAAGTTCTCGATAAAAATTCTTTTCGAATACACACGATTAAATAAAATGGAATTTATGCAAATGCTTGACCATATCCATACTCCTGTATACCAATTCGGCTCGTCACCAAATTCACTGATATTCCATCGGAAAACCACACGATGAAATTCCAAAATCTCAATATATAGACTCTGATAAAAACTCCTCCTCCACATACTACTCACAATGTCAATCCTTAATCCATCCTGGATCACCTCAAATATGATATGACAAAACATTGAAACAAATCAACAAATCAAACACAGCGAAAGACTTCCCGAGAGGTTCCATTTGAACAAGTAAACCAAAACTCCGAAAGGCAGAAACGAAATAGATAAAGATTGATAAAGTGTTTTACAATTTCTCGTGAGTTTTAAAAAACAGAAAAGCTTTCTTTTGTAACATTAGGGTCTCAGCCCATATCTCGTCCCTCATTACAAGAAATTTAAAAAGTAGAAAACTCTTTTCGGACCCCAAGTCCTGAGTTATAAAACCATTTCAAAATCGATTGGGTCTCGCCCCAAAATCATTTCTCGTAAAACATCCGTAAAACGTTCATTTTGAAAAGTATTATTTTCAATGCTAAAAAGGAGTTCCATATATCATAAAATGATATATCATGACTACATGTTCTTCTCAACAATCCACAGTCCTTCTCCCGAATACACAATTCCGCTCCAAAACTCAACCGACATATTGATTTCCAAAACCATAACTTCTCAAAATCATCAATCATGTCCCAACTCTGTCACCTCATACTGTAACGCATAATATTCTACTGAATCTCAAAGCATATCAACTTAGAACGGCACTAAATCTCAATACAATTCAAGAATCCAAATACTTACAGATTGTGAAGCCGATGATTCCCCGTGATCCTGACACATGTCTCGACTCAAGAAAATACTTGACAAAGATATTTTCAAAACACACATTTTGCAAACTCAGTGCAACTAAAGAATACAATACATCACGTTAACACCATTTGGAAAAGTTATAACAAGCCCAGTACAATACTGGCAAATCCGATAACGCATAAGCCTGAATGAACAACAAAGACTCACGGCTCTAGTATTTGTCAATCGACAACTCGAATGACGCAACAAAAACACGACCCAACTCGACCCAAATGCCTAGGTTTTCTCAACCTAAGCTCCGATACCATATTCTGTAACACCCCCAGATTTAACCGGAAATATTACAGCACCGTGGGCCCCGAGATGGAACCCACAAGGCTAAAAGAATTTTTCGCAAACATTTACAAATTCCCAAGAGGCCAACGACCGTACTATCTTTAAAAATTCACAAAGACTTATAAAAATCCATTTATCAAAAACCGTCGTAAAAACTCATTTGAAATCACAAGGCCAAACGGCCGAAACTCCAAAGTTTAGAAAATGATTTCCAAAGTAACCTCAATTACCAGATACCAAAAGAGCGTTTCAAAATACTCACGCAGCGGAAAAAGACCAACCATAAAGATACTCTAGCAGCGGAATACAAGAACCAATCAAGAAACTCAAAGCACAAAACATGTCCTAGCCAGTATCCTCCGGGAAGCTCATCTCTTCACGACCGCTACAAGCTCGATACTCCAATAACCTAAAAAGAAATCCCACGACGGGGTCAGCCATAATATCCAACAATGATAACCGTCACATCACATTAATAATTACATACCAATGAGAATACAACATAAGAATACGACCAACGTAATCTTACCGCCGTAACTTTACTTACAAAAGTAATTCTCATCAGAATAACCATTATCACATTTCACATCTCGTACTCGATTAACCAATAAACTCGAACATAATATCTGTATTCTACCTCAAACAATACTCAAGATTCTTAAACTATCATCACCAACTCGCGATACGGAAATATACCAGTTCTGACCAATACGATCCATCGAATAATATCATCAAATCACAAGACGATAACCGATTGTCCATCAAAGACAAATACCAAAGGAAATACGGAACATACCTCGAGATATGAAGTGCCACGAAAATCATATCAGTCTAATCCGAGATCTATTCAATGCAATACGGACACGGTCCTAACACAAGACCTACAAATACATACTCATATGACCACGTCAATATGCTCAAAACAATATCAACAATGTATCCTCAATGGAAATCCCATGACCCAGCGCCCTCAGCATAGGTCCCAAGATAATCCTACAAGATCAACACGAGGTGGATAACCAACAATATACATATGCAAAACAACACAACACTGGGTAATCCAACGATCCAGCGCCCTCAGCATAGATCCCAAGATGATCCCGTCGGACCAACACGAGGTGGAAAAACCCGTCCAATGATCTAGCGCCCTCAGCATAGATCCCAAGATAATCCCGTCGGACCAACACGAGGTGGACATTTGATCCAGCGCCCTCAGCATAGATCACACGATCCCATCGGATCAACACAACACAAACAATACAATTATGCATACACATATGCAAATCAAAATGTTCATCAACATGAACAACGCAACATGAACGACAATATGACAATTCAACTAAGACGACCTCATGTTCGACAACATGAATGACAATATGCATGATCAAATCACTAACACTAACTGAATCGATATAAGATACTTGCCCCGAGTCCTTCGGGAGAAATCTCGATATCAAACCATCACCGACGATTATCCGCAATGCTCGGCGATCCAAACGTACCATGGACTACAGATACTCATATCCTCGTCTTTACCATAATGTAACCTCGATACCCGAATATGCCAATAACCGAAATAAATCATATACATTATGATTAAACTCCCAGCATCAGAATGACAACATATAATCATTGCTATATGGATTATAAACGAAATGAAACTGAAACCATTCATTAAACATTATAACTGAGCAAGTTATAACTTGCCTCGATACCGATACGATGATGATGAAGCCGCTACCAATCACATTGCCTTTGTCTAAGAGCTCCTCAATCCTGATTAATGCAATTCACGAACATACTCGAACCCGGCCGCAACATACGGTTATAATCATCGATCAATTATCGCAACCTATTGAAGTAATCAAATAGCAACGATTCGATAACAATCAATAACTGACATAGCCAACCAATCAAACTCAACGGGTCAACGACACATCGATCGTATATAAAACCGAATAATATACTCAAACCATTTTACGAATTCATATCCATCATATGAACCGAAATCCGATAATTATTAATCAATATAACCGATCGACAAACTTAACGATTTCACAATATCTCGATTAGACACAAGTCCGGACAATCCAACTCAAACAATTACGAACTCAAAACCACAACACGATTCATAATCCAATTAATTCAACATACGATCGTCTTGCTATGTTAAATTCATCAAAAGTTCCTCAAGAACACTAAAGGATTCGAACTCATGTTCATAACCATTAAAACAACATAACTCGATATCCTTTAACATGAAGATAATCTTCCAATTTGTAATCCAAGTCATGAATCATCATATTCTTCAATATACACTCTACATAACCTCAAGGATTGTAACAACAACTCCCTAATCATCATCATACGGATCAAATACGGATAATAATACCAAGAACATCAAGAACTCTATGATTTCATAATCATAATCAACATATTCAAGGTATAAATCATCATATCACCATCTTCCTTCAACATATAATTCATATAACCTCAAGAATTGAACAACAACATATTAATCCTCTTCATACGAATCATTTATCAATAACAACATCAAAAATCCAAAATGAAAAGGAGGATTATCCAACATACCTCTTAGAAGATGAAAAACACTAGAAAACACTTCAAGAATCATCCATAGGTCCATATCCAAGCCTCAAGTCCAAGTCCTCAAGCTCAAAATCGACTTAGGTAGGCCAACATCTCTCTCTCTCAAAGTTTGGAGACGAAAAACGAAAAGGAAAGCTGAAGTGAAATGAAAGACGGACTTCATTATATTAAATTGCATAACTCATTACGTACGTTATCCTTCATCATTAACGTACGTAATGCACTTTAGCGTACGCTATTCGTGCCACATAGCGTACGTAATCACCATCCCAGAACTAACTGAACTGTTTTGTTAACATGCTTACGTACGTAATGTTTCCTTCATAACGTACGTAACATGTACGTTGACTTGCTACAGTACCACCCACATTACGTACGTAATACGCCATGCATAACGTACGTAATGGACAAGGTTGACTCGCTGTCCACATCCTCCGCCGAAAGCTGCCGACACAGGGTCCCACCTACCGACCATGACTCGATCGTCTGATTCCCATGTTACGTACATAATGTCTCGGCCATAACGTATGTAACTCTTGTGATTTAGCGTACGTAAGTCTTCAACATTAGCGTACGCTAAGTATTCTATACTTAGCCAATTTCAACTGTTACCGCCTGTCTCGACATACCGAAAACACATATACACTTACTGAATACATATACTGAATCCAATAACATTCTTATACGATATACTCTATATCGAAAGTATGATAACCTGATACACGATATCCTCAAATGCAACTTTCGACCAGATACGACAATTATACCGATATTGACATCTCAGTCCTTTATTTATTTTATCCATACTGTACAGATTCCACGCTGTACAATATAACTCGGATAAAATAATATCAAACAACAGTAGTAGAAATTCCGGATATTACACTATCCGCCCTCAACTGCTCCTCGAGATAGGCAGTCCGTGCATCCCACCCGCGAGGGCGCTGGAAGCCGGGGGTATCTTTCAATACATGGTGACCCTCGGCTCCCATCATCTTAGTGCGGTACCGATTACCTCTAGGAGGGTAGACGGTACCCCACACCCTAGCGCGAACATAAGGATAGGCCTGATCGATCTGTCCAATGGCAGAATCGAGGTCGGTCTCCGCTAAGTCAGGATACTACTCCCGAGCAATCTCAGCAAGCATCCTCTGAGACTCCTCCCGCACACGCTCCTAAGTTAACTCTTCAAACCAGTTAACTTGTTCTCCCTGAAATTAACACATCTTCCTATATTTCCAGCATACCCGGTAGGATACCTAGCAGTCTTTATCCAGCAAAATATCTCAGTTCTGCTCAGTTGATGGTGTAAGCTGCCTTAGGCATTTTTTGTTTTCCCTTGACAGTTTTCAACCACAAATGTTTTCTTATGCTCATTTCTTCCAAACCTTTGCGTGCTTTTGGCCCGTCTTTGGTCTTTCCATCCCAACCTAAGGTTGTCCCAACCACACTTTCGCAAACATTCTATTCAATGTGCATGACATTCAAGAAGTTCCTTATCAGTAACTTGGACCAGTAAGGCAATTCCCAGAATATACTTTTGTGCGACCAATACTTATACCTGTCGGGCCTTTCAGGGGTTGCTGCAATCACATCAGGATGGTTGCTAAGCTGACCAAAATCGTACTCATTAAGAATCGATATTATTTCATCACTTGTCCACTGTCGTGGTGGCTCGCCCATTTCTACAGTGCCATCAAATGCTGCAGCATCCATACGCCACTCATGTTCCCTCTCAAGCCATATCCGATGACGCATTCGGATAATTTTCCTACAGTGGTACCTAGCACAATCTGCATTCAAACCCACTGGACAACCTCTATATCCGCTAATAACAGATCCAGACAGCATTCCATATGCAGAAAAATCACTAATAGTGCCGATACACATGGCGTGCAAGTAGAGCGTCTCGGACGAATAACTGCCGTACGTGGGATGACCTTGCTCCCACAACAATTTCAGCTCCTCTATTAAAGGTCTCATATACACATCGATACACTTTCCCGGATATCTCGGCCCTGGGACTAAAAAGGTCAACATATTATACTCCTCCCGCATACACATCCACGGAGGAAGATTGTAAGGAATCACTACAACAGGCCATATGGTATATGAAAGACTCATGTTACCAAAAGGTTTGAAACCATCAGATGCAATCCCGAGCCTCACATTTCGGATATATGTAGAAAAATCCGGATACTCCCTATCTATATGCTTCCATGTCTCTCCATCTGGAGGGTGTATCATAGTATCCCTGTCATTAGTGCGCGGCTCGGCATGCCATCTCATTGCTTTTGCCATGTGAGGAGACATAAAAAGCCGTTCCAACCTGTCCTTCAGTGGAAAATACCAAAGTACCTTCACCGGTTTCTCTTTTCCATAAGGAGTGATCCTATATCTCTCTGTATCACATACAGGACATCTCGTGAGGTCTTCATTAGGATGCCCCCAGAATAAAACACAATCATACATGCAGACGTGGATCTTAATGTAGGAAAGACCAAGATCTTTCAAAATTCGTCTCATTTTTGTATATGTATTAGGAAGATGATGGCCCTGTGGAAGCATATTACTCGTAAGCTCCAAGTAATCATCTACAAACTTGATGGATGATCTGTTTTCCACCTTTAATCTCATCGTTTCCATGACACAATCAAGAACAGTCATCTTATACCCTCGGTATAGAGGGGTCTGTTGGAGTTGAATTAGCTTGTTGTACCTGTCAAGCCCAGCAGTATTGCAAATTATAAATGAAATCACAACAAACAATTGATCATAATGATTATCATCATAAAACTTAATCGTTATACATAAAAGCTTTCGAATGTACAACATGAATAATACAAAGTTTCTAAATCACAATAAAAAATACAATAAAATACGTACCTTAATCGAAATGGTGATCATAACAACCGGTAGAAACCTTCGTCTCCAGCTAGCACAACTCAAAGTAGCAGCTCACAAGCTTTTTTCGAGAATAACTGACAGGATCGGGAATAGAAATGTGCTCTTTAGCGGGGAGAGGGGCAAGATTGGGTTGGTTTTCCGTGAATTATATATAATTTTCACTTGGAGGTTTAGCGGGGAGAGGCTAAACCCCATTTTTTTTCGAAAGGCTTTAGCTGACGGCCTAGATCTTGCCGTCGGCTAAAATGTGATTTTTTTTTGGGAAAGGGTTTTAGCCGACGACTTGATCTGGGTCGTCGGCTAAAACCTTTTTTTTTTGTGAAAAGGTTTAGCCGACGACCCAGATCAAGTCGTCGGCTAAAACGTTTTTTTTTTCCGTCGGCTAAAGCCTTTCGAGGTCGTCGGCTAAACATCTTTACTATAGCCGACGACTATGTTGTACTTTAGCCGACGACCTAGATCAAGTCGTCGGCTAAAACTGTTTAGCCGACGGCAACCCGAGTTGTCGGCTAAAGTGCAAAGTTTAGCCGACGACACTTTTAAGTCGTCGGTCGTTTTTTTTTCGGGTCGTCGGCTAAAGTCCTTTTTTTGGTAATGAGGCATGATTGCCACCACCCTTAGTTTTTTTTTTTTTTTAATTTCAACACTTTTGATTAAGCTCAGGAAAATTCGGTTCAGATCAATTTAAAAAACTCCAGCTCATTTCTTCTCAGTTCAGTTTAGTTCACTATATTTAGTATTATTATTATTCATATTAATATTATCAATATTATATATATATATATATAAAACTAATGTATTACTTAATTAAGAATTATTATACATTATTATTATTATACTAATATTTTTTATTTAAAAAATATTATGCATTATTATTATTATTACAATTTTACCAATAATATTATTTTAAATAATTTTATTAGGAATTATTATACATAAAAATTATTATTTTATTAATATTATTATTTTAAATGATTTTATTAAAAATTATTATACACAATTATTGTTATTGTTATTAATACTAATATTTTTTTAATAATAATAATACTATCAGTTTAACATTTTTCTGTTCAATTTAGTTTAGTTCATTAAAATTTTATTCAGTTAAACTTAATTCAATTCAATTCAATTTAGTAAATCTAATTGAGTTCAGTTCGATCCACACCAACATAACCTATATTACCATTATCAAAAATATCTTCTTCCTTTTTTGAATCTTCATTCTCTCCCATACTTGTGCAGCTGTTAGCGGTCCAAGTATCTTGCCGAGAAATCGATAATACTTTGACCGATACTCACCAAAGCGTTAGCGGTCAGAATCGTACCAAAGTTAGAACCGAAACCGATAAGGACCGAAATCGGTAACCCGGTAAAAAACCCGGTATTTTTTCATAAACATACATTTTACAAAATATTGTATAAGGTATTAGTACATATAGGAAAAATAAGTTTAAAATACCTTATCTCTTCATTTCCTCATCATAAGTTGAAAAAAAACCCTCTATTATTTTTAAAGGCACAAAAGAAGATTAAGTATAAAACTTTGAGCGACTAGAGGAGTTTTTCAAAGACAACCACACGGATACAGTAATATATAATGATGGTATACTCCAATTATATAAAATAGTGTTTGATAAAATAAGTATGGGTTCCTTAAAAGCTGAAAAAGTTGAAAATTTGTTTTTATAATAAAATTATATTTTATAACTTTTGGAAAAAATAGCCATTAAATCTTATTGAGGTGATATTAATTTTTCTCCTTACAAAAATAGCCTATCTTTCAATACATTTTTTTTTCTTGACTTTAAATATTTTATCATATATTACCAACTATTTATCAGCTTTTTTACATAATACTTTTTCTCGTATCACTTTCCTAAATGGCAAGTCATATTGGACACACCAGTATCAAACTGATCTTTTATTTATTTTTTTACAATTGCAAATTTCAATTTTTCACACATACTAATGCAAAAACTATAATTATTGATATTTTTTATTATTAAGGACACATATTGGTGGAATGATGAAGTTAAGCAAGCGATAAAGACCAACGTGAATGTTATAAGGTACTGGGTAAATGCTCGAGCGATGAGAATTATGAGAAGTACAAGAAAGCTCGACGAAGCAAAAGGCGGTCTGAAATGCCCGATCCAAGGTCAATCAAGAATTATATGCAAGATTAGATACTAAAGAAGGGGAAAAAAATATCTATAAACTTGCTCGAATGAGAGAGAAAAAGACGCGAGATATTGGAAAAGTTAAATGTGTAAAAGATACTGACCAAAAAGTTTTGGTTCAAGATAAAGAGATAAAAGAGAGATGAAGGTCATACTTTGATACCCTATTCAATGGCCATCAAGAACAAGATATTGGGAATTTAAACATCCCCTCAAGTATGGTTAACCGAGAGTTTAAGAGAAGAATTCAAAAGGGTGAAGTGACAATTGCATTGAAGAAGATATGGTCAAAGAAAGCAGAAGGACCAGATGGTATAACTATTGAAGTCTCGAGGTGTTTGGGGGGGAGAGGGATCGAATGGGTAACTATGTTTTTCAATAAGATTTGGAGAAGCAATAAGATGCCATCAGCATGGAGGAAAAGTATTCTCGTCCCTTTTGTATAAGAACAAAGGTGATGTTCAAGATTGTTCTAATTATCACGGAATTAAACTAATGAGTCATACCATGAAGTTGTGGGAACGAGTGATTGAACAAAGGATCAGAAAATGTGTGAAGATAATAGAAAATCAGTTTGGATATATGCCTGGAAGATCGACCATGGAAGCAATTTATATTATCCGGTAGTTGATGGAATATTATCGAGATAAAAAGAAAGATCTGCATATGGTTTTTATTGATTTAGAGAAGGCATATGATAAAGTACCAAGGGAAGTACTTTGGTGGGCCTTAGCAAAGAAGGGTGCATCGCGGAAATATATTGACATTATAAAGGACATGTATGAGGGAGCTAGTACAAGTGTACGTACTAATGTTGGGAGGACAGAAAAATTCCTTATTACGATTGTGGTGCATCAAGGATCTGCTCTTAGTCCTTTTCTCTTTGCCATAGTCATGGACGAATTGACAAGAGAAATTCAAAATGACGTTCCGTGGTGTATGATGTTCGCAGATGATATTGTGTTGATTGATGAAACGAAGGTTGGAGTGCAACAGAAATTGGAACTTTAGAGGGATACTTTGGAAGCTCGAGGCTTTAGGCTGAGCAGAAGTAATACTAAATATATGGAGTGTAGGTTTAGCGAAAACAGTGATATAGAGGCGGGGATGATCACATTTGATGGGAAAGTTGTTCATGGATCCACTTTCTTTCGGTATCTTGGATCTATTATCCAAAAGGATGGAGAGCTAGATGGCGATGTGGCTCACAGAATAAAGGCAGGGTGGTTGAAGTGGAAGAGTGTCACAGGGGTTTTATATGATCCTGACATGCCTCATAGATTAAATGGTAAATTTTACCGCACGGCAATTAGACATGCGTTGTAATATGGTACCGAGTGTTGGGCTGTAAAACAGTGTCACGTTCAAAAGATGAATGTGGCAGAGATGCGTATGCTACGATGAATGTGTGGTCATACAAAAAAGGATCGGCTCAGAAATGAGGTGATTAGAGAGAAGGTAAGAGTTGCGTCTATAGAAGACAAGATGGTGGAGAATCGATTACGATAGTTTGGTCATGTGAGAAGAAGACCTGTTGATGCCCCAGTGAGGAGGCTAGAAAGTTGGGGAACAAGTAATGTTGTGAAAGGTAGAGGAAGACCCAAGAAAACTTGGATAAAGATGATTGAAAATGATATGTTGTTTCTTGGAATTGGAGAAAGTATGGCGATGGAGAGGCAAATGTGGCAGGAAAGAATACGGATGGTGGATGGAATCTGATTCCTTTTTTTGTTTAATCTGTATTTTTATTCCTATTTTCTTTTATTCCATGTTATCTTTTAATTTATTTTTTAGGATTTTTCATGTTTTTTTTCTTTTTTTTCTTTTTTTAACATTCATTCTCTTTTTTTATTTGTTTTTTTCTCTACTTTTTTCCCTCTTTTTTCCTTTTATGTTATTTATGTAACGATTATTGACGGTTTCAAAGTTTGATTCATGTTAGCCGACCCCAAATTATTTTGGGACTAAGACTTAGATGTTGTTGTTGTTGTTGTATTCTCCCTCAGTTTCATAATAAATGATGTTTGTGGGAATCAATTTTTTAATACCAAATCATAAAATTGATAAGTTCTATATCCTCATTCATAAAACTATAAGTTTTTAGTACCATTTTGATTAAAAAGACTAAAATGTCCTCTCTTTTGTTGTATTGTTGACTTCTCACTTTTTTTTATTTAATTTAAACTACTTTTCTTCTCTTTTTTCGTTTTTACTTTCCTCATCTGCTCCGATCAATATTAATGTCCAACAACCAAAATTTAACTACAAATATATGCATCAAAACAACACAACCATTTTATTTTTGACAAAGGGTCTCTCAAAAATCTTATAGAAATCACAAGATTATTCGAAAAGAAAAGTTGACGTTGAAATAGGACTTCATTTGTCGTGCTTCTGAGTTCATAAAGAAGGTACGCATCAGTATTTGACCGATGGAAAAAAAAATTCCCGATCTGTTCTTACGGACACAATCGCTGCACACGATGGGAAGCCACCGTGTGCAACGATCGTGTGCAATGGTTGTGTCCAACGACCTTGACATCGTGCGCACCACTAACGTGTTCAGGATCGTTTAACACGATCGTCTACAATCGTGTGCAGCGATCGTGTTCATGGCCAGAAACTTGCACACGATCACTGCACACGGTAGTATACGACCGTATGCATCAGTCGTGTCCAAGGCAGACCGTTTTATAATATTGTTCGCTCAGTTTTCTGAATAGTTATTCATCTTTTTGTAATCAGATGTCGTGGCAGCGTATTTTGATACATCACGGTGGTCATTGGGAGCGATCGACATATGTAGGCGGGGACTCCTTTTTTGTCTATATCGACACGAGCAAAGTTAGTCGTGCAAACCTCGTAGGGGTTATCAAAGAGGGTTTGGGTGGTCCAAATGAGTCCGATTACAAATTATGGTACTTGACACACATGGCCAAGGGAAACAAAGTAAAAGTCCTATTACGGGGCGATACCGAGATACTTCGATTACTAGTAGAATACAAGGAGGATCCTAAGGTCTATGTTGAGAACAGCAGCTCCTCCACTCCTGAGGTTAATATGGGATGTAGCAGCTCGAGAGTAGATCCCGACAACATAAATTATGACATGCCTTCCAAAGAGTATCAATACGAGGAAGATGAGGAAGACGAGGAAGATGAGGAGGTGCATACATCCGAAGACGAAGATTGTTGTAAAGACTTGCTTGAGTCACTATCTGCGGAATTTCTTGCTTGGGTTCGCCAACCGACGGATTATGAGTCGTCGGAACTTCTCATCCGACCATCAATCTGCGAGCGAGCATGAGCATCTACAATCAATGCGTAACTGGATCATTCCATTTCCGGACCCCGGTAGTGCCGGGACTTTGGGTTGGGTCGAGCAGCCTCCACCGGTTACCGGTCAGCTAGAGGTGGGGTCCACCTTTCGTTCCAAGACAGAGTTGAGGATAACTGTAGGAATGTATCATTTGGAAAACATGCTACAGTGTATCACTGATCGTTCCGCCGATAAACGTATAGTGTTTGCCTGTAAGAGTGGGCGAAAAAATTATCAGTTTAGGTTGTGTGCTATTGAGGGTGCAACTATTTGGAGAATTACTAAGTTGACATTGGAGCACAGCTGTCACCCTGATTTGAACCGTACTGCCGCACGATCGGTCACTTCTGAGGTTGCCGCCCATTATTTTGCTAAAAGATTGACCGGTGAGGGGGTCACTTTGAGGCCAAAGGAGATGATTGCAGAGATGTGTAGGGAGTACGGCATTGACATGCTATACAGTTTTGCTCTCCGGACGAGGAATATAGCGATAGAGAATACGTATGGCGGCTTTGATGAGTCGTATCAGAGGCTCCCATCTTATCTGTATTTGTTAAAACAACGTAATCCAGGTACAATTTATGATTTGCAGACGACTCGTGAGGGAGTGTTTTGCCACATGTTTGTTGCACTCGGACAAAGTATTAGGGCATTTGATACGTGCCTTCGACCGGTGATTATTGTTGATGGGACCCATTTGAAGGGAAGGAATAAAAGAACTCTATTTGCGGCCATCACATTTGACGGGAACGAGCAAGTATTTCCTCTTGCAGTTGGTCTCGGTCCGATAGAGAACGACGAGTCATGGACTTATTTTCTGTATAACCTGCGCAGATGCTACAATCCGATGGAAGATTTACTGATTGTGAGTGACCAACAAAAGAACATTCAAAATGTTGTTCGAGTCGTCTATCCGAATGCATTCCACGGGTTGTGTTATCACCATCTTGCAAAAAATCTGACCTCCTACGATGCGCATGCTATAGGACTCTTTAGAACTGCTGTCTACACGCATCGTGAAGAAGTTTTTGAAAACTACTTTTCGAAACTACATATCGAAAGCCCAATGGGGCTCACATGCGCCTTTCTGAAATTGGGCCAGAGAGGTGGGCTAGGTCGAAGTGTCTGGTACGACGCTATAACTTCTTGACATCCAATGCTGTTGAATGCTTTAATAATCGTATCACTACGCCATAAGTGCTCATAGGCAATGCCTGTTTATTGTTGCAAAAGACACGAAAAGTGTTGCCTTAGGCCAAAGGCAACACCAAACTCTTGTTGCCAATACGGCTGTTGCCTTTGACACCTAAGACAACACTTTTAGTCTCTACTGCAACAACGAAAAAGTATTGCATTACGCCTATAATGCAACAACATAACCAAGTAAGGCAACAACAAACGATGTTGCCTAAAATTTAAAAAAATAAAAATAGAACATATGGTCCACATGTGCCACATCATCAGTGGGTCCCACTTTTGTGCCACATCATCAGTGGGTCCCATATTGATGACACGTCAGCGATAGACCCAAATTTATGCCACATAATAAATGGGTTCTATATTTGTGCCACGTCAGCAATGGGCCTCATATATGTGCCACATCAGAATTTTTTTTTTGTAATACTACTTTTATAAAATACAACATCACCTAAAGTAAAAGGCAACACTTCATACAAATATTTTGAAATAACAATTTTATTTTTACATCAACCCATCCAAAATAAACCAAGGCATAAAAAAACCAACAAGGATGCCAATACAAAATACAAAGTCCTAAATTCATACAAAGCAATAAACCACCAATTTAACTTCAAAAGTACCAAAACCAAGCAACACCACCAATCTAACTTAAAAAGTACAAAATTACTAAAGAAATTCCTGATACCATTAATAATTTCTACAACACTTGTTGCGTTGACTTGTGAGCCATCTTCTAGTAGCATGTCTAGAGGAAGCCAAAGGGCAGATCGGCTAGTCCCAAGACAGAGACCAGCAGAATTAACGAGAAGTCTCAACTGTACTAAGGAATGGAAATCCTGTGGCAAACTTGCTTGGAAATGCCGAGACTTACTTTTGTGAGTATCTAATGATATCAACTGCACAAGACTTTCCGGTGTAAGATTTCAAGTTTCTTAAAGCTGATGATTTTTCAACAAGCAGTTGCATTCGCTGGATAAAGCTTTCCCAGTGTGCGCGCCTGAAAGAGACAGACTCGTCATTTATAAACAAAAAATTGTAGTTATTATGAAGATGGAAGATAATGTATTGGGACAGTAGGTAGTGTTTGGAAAAACTTCTTCATTTGGAGATAAGTGATTTTATTGCGGTGGAAGCAGAAGTAGTTGAAAAATCCGATTAAATTAATCAGAAGTATAAGCCGATATTTGCAAACACTAAAATGTGACATTTTCTTCCCACATAAAAATCTAAGAATCACTTTTTTTAAAGTTTGATATCAAGTAAAGGAATTCAGATGTCAAGTAAAAAGTTTGATATAAAGTGTACAAAGCTATAACCAACATATTCAGTTGCTCCAATGAGATAATAAATAAATAAATAAATAAAGGAATTCGGTTCTGACATGTTTTGGCATACCAAGTAGAGAATCCCCGAAGTTACTTTGTTCTGCAAGAACTGCCCAATTAACTCAACAGACATGACGGTATTAACAGTTTGCCGCCTCCTGCTATTTTCGTTCCTTTTCTCTCCGTACATATTATGTCCATCGACATCCATATCTTGAGGTTGAACGGGCCACTTAGGGTCATTATCGATAAGTTGAAGTAACCCTTCATCGTCTAATACTGCATCAACCAACTGCCAAACGATAGAAAAGACGAAAGCGCCTGCAGATTGATTTGCTTGCAAGCCGAATATCTCAGATAAATGAAGAACTCCGTCTAATGCATGCATGGTCATGCACAAAGAACAATTGGTCAAGTAATATAACATGAATTCAGATCAAAAGTACAAGTTGTGTGACTGACATAAAGCATAAGTATAATGTAAACACTAAGATTGACAGCCAGGCAACTGTGACCCAAGAGGGTTCAAAATCATATCAAGAGTTTCAGATGGTTTAATGAGGTTTCCATTTTATTTATTTTGATAACAAAAGAGTAGAAATGACATTTGCATCACAAGCAGGGACGGAGCCGCGGGAGTAGAGGCGGTGGCCGCCCCTCTCAACTTCATATTACTAAAAAAGCATAAAATATTGTTAAACATTGAATTTTTTTATATAAAATTACTAAAACTTAAGTTCCTCCTCCTCAAGAACTCAAAAACACCCCTTTATACCCGTTTTAAGAAAGAATTAATCTCACCCATCATGTTCAGTTTCTGGTAATTACCATTATAAGCACCATTTATCATGTAAATGAATAGTAGATTTAAAATAGTTCAACTTTCCAGCATCAGTAAAATATATACAGAAAAAAATGAGAACATACACCAAAAATATATTAAAAAATATATGTTAATAAACATTATATACTCACTTTTCATAGTTAGGCAAATTTGTGGACTCTTTGAGTGAGAAAGCATGTCGCTTAAGGAGCTCCATCTAAAGTCTAAATGCTGTTGGACAAGAACTCCGATATGAGATAATGCAAGAATTTTATTAGCCTATTGAGGAAGACCAAGTACATCTCTAGGAAGTCCTGTAGCACTACTCTTTCAGAAAAAGGTCCTGCAGCACTAAAGAATAATTTCAACCTATCGAAGCGGAAGAAAGGATACTAATAATTTCATCTGATTACTTAACATTTTTTCCCCACCCGGAATCACATTGAAATCATAAACAACACACCCCCAGTGGATGAGAGTTACTTTTAAGATCAAAAGACAACTGCAGCGGTTAATGTCATACTTTATCAGAAGGCATAAGCCAAATTATAAGTCTGAATTAAGAAAGTGTGCTTCTGATTTACCAAAACAATCAAATTCTAACTACAACACATAAAATCACCACAAGCTAAGAGAAATTTAAGACATTCCCAAACTAAGGCAGCTCTGGTTTGAACAATATATAAATCAGGGCAATGAATTTTTTTGTTTGGTACCTGGGGATTACAGTAGGTTGTGTCAAGGATGAGAGCATTGACTGAACAAGCTTGCAAAATGGATAGTTCTGTCATTTCCTCACAAAATCGGAAATCTCCAGTGTGTAATACAGGCTGAGTATATGGACAGGGGAATCAATCTTAGAAACACCAACACTCGAAAAAGGAAAAATGAAAGTGTGTTTAGCATGTTTGATACACACCTTACCATTGTGTTTAGCATTTCTTTTGTATATTGCTTGTATTGTTCATTAAAACTTACGATCCAAATGGAAGTGAGTAAGAAACCAGTGAGAAAAATCCCTCCTCAGATATTTAAAAGCATCCTGCAAAATAGAACCGTCTCCGGCCACTTCTCTCTTCATCCTCACCGCCGTCCGGCAACCGTCTCCGGCCATCTCACCCACCAACCGATCCGCCTTCACCGCCCGATCCTTCGTTTGCAACTTTTAGCCTGATCCGGTTCCATACCAACCGAAACCAGATCTGTCATCGCCGTATCCATGTCCGTCACTGTAGCTCACGACGACTGAAGCTTCGTCATCATCCCGCTAAAACTAATGTCATCTCACCTGCATCAGTAGACGTCACCTGCAGTACGCCGGTCTCGACGCCGGCTCCATCTTCCTCGCCATTCTCGTCGCCATCACGGTCGCCATCGCGTCCGCCGCTGCTGGTGCCGTCGCTTGAAATGACTGCAAATTCTAATCTCACCGTAAATACTATTCCTACGCCTCTGCAAAGCTTCGGCGACGCCGTCCCGTGTTCTCACCAGCTGCCGTTTGCGCCGTCGCTCACAACCCTAGCGGCGGATGGAGTTCATGCTGCAAGCAAGACGATGGACGGAGGAGAGCCGTCCATCTTAGGGCCTTTTCCATCAGACGGTCGGAATTCGTCGGGCCTCCAATTAATTAATGAAGCCCAGCCCTCGAAAATGGAGGTTAGCCCAACTGCCTTTTTACCTAATCACCATGGGCCTGCTCTACTTTGGCCCAGTTCTTATATGCATTCTGGCCCAATCGTTCTATCTCCTTTAAGCCCAGATAATACTACTTCTAGCCCACTCAACCTAATAACTAAATCCACTGAACCCATCCCACTTAATCTCAACCAACCTGACACTTTATCAGCCCAACCAAATTATTCCAAACCTCTTCAGCCCAAACCTTCATTTTCTAAACCCAATACCCTTTTAAATTATTTCAGGCCTAAAACTAAAACTCAGGCCGGCTCACCCTCATTAAAACAGCCCAGGACCACTGCCCATACTGCGGCCCAGCCATCCGAGGCTCCTCAACCCATCCCCCCCAGCCCACAAACTCCACCGGCCCACAAACTCCTCAACCCATCCCCCCCCAGCCCACAAACTCCACCGGCCCACATAACCCCCTGCCCACAGCCGGCTGCCTCCCAACCCAGCCCAATCCCCATAACCCCAAACCACCAGTCCAGCCTACCCTCTCAAACCCACCCCAGCGAGCTCCTTCTCCATTCAACCTTTTTCATCAACCACCAGCCGTAACCAACAACCATGCATTCGCGAGCTCATCTCAACCGTCCCACCATGCTGACCCAGGCGCAACCGAGTAGCCGAGGTTGAAGCTGTCCTACGCTCAAATGGTCAACAACCAAAATGGCTCGACGCACCCCGGTTTCACCCAACAACCCGGTTCGACGATAAAATCATTTAATTTCGACGGAGCTAAGGTTAGTCCTTTTGGTACTCTCTCCTCCATAAATGAGAAAAAGTGTGTAACCTTCTCTTCTTCTGATATGATTACTCTTGCCGCTTCATGGGAACGCACTTTAATTCTTAAATTTTCGCATGCTATTCCCACCCCTCGAGATGTGTCTGCGGGTTTGACTGATATGAAATTGAGAGGTAAATTTAGTTGGAGTTGGATGAATTATTGTCATGTCGCGGTTAGATTTGATAGTGATGAGGATTTTAGACGTATTTGGTTAGGTTCTACCTGGAATTTTTCTGGATGTCCTGCACGAGTATTTAAGTGGTCACCTAGTTTCTCGATTAGGACAGAGACGTCTGTTTGTCCGGTCTGGATTAGACTTCCGGGCCTACCTCTTCATTTATTCCATCCACGTGCATTATTCACGATTGCCAAGGCTGTTGGCAATCCCATTTTAGTTGATGGCCCGACGGCCACACACTCACGACTATCCGTCGCCCATGTGTGCGTCGAGATTGACCTTCTCGCACCCAGAATGCCTGAGATCGAGGTTGAGTTTGGCGATCAGGTTATTACACAGCGCATTATTTACGAGAGAGTGCCACTATATTGCTCTCTCTATTCTCACGTGGTGCACGATCCGTCCAGCTGCTACATAGTTGGCAACAAAGAACGGCCTCCACCGCCCCAGCGTAAGAAACCTCAGACTGCCCCTTCTCGTCAGCAGAAGACGCATCTTGCCCCTCCTAAAGCCACTAAGGCTAGTACTTCTCAGGCAGTCCCTAAGGGCAAGGAGCCTGCCGCATGGCAAGTAGTTGCCAAAAAAGGGCCCAAGGAGACGGGATTGATTCCCAAGGGCACAACTGCTACTGGCCAGCACTCTTACTTTGCATCTTTAGACTCCTCTGCTAGAGAGGAGGAGGATTTAGTTGGCACTGACGATATCATTAGTATGGGTGATAAAAATAGTGTGTCGGGTAGCGATCGCAGTGTTCACGAGATTCAGGACGATCTCGTTTTAGAGGATGACACAGAGTCCTCTACCGTCCCTCACTCTTCTAGACTCTTTGAGTCTACCTCCCCCCGCGATGACGGTAACGGCCGCATCGATGACCAGATCGTTGTTCAGTTCGAGTCCTTGGCCATCGTGGTTTACGAGCCTCACCCTCCTCCCTCTTCTTCTTTTCCCTCCCTCTATCAGACTGAGTGCGGTCTTAAACGCACTCAATTTGAGATCTCTGAGTCGAGTCTCTCTTCCTCGGCGATGGTGCCTCTGCTGTCGGCACCAAAGCCCCCGGTTAAGAGACGATTGATGTCTACTACTGCTGCCCCTGGCGTCACGACTAGGGGCAAAGCTTCTTCTGATTCCACGGTTTCCACACGAGGAAGAGCAGCTACTCACGGACAGTATTCCTCCTCTAAGGGGCGATCTTCATCGCCCCTGAAAGAGGGAACATCTACCCGACAGGATACTTCTCGGAGATGGGGCCGCTCCAGCCAGCGTCCTAGGTCTCCGCCTGAGTTGGTTGTTTAGTTTATGTCGATACCCATTCTTACATGGAACGCTCGTGGTCTGGCTAACACCGGAGCACAGAAGCGCATTCGACATCTCAACCGTGTGTATAGGTTTGCTTTTATTGGCATTTTAGAACCCATGGGTTCCAATGCTAATTTTGATTTTTATATTCGTTCTTTAGGTTATGCGTCGGGACTTTATAATCGTTCTAACAAAATTTGGTTTTTTTCTTCCCTCCACTTTCAGCATCAAGTTTTGTTGGATACCGATCAAGTCCTTCATCTTTCTATTTCTTCTTCCCTTCTTCCTCAGATGATTTACGTCACCTTTGTCTATGCCAGCACTAACCGTGCTGGTCGTTACGCCCTTTGGGACACCCTCCGTGAGATTGCTTTGGAAGTAGAGGGGTTGCCGTGGCTAGTCAGTGGTGACTTCAACATCTTCTTGCATTCACATGAGCGCGAGGGTAGTACCACTGACCGTTCTCCAGAGATTCTGGACTTCGCACAGGCTATTGCTGTCTGTGAGTTGATTGATGCGGGCTGCGAGGGCGATATTTTCACTTGGGAGCGCAATGGTCTGAGGGAAAGGCTAGATCGTGCTTTATTTAATGAAGCATGGTCGAACGTGTTTGCGGTCTCTACCATCACTCACCTGCCTCGACTTCGGTCTGACCACGCGCCTCTTCTTATCCAGTGTCGCTTCTCCGCGACTCGTCACAAGTCGTCATTCCGTTTCCAGAGTATGTGGGTCCAACATCACACATTCCTGGACACTATTAGGGAGGTCTGGCTGACACCGACTGGATTATCTGGCATGTGTAACCTACAGGCCAAACTCCTTAGGGTTAAGCGTAGACTGAAACAGTGGAACTGGTCTATTTTTGGTAATCTTCATACGAAGTTGGATGAGGCCTTGAGGGCTGCTGACGAGGCCGAGCGGCGATATGATTCGGATCCTACTCCAGAGAATAGAACCGCTATGCACCGTTTTCGTGCTGAGTACCATCTTCGTCTCTCTATGGAGGAAGATTTCTGGAAACAAAAGGCCGCGATTCGTTGGGTTCTCGAGGCGGCGCAACACCCGATACTTTCGTGGTTTTGCGAAGCGAAAGCGTTGTCGATCGCATATTCACGGCATTGAGGATGGTGGTACGACGATCATTGTAGAGTCGGACATCGATCATCCATTGTGAATTTCTTTAGGACTCGCTTACATCCGATGGTGATGTTCTCGTCCCCCCGGATGACACTTGTTTTCCCTCTATCCCCTCTTCTTTTGATTCTGATAGTTTGTGTGTCCCACCCTCTCCCCTTGAGATTCGTGCTGCGGTTTTTGATATCGATCCTCACAGCGCTTCTGGGCCTGACGGGTTCTCTTCTTTGTTTTTTCAGCATTGTTGGGAGATTGTATCTCCCGACGTGGAGGGGGCTGTGCTCGAGTTTTTTGAGGGTCATCCTATGCCTCCGGCTTTCACGGCGACTACGGTCGTCTTGATCCCGAAGAAGCCTGTTCCGAGCGGTTGGTCAGATTACCGTCCTATTAGTCTGTGTAATGTGACCAATAAGATTATCACGAAAATCTTTAACGCTCGGCTTGCTCCTCTCCTCCCCCTTATTATCTCTCCGAACCAGAGTGGATTTGTTCACAGGCGGGTTATTACTGATAATATACTTTTGGCCCAAGAACTTATTCACGACCTCCACGTCGCGGACATTCAGGGTGTCCCGAACCTTGCGCTAAAGCTTGATATGGCTAAGGCGTATGATAGGGTTCACTGGATTTTTTTACGTGAGGTTCTGGTGAGGATGGGTTTTCCGGCTAGATGGATTTTGTTCATCCGTCATTGCGTCGAGAGTTGCACGTTCTCCATTTTGGTGAACGGTAGTTCGGCCGGCTATTTTGCCTCTAGCCGGGGTTTGCGTCAGGGCGACCCTATTTCTCCGTCACTATTCGTGCTTGCCGCTGATTATTTATCGCGCTGCTTGGATCGATTCATTCGAGATCATCCTTTGATGAAGTATAGGACGGCTGGACGGCCTTTCCCCGTCTCGCACTTATCCTACGCCGATGACATCATTATATTCACACGGGCTGTAGATGATGGTCTTGTTGATCTTATGCGTCTCCTGGATCACTACTCTATGGCTTCGGGCCAGATGGTTAGTATCCAGAAGAGCACTTTTATTCTCGCTCCCAAGCATGCACCTCGTTGGCATCAGAGAGTTTACGACCTTACTGGTTTTCACCAGGGCGATCTCCCCATCACCTATCTAGGTGTGCCCCTTTACAAAGTCTTTAAGAGACGTGAGCTCTTTGCTGGGGTGAAGCAACGGATGTTGGATAGGATCTCTGGTTGGTCCCATCGCCACCTTGCTTTTGGGGGCCGTTTGGCTCTTATCAAGAGCACTCTCTGCACGATTCCTCTTCACCTGCTTCAGGTTTTGGATCCCCCACAGTACATTATCCAGGAACTCGAGCAGATCATTGCGAGATATTTCTGGGGTGTTGTTGGTCCAAAGAGGAAGACGCATTGGGTCAGTTGGCGGCAGATTTGTCGTCCGGTCTCTGAGGGAGGCCTCGGGATTCGGAGCCTTTCGGATATGGCGAGAGCTTTTTGTTATAAGCTCTGGTGGCGCCTTCGCGCGGGCACATCTCTGTGGGCGCAATTTATGCTGCGTAGAAACTGCTCTGCTGGCCTTTATACGCCTATGCGTACTGCTCTTAAAGCTCGTGCCAGCCACCCTTGGCGCCGTCTCCTCCGCGTGGGTATTGAGGCCCAGGAGTTCATTCGTTGGACTCTTGGTCGTGGCTGTGGGGAGGTCATCTTTTGGGACGATACTTGGATTGGGGATAGGCCGATATCTTCTTATTGTCAGGTTTTTGGTAGACCCCATCTTAGAATTAATGAGTTATGGGTTGATGGGTCTTGGGACATGGGTAGGTTGGAGACTATTGTTGGAGAGGAGCTAGGATTTACCCCTCAGTTCATCCAGGAGATCTCCGCGATTCCCATCGTCGAGGAGGATTCGGATAGTATGTGCTGGACTCTTACCTCTTCGGGTGCGTTCTCATTATCGTCGGCTTGGTCTCACATCAGGGTGAGGGGTCAGGCTAATCTTATTTACGGGGCTATATGGACAGCCTTACTCACACCGACCATTTCGGTGTTTATTTGGCGACTTTTCATGCGTCGGATCCCGACTGATGACATCCTACAGAGGAGGGGCGTTTCATTGGCTTCTAGATGTTTGTGCTGCTCGCATACCCTTACCCAGACCCACCATACCGAGACCATTGCCCACCTTTTCCTGGAGAGTGATGTGGCCCGTGACGTGTGGGAGTATTTTGGCGCTTGGACTCATTCATCCCTACCCCATTCTCAGAATATTTTTGAGCTCCTGAGTTTCTTCGCACACGGCACACACTTTAGGCACGCGACTTTCATTATTCCTTGTCTGATCCTATGGTTCATCTGGACAGAAAGGAATAGTGCAAAGCATAGGACGGTTACTTTTGTTTCCTCTCATGTTATTGTGCAGGTGGAGCGCCATGTTGCTTTATTAGGCATTGCGGGCTTATTTGCTCGAGTTACGCCTGCTCGCCTCCTGATCGCTTCCAGCGAGCTACATCTTCCCCCGCTCAGACTCGTCGCCCCGTCCCGGTGGTTTGGCTTCGACCCGAGTCCCCTTGGATCAAGCTGAACACGGATGGTTCGTTCGATCGAGACACACAGATTGCGGGTGGGGGAGGTCTGATTAGAGATCATCACAGAGAGCTCCTTCTTGCTTTCCATTCCTCTTTTCAGGCCTCTTCGAGTTTTGATGCTGAGGTCCAGGCGTTGGCAATCGGATTGATTCTTGCCTCCTAGAGATCGAGACATGTTTGGATTGAGCTTGATGCTGCTGCTGTAGTGACCCTGCTATCATCTGGCCATCGGGGCTCTTGGCAGGTTCGTCACACTCTTATGCGTATCCGACACATTCTCAGAGATATTCAGTTCAGAGTCACTCATATTTTCCGGGAGGGCAACAGGCCGGCCTATTATCTTTCTGAGCTCGGCGTGTCGACCCTCGGCATTCAGACTTATACTTACGATATTGCTCCTCCGTTTCTCCTCTCCCTTATACGGATGGATCAGCTTGGTTATCCGTGCTTCAGATTTAGATAGAATTTATTTTAATCGATTGATTGGTTGCCTATGGGTCCGCACATTAGCCCACGGTTTTAGTGGTGCACCTTGTACTGATCTAGCGGGCCGTAGGCACTTTAGTTTTTATGTCCCGGATTATGGCCCATTTTTGGTCATAATTCGGTGTTGAGTTATTTGGTCTATGGGTCCGCACATTAGCCCACGATTTGTGGTGCACTTTGTATTTCTTTAGCGGGCCGTGGATTTATCCGATGTTTGGACCCGAATTATGACCCATTTTTGGTCATAATTCAGGGCTGATAATTTGTATTTCTTGATTTTATTATCTACAGGTTGGTGGGTCCCGCCTCAACCCTCCGTCCACACTGGACGTATTTTGTTAAAAAAAAAAAAATCCTGCAAAATAGATATGAAATTCAAAAACTAGATTTAAATCCAACCCACAACCTAAATCTGCCTCTCTATCACCGAATAAGCATTTTTTTCCTCGATTGACGGATTTTCGTCTTTTCAGCTATTTTAGTAGTTATCAAGCAGCTGATGTACCTATAACCTTTATGACATCCTCAGAGGGAACTTTATTATGGCGATTAAATACATTTATACACACACACACACAGCAACATCTTCCCTAAGAAAAGAGAATGATTAACAATATAGAAAATCCATCATTTTTCTTGAATAAAGAGAGCAAGAAAGAGGATAATAGCATGAGAAACAAAGTTGCCAACCTCCCATCATAGACCAAAGTCAGTAAAAGCAGCTCCCCAGATTTAGCTGAAAACAGAGCAACATCATTTGTTAACCACGTCCCATTGGCGGCATCACGCTCTATAGTGAAACCACATCTAGGCATCTCTTGACTGAAGGATACATGCACTACACATTAAAAATTAATAATAAAAGCAGGATAACAATTTTATTATAGTATAGGAAGTCCTCATATTATTAAAAATAGAAGACAAACAAGAGGAAAATAGAAAAGCAACACATAAAGCATCAACAGGGAGTAAATGAAATCCAATGTACCTGAGATGTTAGGAAGATGCGATGCAATATATCGGCATCATTGTGTGATGCACACATGTCGACTAATCTCGAAACCAGACCGACATCGGATGCGAGAAGGTAGAATTTTGCCTCTAAACTCGAACCAATCATCTTCCTAGTACAAGCAATCTCAAGCACTTTGTTTACCTCAGTTCTCAGCTGTGCAAAGTAGCTCTATGTTAGTATTAAAATTTGATGCCCAGTGATAAATAGACATGGACAGGAAAAGGTTAAAAAATATAATAGCAAAAAACCTTTGTTAAACCTGCTATTGAAGTCCCTTGATTCTACTCACAAATCGATAGACATATTTGGGATTTGGGGCTAGGGTTTAAAAATTAAGGGATCTTGAAAATTAAACCTATCAAAATGGTGGACTGGAAAAGAGACTGCAACGACAGTGGTGGTGAACGGGAGACGAGTGGGAGTGGCACTGGTGGACTTTGGACTGTGGACTTCTTCTCGTATTGCATACGGTGGACACGAGACCAAACAAATTGATTCGAACAGAAGCGGCATTGGAGAAGCGGGACTTGAGAAGTGGAGGTGTCGGTGGACTGAAGAAGTGCTCGGCGACAGGGCGGAGGGTAGCAACAGTTGAGGCACGGCGGGGCGGACTAGAGAAGCGGTGGACTACTGCTCAAGAGAAAGAAAAAAAAAGAAGAGAGAACTAGAAAGAAGCGGTTGCTCAATGGGTTATTATCATTTAACTTAAAAAGTTTATGATTGCTCAAGACAGTCACCACGCTTGTGACAGTGTAAAAAATATTTAGATTTATTACTGTTTGGTATTTGTGATATCTATTGGCAGTCATAAAATTGTGACTATCATTGATAGTCACAAATCCAGCGAATTTCAATGTCACAAAATCCTGTTTTTGGTATAGATCGGACGGTCCTGATGAAGGGGATACTAATAATCTCAATCGGACGGCTCCCACTAAAAAAGGTTGTCATGGGCTTTGGGCCGGGTTCGAGATGGGATAATAAAAATGTTATAACGGGTCGGGTTGGACCAAAATATTATAACAAAACAGATAACAAAATATAACCACACCACCAAAATACACTTACCAACTTAAAATTAGGAACTAACCACAGCGTTTTCTAAATACATTAATACACCATGTAAGTGTACTCTTACATAGCGCTTCTTAATTAAACGCTATATAAGTATTTTTAAAAAGGATTGTATTATTTTTTATAATTTAAAATTTTGAAATTTTAATATTAAAATTTATAATGTGTATTATATTAAATAATTTAAATATATATAAATTATAATTTATATTTTATTATATATCAAACTTTGAAAATAAAACATATACCGTACTTTAAATTTCATTATATATATAATGATAATATATTAAACTTTAAAATTATAAAAAATATTTATAATTTTTAATTACAATATTAAAAAATATGATAAGTATTTATATTAAATATAAATAATTTAAATCAAATTTATCATATGTTATATATCAAACTTTAAGAGTAAAATTATCAAAATTTAAATTTCATTTCATTGTGTTGGTTTTTGACAATAACTTGAAAAATTATTAACAAATTAGGTATAATGCAACACCATCACAGGTGTTGCATGTCACGCAACACCATTTTTATCTTGCAACACTAAATGTATATCTAGTGCAATACTATTTCAGTAGTGTTTCAAAAGATCAAAAATCAGCAATCTATTGAAACGCTTTGGTGGCAACACTAGCGAAAAGCGTTGCCTATGAGCACTTATGGCGTAGTGTATGTTGTGGGCGAGGCGTTTACCTGTTTGCTCGTTACTTGAGATATTTCGCCTAATTTTAGAGAATTGGTTTGATGAGAAGCGGGGAGAAGCTACATCAAGAGACCATGAGTTGACAATGCGCACTTTTGAAAAGCTTTCTAAATCTGTGCAAGCCAGTCTGACTCTTACCGTTCGAGCTACCACCCCACTCGTTTATAAACGAAGAAAACAAAGTTTCTTATGAGGTCGACCTTCGAACATGGACATGTTGTTGTCGTGAGTTTGATTTGGATCAGATTCCATGTCTTCATGCCATTGCCGCTATAAGGTAATTGTCTATGTTGTTGTGTGCACATGGTCATGGCCATTCAATGTTTTTGTCTATACTGTCATGTGCATACGGTCATGGCAGAATGCACACGATCGTAACCCATGATGGGCACGATCGTAACCCACGATGGGCACGATCGTAACCCACGATGGGCACGATCGTAACCTACGATGGGACACACGATCGCCACGATCGTAACCCACGATCGGCGCGATCGTGTTCTGCCATCGTGTGCAAAACAGGGCTGGTCTGGATTTATCCTACACCTCATCAATATCGAAAATACATTATCCTATACAACATCCTTGACATAATTGCTTATTGTAACAGGCGCGCCGGCAATGGTTTGTCCGTGTATGATTTTGTTAGTCGTTATTTCAAGCAACAAGGCCTTAGAGAGACTTATAAGGAGCATATTAGTCCCATCCCACATCCTGATGAGTGGAATGTCCCATCGGAGATCTCATCCATCGTTTGTGTACCTCTAGAGGGGGTACGACAAGCCGGCCGACCAAGGATGAGTCGCGCACGGTCCGCTGTTGGTGTGCGGTAAGTGTAAAGGAACCGGCCACAATAGAAAATCTTGCAAAGCATTCATTCCCATAGGTGATGTGGATTTGAATATCCCTGAAGAAACTCAAGGAATGGATGAACAAACGAGGCAAAGGCGCCGGCAGAAGAAGAGGTGTAGCATTTGCTGTAATGATGACCATGACATAAGGGGATGTCCATACCATGAAACTTAAATTACTTATGTATTTTTATATTTTGTGACTTACTAGCAACAATCACGTGCTGATATTTTGATCCTCGATGGACCATGTATTGATTCAGTATTCTGATTATTAGTTGAAATGCATAATTTTGTGTCTATTTTCTTTATCTTTGAATTGAAATTTAAGTGTTCAGTTATGTAAAGCAAATAAAGGTGATTATGGAGCCAAACATTAACCATAACAAAGTAGCTCACTTCAAAGAGCAATAGTTTACATCAAAGGGATATTCAAAGCATATAACTTTACAAAACAAAATTTAATCACCATCACACCATGGGATGCACACGATGGGACACACGGTCGTGCCCACGATAGGACACATGATCGTGTGCACAAGAACATCAAAAAATTTCACCAATTTCTTAAATTACTCGTCAATTTAGGTGTTGTTACTTATATATTAACAATTATTTGTTAACGATACACTTATTTAGAAAGTTATTGATTGAATTAACATAATATATTGCATATCATGTGTAGTCTATCTGTTCTCAGTGTATTAGTTCGTACGGATAAGTTCATCATCTGGATGAAATATCTCATATACTAATGAATTACAACGAAATGACAAATACGAGTTTGTATAAGAAGCTATATAGTAATTAATGTTTGAACAAGCGATGTTTGAATCACAAAACATCCCTCTAGATAACACATTAAATCAAATTGGCAAAAATACCAAAAGTTTATATGCACACGATGGGACACACGATCGTGCCCACGATGGGATACACGATCGTGTGCACGGCCGTGCCCACGATGGGACCCACGGTCGTGTGCACACGGTCATGGCAGCCATCGTGCGCACATGACAACATCAACCCATGACCGTGGGTAGGTTGCACACGATCGTGACATACCATGACCACGATCGTGTGCATCCATCGTGTGTAACACAGAGCCAAAACATAAAGATTTAACAACACAACACGATCGTGACCCACGATGGCCACGATCGTGTTCATCCATCGTGTGTAACATAGAGCCAAAACATAAAGATTTAACAACACGACACATTCATATTGCCAAAACTATCTAAATACAACATAAATATTTAACAACACGATACATTAATCTTGCCACAACACAACACACCATAAACCATTTTACATGTCTAAAGACAACATAAAGATTTTAGCAGCTAAACCATATCGATATTTCTTAATATATTTCTCATTAAGTTCCTTGATTTGGTGCCTTGCTCCTGGGTTTGCAGAGACGAGTCGATCCAAGTACATGCACGCGAAGTGGTCACAACTGTGATTGTCGTTTTGTATGAACTGTAGCTCTCGTGGCATAATTTTAAAACTCATCTCCGTGTCATACTTCTTCTTCGATTGGTTGTTCATCCAATACCCGGATTGAGCTAGCACACAAGGCATCAGACGCATAATCGGTCGTAGTTGGTTGAATTGGTATCGACCATCTTCGTGGTGGTGTGAAAGGAATCGTACAACTCCACTGTCCATGTTATGATGTCAATCTTGATAGTCACCCAGTGGCTCTGGTCGAGGCAACAAATGGCAATGATCTGTTGAAACAAAATATGTAATCATATAAGATCATCACATCACACATAGCGAATCATTTATAAATATAAATTTCAAACTTACTTCGTTGCAATTTAACCATGGAACCACATGTGGTGTATCAAGACCTGTCATGTAGTCCTCGATGCATTTAGGAATTTTTCAATCCTTGTAAACCGGCTTCCCTGTCACCTTGATACCAAGTGGATCATCCGGATGGAGTCTTGCAAACTCGTTGGCCAAAACTAACTACAAAAAGCCAAACCACAAAATTTAAAAAAAAAAATCCACATCACACCAATGATATACAAGCGAGTAGGTTATAGAACTTACGTAAAATTGGGAGCCGGCAAGTACAGTGCCAACTCTACCGACACCAACACTACGGACTCCCCTCCGAAGCCTCACTCGAGTCGCAAGCACATAACAGTCTATCACATCGGCATTAAAGTCTTCACGGCTAGACTTTATCGAGTCAAATAATGCTTGGGTGAGAGCATGCCCAGTCTCCAAACACCGGAAAATAGCATCACGTGGCTGCTCCCTCCTAAGTGAAGGTACAACTTCTTCAGAGCCTCGCTATCTCTTGGAGGAGCAACCACAAAAGGCTCCCGAAGAGCAGCATATGGTCGACTCACTCGCGGTGGAAGACTACGCTCACCCAAATGCTGCGTTCCGGCACTCTCACCATCTTCATCACCCTCAGCATCCCTCTCACAACTATAACGATCAGAGTACATGCAGGCCGCTCGATCTCAAAAGCCGCTCGATCGAAATGGAGGCTGCTCGCCAGACCACCACCCTCACTTCGAAACATCGCACTATAATGATGCTCGTCCTGAAACCAGTCGAACATCGTCCCATACTGCTGAAACGGTGCCTCAAATGGCTCATACTGATGCTCGTAATCAAGGGGCTGCTGAGTCCGCTCAAAATAATGATGAATCTGAGAATGGTGACTGTGCTGGACCTCAGAATGGTGACTCGGCTGACGCTGAGAATGATGACTAGGCTGACGCTGAGAATGGTGACTGTGGGCTGCGCCAGAGACTGAGTGACGTGGAGGGTCAGGAATCCTCCGCTGGGCGCTGCTAACAGATGCAGAATGACGAGGCCTATCATGGCTCCAATTGAGTAGTGCACCGGGATCCTAGAACGTCTATGCATAGGTCCGAAGAAATCCACGATCCCAGAAAGCACCCGGCGAGAAACTCGAGCAATAAATCCGGACTCAGAATCGTCGTACAAGATCGCCTTCAAACGGCGATCGAAGTACTCATCCCTGCTCGTGTCCTGGGTGTGGTCCGGACAAGGAAGTCCGTGGACACAACACACCCTCTCTGGTTGCCTCTCCCGGTCCGATGTCTATGCACCATCTACTGGTGGGGTACTCTGCCGGCGTCGCTCCGACACTTTATGTGCCGACTCATATGTAATCAATTTTCCAGCAGCCTTCTTCAACCTATCCATAACTTTCTTCCTCGGGATCGGCGCAGGCTCATCCTCCTTATTCTTCACAGCTATTCTTACAGGCTTAATGAACTTAACGCCATATGGCGAGCCATTCTCAAAGCTCAAGTAGTAGTACTCAGCCTCATCCTCCTCCAAATGCGGTAAAGAGGGAAGTATTCTGTGCTGCAAAATTAGTCATTAAAGCATACCATTAGATGGGAAATCACATAACGTTTAAGAGATGAAGTAAGGAGAAAAAACGTTTACAAATTTATGTACCTTATCATCGAAGAAATGAGTGAAATCACAAAACATCTTCCTCGTAGTCCACATCAAACACCGGGGGACTTGGACAGATTTATCTCGAATACCACACAATGCTCCCAATGAAGGAATCATCTCATACGACCATATCTGTAAAGCCCAAACAGGACCATAGAAGTGATAGTCCTTGTGCTCTTGTCCCCCCTTCATGGCAACGTTGCCTATGTAGTAAGATAAAACCCCAAAGGCATAAGAACCCAATGAAACATATCCCACTGCTCGAAATCCTCAACTAATGCCCATGCCCACGTCTCGACCATCATGTCGTCACGGCATAGGATAAAGTAGTAGTATATAAGCAAATTGGCAACCTTCACATAATCTCTTGTGTCTCTACCAAAATCTCGAGCATTGAACCTCTTCCGCAGAACACTAACCTTAATATTTTTGCCATGGAGTATTCTGTTGAAAATACCGTCAGACGAAAGGAGATGGTCGTCTTGGGGATGGAAGGTAGAGTTTCCAAAATGGAGTCCAGTGATCATGACAAAATCACGGGCCGTAAAACGAATGGTCCTCCCGCAAACCTGGAACCACGGCTCATCCGGGGGGATTTGATCACCCTCCAATTGACGGGCAATCAAGTGATGTAGGGCAGTATTTGAACTCCCATTCCTCCTAACTTTAATCAAGCGCCCCAGGACCCCCTCGGTCAAGCTCTCGATAGCTCGATCAGCAACTGCGGAATTGCGGCCCATACTTCTAGTGTCTCAATGATCTCTTTAAATACCGCCTCCCGTATGTAAAGATTCACTTGACGTGTAACAAAACGCAATGTGGGTCTCTTCCATACGCAACCAGTCTGTAATATAGACATACAACTCATAAGAATATGATAGAATGCTTAAGAGAACGAAAAAAAAATGCTGTCTTGCACACGATCGCAGGCACACGATCGATGCCCGTCGTGTGAAGACCATCGTGTGCCACACGACGGTTCACACGACGGGCGTCGATCGTGTGCATGCCATCGTGTGCAGGGCAGGAGCCTTTGGTCTTCTAGCACACGACGGCACACACGATCGACGACCGTCGTGTGTAAACCATCGTGCCCACGAAAGACCATCGTGTACACGATGGTGTCATCTTCTTCAGCACCATCGTGGGACGATGAACAACCGTCGTGGCACGATCGTGTGTGAATGAAAGTACACTAACCGGCGGCTCATTGACGAATTCCTCTTCAGATGGAGTGTCACTAGCGGAACTTCTGGCGTCTTCAGATTCTCTGTGGTAGTCGAGTTCGACATTTTCTGACCGGCGAAGGGTTTCACGACGGGAGAGTTTTTTGCAGAGAGATAAGGAGAGTTTTTTTGCAGAGGAAAATATTGAGTTGTGGGACCGTTTTTTTTATTGTTGTTTGCTTTTAATAATCTTTTTTTTTTATGTTTTTTTATCTTTTAGTGGTAGACTTTAAGCGTAATAAAGTTTTTTAACACATTTTGGTATCAAAAACTTATAGTTTTATGAATGGAGATATATAACTTGTTACTTTTATGTTTTGGTACTAAAAAATAGAGCTCCCATGATGTTTTTTTTTTCAAACTGAGCTTTGACCATAAATTATTTTTCAAATATAAAAAAATTAATAAACAATTATATTATAAAAATAATTGTCCATCGAAATCTAATGACATATGATTCTTATAAATTTTAGAGTTGTATTTTGTTAAATTATTAAAATTAAATTTGAAAAAGCAAAATATCAATTAATATAAAGTGGTGGGAATAAAATTAATATCAATAAAATTTCATGTGAATAAAAAGTACATCAAACGATGTAGAAATACAAACGTCTCAAGATATATAGTCTTTCTGTTCCGTCAGAAATGCTATACTTCACGTAAAAAATATATATTTTAAGTATTTTAAATCACATTAAATCATTACATTTCTTATTTTAATATCCATGACTATTAAATATTTACTTTTTAATTTACAAATACAGTCATGATTTGTAAATATAAAATTTTTATAAAAAAAAAAACGAGTCGAATAAGTATGCAATTTAGTCAATCTCTCTCCCGTCAATCTCTCTCTCTCTCTCTCTCTCTCTCTCTCTCTCTCTCTTCCGTCAATCGGAGATATAGGGCAGTGCAAGAAAATAGGAGAAAAATCCAAAGGAGAAGAATGCTGCTCGCATTTGTTCCTCTTTAAGTTCAAGTTGCAGAAAAAACCAAGTCCACGATAAAAAGTAGGGGATAAAAAGAACCTCAACTTTGCGCAAATCTGAACTCTGAACACAATGCTGGAAACTCGGGTGATTTTATTCTTTCTTGCTTTAGCCCTTGCTCCCAGTCCTTCTTTCTCTCGATGTGAGCTCTCTCTCTCTCTCTCTATCCTTCTCCCTCCCACACACGAACACATAGATTATGCGTATTTAGTTCAATTAAACTGATGGCTACTGTAAGTTCAATGTGGGTTTTTGTTTTTATTTTCCTTTCTCTTTTTTATCCATTGGGCGTGGTGGAGCACTTTGCTGCAAATAATGTGATGAAATGTACAGTTTATTGATTGAATGCAGTTTGATTATATGATGGCCTAATATACAGAGTGAACTGATTTGATTGTGTTTATGCAAAATTTTGATTTTTTTTTTGGTGTGTGTGTTTAAAGTTGGGAGTTTTTAGACCTTTTTGCTTCAGAAAATTTAGGACAATTATGCAAATTTAGGGTTCTAATCTTTGATGTCAATTTAGTCGGAAAATTTGACAAAACTAAACAAGTAGGAAACAGAGACCAATAGTCTCGTCTGTGACTTCATTGTGTTATTTCACAACTATTACAGACGCGCGCGCGCGCACACACTAAAAAAAACTCAGTAAGTTTGATAATTCCCCCTTTGTTTGCAATAGTAATCACAAAACATTTGATGCCCTGTGATATATGATGCATTTCTTCTGTATGTTAAGTCAAACAACGTACCGGAGCTCCAGGCCTCTACTAGTGTTCGTCTTTTGCTACAATGAATTCTTTTTCTTAACTATATAAAGAATTCTTTTTCTTAACTATATTTCTGCAGCACCATACGCAATGCGGATAAGCTGCGGAGCCCGAACCGACGTGCGTACTTTCCCGACAAACACTCTCTGGTACAAAGACTTCGCCTACACCGGAGGAATCCCGGCAAACGCCACACGACCGAGCTACGTCTCCCCCGCCCTCGCCACCCTCCGCTACTTCCCCTTATCCGACGGCCCCGAAAACTGCTACAACATAAACTGGGTTCCGCATGGCCACTACCTCGTCCGGATCTACTTCGGGCTCCTCCAGGATCCCAGCTTTGACAGCGAGCCTCTCTTCGACATATCAATTGAAGGAACCCTAATTTACTCAATGCCATCCGGCTGGAGCACTCAAGATGACGAACACGCATTCGTCGAGGCGCTCATTTTCTTAAAAGACGGTACAGCTTCTCTGTGCTTCCACAGCACTGGCCACGGGAATCCGGCTATACTCGCCATCGAGATCCTTCAGATCGACAACCGGGCGTATTACTTTGGTAACGGTTACGGCCAGGGCACGATTTTGAGAACGGATAGAAGATTGAGCTGCGGGTCCAAGAAGCCGAAATTTGGTTCGGACTACAATGCGGACCGTTGGGGCGGGGACCGCTTTTGGAATTCAATGACTGCGTTCGAATGGGGTTCGGTTCAGGAGGTGTCAACGGAGAACGAGATAAAGGGGGCATCACGGTCGCCGAATTTTTATCCGGAGTCTATGTATCGGACGGCTCTCGTGAGTAGTGATGAGATACCCAATTTGGAGTACACGATGGAGGTAGAGCCCAGTAGGAACTATTCGCTCTGGCTGCACTTTGCGGAGATTGATTCTTCGGTGACTGGAGCAGGACAGAGGGTGTTTGATGTTTTGATTAATGGGGATGTTGTTTTTGGGGATGTGGACGTTGTGGGTATGAGTGGGGGTGTTGACAGTGCTCTTGTGTTGAATGCGACGGTTGCTGTTAGTGGGAGGAGCTTGACGGTAACCTTGCGTCCTACGAAAGGAGATCATGCGATAATTAGTGCGATCGAGCTTTTGGAGCTTGTTCTGGCTGAACCCAAGACGTTGCCCGAAGAAAGTAAGCAAATCATATTACCTTTATTTTGTGCATCTTATATATATATATATCTTGAAAGAATGTGGCTGTCGTTTATTGGAGAAATCTAGCTTCATTACTGAGTTTCACATCGAAAGATGGAAATATAATGTCAGCATTATCTAATATTTGACTATATTATGTTTTCTACATTTTTCTAGCTTTTCCCAGGGGCGGAGGTAGACAAAATTTAAGGAAGACAAGTGTTTTTTGTTCTATGATATGGAAATATGTATAATATATATATATATAGGAAAGAGATCATATGAAAACTATTTACTTTGTGAAATCTAGAAACTTTTGTAGGCCATTGATATTACTGATCTCACGGCTGTAGATGAGTAGGATTATATGTATTTATGTATTTTTTTATTGCATTATTATTGCATATACTAGCGACCAGCTTGATGCAACAAATAATAACAAATATGCAATGAAATTGCTTAATAATGCAATTGGTTTCTAGATTTCACCATTAAGAGGGTTTCCACCATATCCAATCCCTATATATATATATATATATATATATATATATATATATATGTGTGTGTGTGTGTGTGTGTGTGTGTGTGTGCGCGCGCGTGCGTGCGTGTCTGATTATAGAAAAATTTGAGGGGAGTAAAATGGTGGGTTGAAAGTCATTTTGAGAATTTGTTTGACTGCAGAGAATAAATCCAGATTACTTAGTGATTGTCAAATGTGATCGAGTATGGAATTTAAGGACTTTTTACTTTCACAACTCGGCTCCCACTATTTTTTTCGGCATACCACACTCCTATGTGGAATACCGAAGTCTGGTTCGATCGACTTCATAGTGGCGATCGAGCTATTTACAAAGTTTAATAGATGGAAACCCATACGGCTTCTAGTTTATTATTCTTCACAAAATGATGTCCAACATCAACCCATCTAATAGATGACTCGATCTTCTTTTACCTCTAGTTCACTTGCCCTCAACCCATCTGGTTTATATGGCTCGCCAAATTATCTAAGTTTAAAACATTAACTCTTATCGGTCTGCCAATTGAATCTTACCTTGCATCTTATACGGTTTCTAAGGTAAAATTCACCACAAACAAAGACATCTAATGAACTCTAGAAATTTAATTATCCTCTCCAGATGTATTACCCCAGCATATTCGGAAAAGCAGTGCATCGCTTTGGGCTTCAATTTTCCTAGGTTCGACGGAGGGTATCACTACAGGATATGCCCATGGCTTTCCCATTTTTGAACTCATACATAGAAAAAGGAAACAATATCCTCTTGTGAGATGTGCAGTGCAGATATCATTTTTCTTTGGTTCCATGTCGGATGATGGTAGTGACTCTATTGCTATACATACGTCTTACATGCCGGCCCCACATCTTTTTCTTGCAATTGGTCCTGTGTGATGGTTTCTGAATCAATTGTTTCTTTCTTATTTGGTTATTTTTCGATTTCGCATTTTTCGCGCATGCCATGAATTATGCTTCCATTCCAAAATTAGAACCTCGAGTTTTATTTTTACGAACATTCCTTCCTTTGTTGTAGTTAGAGCTTTGCACAAATTGAAGGATGCACTCGGTCTTCCTCTTCGTTTCGGGTGGAATGGTGATCCATGTGCTCCCGAACAGCATCCATGGAGCGGGGTAGATTGTCAATATGACACAAATATCTCTAAACACGTTATCGACGGACTGTATGTTCTTAATCTCTTGCATGGTCTCTTATATAAGCAATTATAATAGGAAGTATTAAATGATGGTTAGAAAGAAAAAAGAAGTTCGTGTATATATGGTCCAAAATTTTATGATGTGCAAATGTCTTGTCTATATATTCACATAAATGGTTTTTGATTCTTTGCGAGATCAGAGTCCTTGACAACCAAGGTTTGAGGGGTGTCTTACCAGACGATATATCCCGACTTCGTCATCTCCAAAGCATGTAAGTCAAAAGCCTGTTAAGATGCTTCCTTAACGCTCGAAATCTAGAAAAATCAGACGTATTTTTTTCTGGACATGGGCAGCAGAATCATTAAATTTTTTCGATCATCGACAATGCATCATCTGATTTCTGATTGTTTGGATGATGCGCCTTGTACACGTGAATGCGGAAAATTCTTTTTATGTATGTCATATAACTCGTTTTTCTACAGAAATTTGAGTGGGAACGGCATTTCTGGGGTCATTCCATCTTCACTTGGAAATATAACTAGGCTGGAGATACTGTAAGTAAAATTAACAACATAATCTGTCTGTTTTTAACTTTTAGTTTCCCTCTCATGGAGAGGAATTGTTATATGTAAGGCAAAAACTTGTCTAAAACCGTCATAAGGATCCTATTCCTCGCGACCGGTCGGGTCAACTGCGCCCATCTTAGTTTTTTTAGTTGTTTCTTTTTTCAGTTTAGGGGGATTTTTTCAGTTTTAGACCTTCTAATTTTCAGTTTTTTAAATATTTTTGTTAATATTTTATTTTCTCTTTTTAGGTTTTTAGGGTTCTTAGTATATTTTTATTTTTGTTTTCAGTTTTTACGGTTCATTTATTAGTATTTTAGTTATTTTGATTTTTTTTTTAAATTTCTATTTTCTTTGGTATTTCTAAAGTTTTTAAATCTAAAATTTAGTATTAGGGGATCCGTCCTACGGATCAAGATCCGTAAGGCCGTCTCACCAGAGACCCACTCTAAATGAAATGACCTTTTTTGCTTAATATTTCTGTCTGTGAATTACGATTGCATTTTTCTGATGTTATTATAGCCTGAAGACTCTATTTTGCTGTGAATTTGCCACTCATATATGCAGTCATCAATTTTTCATTCCTGATTTGGCTAGCAACAGACAGATTTTTACCTCCTATTTTCCTATAGCTTATGCTCGACTCGATTTAAATTGCCCATTCATTCAAGAAATGTTAAAGTGAAATTTTGTAAACAGGGATATCTCTTACAACGATTTCAATGGATCCATTCCTGAAAGCATTGGACGGCTAACATCATTACGGATATTGTAAGCAAATTCGAACATCTTATTTGCCTTTACTCTTTTAAACTCTCGATGGCTCGACGGGCGGACTAATGTGTGTTGGTCCCAAACAGGGACCTGAATGGCAATTCTTTATCGGGAAGAGTTCCGGCTGCACTTGGGGGAAGGCTCTTGCATGGAGCTAGCTTCAAGTATGTTCTCTCTATAATCGCACATTCAAATATTTAACAATATTCATAAATTATTTTCCAGATGTGCCGTTTTTCCCATTTATTCAATAGTTTGTCCCCAAAAATAAAGCGAAATGCCCGTACTACAGCATATCATTTGCTTCTCAGACTGCAAAATGGCCCTTCAAATACATCTTTTCGGGTGAGGTCTGCCTTTGCAATTAAGACCGAGTGTTTGCACAATCATCCGCTTTTAGAATAAGTGATTTATTGCGAAGGAAAGTAAATGTAGTGGAGTAGCAAAGTTGGTTAGTCGAATAAGTACTTATTTGTGATTAAGTTGTCAAAGTACTTATTTGATGGTAGAAGTCAAACAAAAATTAATATTCGAAATCGAAAGCTGTCCTTCCATTGCTTTTAGATTCTGATTAGATACATGACAGTTGAAAACAGTAGATTAACTATTTCTTTCCGCCATGAGTTGCCAATCTTCTTCTTCTTCTTTTTCTTCTTCTTCTAAAGATGTCATTATTATTGGTTGGGCCTGTCGGACCAGATGAGAAATCAGGCCGGGCGGGAAAAGTATGGGCCGTCCTTTTCAAAACCCAGGCCCTGAAAGGGTAGAAAAGTGTGGTGGGCTTACCAATATGGGGCAACAATTCGAAAGCACTATCTTCATTTTCTTTCTTAAATTAAGTAGATACAAACACTCCCTTAACCCCCAGCCAATTTAGGGAAAACTTGGCTTATACTAATAATTATTGGTGGGTGATTGCAGTTTTACAGATAATTCAGGTCTCTGTGGCATCCCTGGATTACAGGCATGTGGGACCCATCTTTCAGTTGGTGCTAAAATTGGGGTGGGGCTAGGATCATGCGTGGCATTCTTACTTATTGCAACTTGTTCGACGTGTTGGTGGAGAAGGCGGAAAAACATTCTTCGAGCTCAGAGAGTTGCAGGTAAGCTTGCCCGTGGCTGCGACTGTGGCTTATGTCTCTTGAGTTTTTATTGTTTTTGGATATAGTCGAGTTTTTTTTTTTTTTTTTTTTGAATTCATTCCTTATTTTTTTGGGTTCTGCTCTCAGCGAGAGATCATGCTCCGTATGCAAAAGCCCGGACACAGTTTAATCGCGATGTGCAAATGACAAGACATCATCATGGGCAAGTCACTGAAAATGCCCGGACAGCAGCCGAAAACGGGCCTAGCTTGCTTGCCTGATTGATCGAGAACGAGATTCTAATACGAGGAACCTTGCAATGCTTACACCATCAAATGGTATGTATGTATTGCCTTCATGGGTTTATTATACAAAAGCTCATTGCTTGCCTCCTTGAGAAGATGGCTCTCCCTCGTAGACGAACTGTATATTAATTGTTGTTTATCACCGTAGATTTGTATAATATACAGGATCACACAACAAGGCAGTGGGGGACGATTTTATTCTAATTTATTTTAAATTTTTTTTAAAGATTATGGCTTGTTATTTTCTGTTTATTGATGTCAGAAGGTCGAAAAATATTTACATATACTAATTGGCCCAATATTATGGGTCGAACTGGTTGTTTTGGTCCTTTATTCTTGAGATATTTCCAAGATATACAAATAATTTTTGGTTGTTTAAAGACATTTGTAGGAATCGAAGATTATATATTGGTTTACGTTGTTTTGCATATTTATATGCATTCATGTGTTTCTTCGAGTGTCTCATGTTCATTTCGATGTTGTTTCTTTGTTGTTTAAAACATAGCTTTCAGATTTTTTTCATTTGGCCTGACGGACTCGGGCCGGGCGACCCGGCCAGTTTTCGTATTCGTTTTTTACGCTCGAGGTATCCCACACATAGCAATATAGATATGTAAGCATGCAAACGTCCATCCAACTCATATAAACTTGGGACTTCGAACATCCAAAAAAGCAAAGTCAGTTTAACTGTCGCTACGCGGAAAACCGCTGAGCAAATACGTAATATGGATGGAAAGGTAGATATTGAGACTGCTGACCAAACACGTAATGTGGACGGAAAGTTAGATATTGAGTTAGCAGCAGTTGAAGGAATTTGGACGGAAAATTATTTTGAGGGCTGATTTGATAACGGCTACAAATAGAGAGGCTAAATTTGTTCGTAGTGGAGATGGCTGTTTGTAACTTGCTATAGTAGGGGTTGAAAATATAATTTTTTATTTTGAAAAGGTTAAAATTAACAGTGTTTGAATGGTAGTGGCCGATTTGAGAAACGCGACAAGTAAAATAGCTAAATACGTGTGATTTTTAGTAGAAGGTACAATTTGATCATTTATCGTAATAGAGAGGCTAAAATTATTGTTCATCGTCCTATTAATCTTTATTAAAACTTTTACACCCTCATTTTCATATTAATTATTTTTCTTAAGTAAATTCTTTTACCATAGATTACATACAAAAATAAATAACAAAAATTACGAAAATGATAAATTAAAAAAATATCTGTAATGAGAATCTAACAACAGAGTTTTTAAATAATTCTATAATTAATTTTTGCTAATAATTTCTAATCAATTTCAACCTAAATAAACTAAAATGACATTCAGTATGAAAGGTGTTGGTACCCCATCCTACTCAGCATCCACGTGGGCACACCAGCACCAACTGCCGAGCGTAACCCTAATAGGACCGACAAAAACCCGATTTCCAACCGACTCGCTAAAAACCCAGACGGACGGTGACTCGGGCCGACCCAGATCCGATCCCTAAGGCCGAGCAGAGGAAGGACGAAAATGTCCCGTTTAAGATTTCGGCGGGTCGGCCCGAACGGCCAGACCCGGCCGACTGAGCGGCGGAACCCGAAGGCCGACCTGTCGGATAGACATCTCCTAAGTCGGCAAATGCACCCGCATGCCAATTAACGCATGCAGTCACGCCCCTTCCCAAGACACTCCTTATAGGTCGCCACGTGTCCCCGATGTAAATGCAGACTGACAAGTGTTATGGGCATATTCCCCAAACATGCGCCAGCTGTCATCTCCCCACTGGCCCAGACCGTCTATATAAAGGGGAAATGTACAGTAAAAAAAGGACTTTTGGAATTCTAGGCATTAATAAGAGAGAGAAAAAAGAGAGATAAAAGAGAAATCGAAAAAGAATATAAAAGACTTGTAATTAACAAGCAAATTGGATAGACCGGCGCACATTATTACGTTCGGTTCTATGCCATCGAAAGGTCATTAATAAAAATTTAGTGATCAACTATCCCCCACTTTATTTGTTATTTTCTACGTGTCCTCGACCCATTCGTCCAGGTCATTACACGTGACGTTGACCAAATCAGACGTCAACAGATTGGCGCTAGAAGGAGGGTCCCCCCTCTCTCCGATAAAAAAAAAGAGGTATAGATGGACCCTTCACAGGCAATGTCTCACAACAGTTCAAAAAACCCTCAGCCCGCGACGGAGGAAGAAAACCTCCTTAAAGTGGTTAAATGCTTTAAACACCCGGCCTTCCTCCAGGGCATGGCAGCCCTCATGGCGAGAGTGACAGGGGGCGGGACCCTTCAAAAGCCTGAGGCTCAACCCGAGGCAGAATCTCAGACGGCCCGTCCTGCTGCCTCGGGGCGAAGCGGAAAAAGAGCGGCCTCTGAGGCCGCCGGCGAAAGGGCCGAGAGCCACGGTGAAAGCTCACACCCCTCCCGGAAAAGTAAGCCTTCACGCCCCCCGTCCGTTTTTGATCGCCTCGGGGCGGGAAGGAAGATTGAGAAGGCAGCACCGGCTCCTACTATCCGTAGTCGAGTCGCAAGGAAGAAAGAGCTCACCGCCTGTCCCCAAATCAGCGCAAATATTGCCTCCCACTCCGGGCGACAATTCAAGCGAGATCGAGTTCCTAAAAAAGCGCCTTACGGAACTCGAAAATAAACAACTCCCGCCATCCCAAAGCTCGGAGGGGCTCAACGGCCAGGAGAGTCCCCTGGCCCCCAGCGTTTTGGCGGAACCTCTCCCGGAGAAGTTCAAAATTCCTCAAATTCCTCCATATAACGGAGAAACAGACCCTAACGCCCATCTGGGACATTATAATTCTTGGATGGATCTGCATGGAGTCGCAGGACGCGTTCCGATGCCGCATGTTTTCCCTAACTCTAGGGAAAGGGCTCGAGGTGGTATCGACGCCGCCCGTCATTCGATTCGGACATGGGCCCGACTTTGGCGACATTCGGTCCCACTTTATGGGGTCCCTTGTGCGGGTTGCCCCACGCTCATCCATCGCTTAGTAGTCCAGGGGCGAGCGAGTCCCTTAAAGATTATATATCCCGTTTTAATAAACGGATATTAGAGACGAGCCCATGTCCGACGATGCGCTGCCATTATTGCCCAGTAGGCCTTCATAGAATTCTTTTTTATTTGGACGGTGTGCAACGTCCCACACACCTACCAGAATTTTTGAGCGCGCGGCTCCCACATAGGCTGAGGAAGCCATGCCGGCGCCAATGTTAGTCATGCCCTCCGATCGAAAGGATCGTATAAAAAGAAGGAAGAAAGGCGTGACTACAAAGAAGCCCGGCCCGTAACCTCGACGGAAAATAAAACCCCGCCTCTTCCTCGACTCGGCCACTCAAAACTATCGCGGCCCGAGCTCATGGCCAATTTCACGGAAATATATTCCATTGGAGCCGCGGCGATATTCGATCAAATAAAAGGCAAAACTTGCTCCGGTCCCGCCAATTTATAAAGATCGAAGGACATGGACCAGACCCGCTTTTGTAAGTACCACGAGTCGTGAGTCACAACACCGAGCAGTGTCGGGACCTCGTTGCATACGATTGCGGCATGTGATGAAACGGGCTTGAGGCGGTTTACCGGAACCCGCCTCGGGATCGCCAGATAGGGCCGACCAGAGAGCCAAGAATGATCGGGTGCCTCCGCCCCAAATCCCAGGAAATCCTAGCGATTATGGGCACCGCCGAGGTCGATGATCCTCGGTCCAAGCGCCGAAGAAAGCATCTATCCGAGAAGCCACCACTTCCTATCAGCGGACCGAGCGCCGGGCGAAGGGTTTCGTCGGTGGCCGAAGAAACCTCCAAAACCCCAGTGGCGGTTACTTTCGAGGAGTCCGATGCAGCGGCTTGGACCATCCCCATTCGGATGCACTTGTCATCACTCGCCCATAATGGGAATCCCAGTCCACGGGGTATTGGTGGACTCAGGGCTTATGCAAGTATCATTTACCTTCATACCCTTCGTAGGATGAAGGTAGACCAATCGTATGTCCGGCCCTGCGGCGAGGACATCCGGATTTGCCAATGCCGCACCTCCCCGCGGGGAAATTGACCTCGCCTCGAATTTGGCGGGGCCGATTAGGAGAACGATGATCACCACCTTTAAGATCATCGACGTGCACAGCGACTATAATGCCATCGTGGGCCGACCTGTGATGTCGAGGCTGAGAGCCACTCAGTCCACCTACCACCTGTGCATGAAATTCCCTACCCCGGACGGCGTCGGGGTACACAGAGGGGATCAAAGGGCGGCCCGGGAATGCAATCTCAGCATCCGGGCTCGAGAGATCAACGCCGCCGAGGCCGTCCCGGAAAATCCGCCTAAGAAGTGGAGATTACCAACTCCGAGCAACAAAGTGAAACACCCTGCTGACTGGGCCCGACGGTCCCGGGCCGTACAAACCCGGGATGGGAATCGGGCGGACGGCGGACCGCGCCTCTGCCCGGAAAAGCCGATCTTGGAGGAAGATCCGTTGACCCGCGGTATCAAAATCCAAAAGGAAAATCCGCCACGCCGAGCCAACGAAGAATTGGACACAGTCGACGTGGATTCATCCAACCCCGCCCGACGGCTAAAGATCGGCCACAACCTACAAGAACCGGTCCGCTCAGGCTTGTCTTCCATCCGAGACAATTTGGATGTCTTTGCTTGGACCCATTCGATATCTGGGATCGACCGAATCGGCCTGCCACCGAACATCGACCCGGCTCAAACCGGTCGTCAAGAGAAGAAAGATGGGGCCCGAGCGCCGAAAGGGCTAGAAGAGGAGGTAGGAAAGGCGATTGATAACGGGTTTATTCGGGAAGCCCGATGCAGGCACAGGTAGCCAACCGGTTCTAGTAAAAGCCGACTGCTATGGAGGCTATGCATTGACTTCTCAACTGAATAAAGCACGCCCCAAAAGATAGCTACCCACTCCCATATCGATTACATGGTAGATGCCACTACGGCACGAGCTAATGAGCTTCATGGATGCCTATTCGATACAACCGGATCCGATGCACCCGATGAAGAAAATACCTCCTTCTACTCGGCCCGTGGCTTATCATTACGGATGATGCCTTTCGGGCTCAAGAATGCCGCGCAACATATCAACGCCCAGTAAATAAAATGTTCGATGGCACGATAGGCCATACTATGGAAGTATATGTAGATGACATGTTAGTAAAATCCACACTCGGAGACCATGTACATGACCTCAATAAAATGTTTGCTATTTTGCGAGTATAAGATGAAGCTAAATCCGAAGAAATGTTCCTTGGGGTAGGCTCTGGAAAATTCCTCGGCTACATGGTAAGCAAAGAGGGATTGAAGCCAACCCGATAAAATTAAGCGATGGCGAGCTTGTTCCCAAACTCGGTCAAAAAGGTGCAAAGCCTAACCGGCCGCCTAGCCGCACCGAGCCGTTTCATCTCCCGCTCAACGGATAAGTGCAAACCTTTCTTTGAGGCGATAAAAAGAACAAGGATTTTCAATGGACAGAACCTTGCCAAGAAGCCTTTGAAGCTATCAAGAAAGTCTGGCGGAAGCCCCAGGCCCTACAGAGGCCGTCTCGAGGGGAACTTCTTAACTTATACCTCGCAGCCTCGGACTCGCGATTAGTGCCGCTCTAATTCGAACGGAAAATGCGGTGCAACACCGGTCTATTATGTAAGTCGGGCCCTTCATGATGCCGAGCTCGGATATGCCCGATGGAAAAAGCGGCCTATGCGCTCATAATGGCATCCGGAAGTTGAGGCCCTATTTTTGGAACACCAAGTAGTCGTCTTAACCAACTATCCATTAAAACAGGTTATGCACCGACCGATGTTTCCGCCGAATGGTAAAATGGGCGTCGAACTAGGACAGTTTGACATAACTTACGAATCGCGCCTTGCTATAAAGGGACAAGCCCTCGCGGACTTCATTGCGAGTTCACGACCGCAATTACCAGAGGACGGCGACCCGGAAGAATGGTCACTCTATGTAGATGGGTCCTCTACCGCGGACCGATCGGGTGCGGGAATAGTCCTCGTCGGTCAGGCCGGCGCACATTACGCTCGGCTATTCGCCTAAGTTTCCCAACCACCAATAATGAGGCGAATATGAAGCTCTCTTGGTGGTCTAGAAATGGCAACCTCTCTCGGCCTTACCCGCCTCACCATCCCGAGTGATTCTCGGTTAATGGTCAACGGATCAACGGCGAATACGAAGCAAAGAGCTAAATCGATTAAGTACCTCAACCTAGCCCGAGCCATTGCAAGATTTTCGAGGACTATACAACATATTCCCGAACGGAGAACATTCGGGCCGACTCTTTGGCCAAACTTGCGTCGATCTGGGGCCGAGCATATGGATGAGGTCGGCATGGGGCATCACGCCTCATCGGCCCTGAAATGGCGAAATCCGAGCGTGAGCAATCGGAACCGCAAGGGTGGATGCACTATAATACAATACATTCAAATCGGCATTTTGCCCAAGGACAGATCACAAGCAAGATCCTTACGAACTCGATCTGCCGGTTCACTATCGTGGATGGGGCATTGTATAAAGAGGATATTCGGTTCCATTCTTTGAAGTGCTGTCCGAATCGGAAGCCGAATATGCCCTCAAGGAGGTGCACGAGGGCATATGTGGAAACCACTCCGTGGTCGAGGCATTGGCCTATAAGTTAATCCGACAAGGCTACTATTGGCCCGACCTAAAAAAGATGCCATTGCGCTCGTGCGAAAGTGCGCCGGTGCCAAATTTTCGCTCCACAAATCCGATCCCCAGGAGAACCTCACGTCGTATCTTGTCACGGCCGTTCGCCAAATGGGGAATAGACTTGATCGGCCCTCTACCTAGGGGCGGGGAGGAGGAGTGCAACACGCAATCGCGATCGATTATTTTACGAAATGGTAGAGGCCGAACCAATGGCACGCGTACGGCCAACAGAAGATAGTTGACTTCGTATGGAAGTCAATCATATGCCGATTCGAATCCCTCAATCCATTGTCTCGGATAATGCGAAGCAGTTTGACAACAAGAAGTTCCGATCTTTCTGCGACGGTCTCAGTACGAAATAACTTTTCCACGCCCTATTATCCTCAATCTAGCAGGCGGTGGAGGCGATCAACAAGATCTTAAAGCAACACCTCAAAACTCGCCTAGAGGAACTCAAGGGTTCTGGCCGTAAGAACTCCCAGGGACCCTATGGGCCTACCGAACAACGCATAGATCCGCCACAGAGAAACGCCTTTCTCCTTGGCTTTGGCTCTGAAGCCGTTATCCTGTCGAAATCGGGCACCAACCTTCCGAGTAGCACATTTTGAAGAAAAGGACAACGACTTGGCCCTCCAAGTGAACCTGGACCTCCTTGCTGAAAAACGAGCTCAGCGAAATGCGAAACGCTATATACAAAAGGAGGAGTGAAAAATATTACAACTCCAAGGTTCACCGAGAAGATTCCAGTCGGCGACCTAGTCCTCAAGAGGGTTCGGTCCGATCCCGGGCCGCTCAAGCCCAAGTGGGAAGGGCCGTATAAAGTTGGCGAAGTCCTTGAGAATGGGGCCTCTTGGTGGAATATCCGAACGGCCGGACCGACTCACCCCCGAACGCTATGTATCTAAAAAGGTATTATCAATAAAAATTCGATATTGTTCCTTATCTCAATGTTGGCACTATAAGACCGAGCTCGTCTCGGCACCTCATAAGACCGGCTCCTCCGGCGCTATAAGACCGAGCTCGTCTCGGCACCTCATAAGACCGGCTCCTCCGGCACTATAAGACCGAGCTTGTCTCGGCACCTCATAAGACCGGCTCCTCCGGCACTATAAGACCGAGCTTGTCTCGGCACCTCATAAGACCGGCTCCTCCGGCACTATAAGACCGAGCTTGTCTCGGCACCTCATAAGACCGGCTCCTCCGGCACTATAAGACCGAGCTTGTCTCGGCACCTCATAAGACCGGCTCCTCCGGCACTATAAGACCGAGCTTGTCTCGGCACCTCATAAGACCGGCTCCTCCGGCACTATAAGACCGAGCTTGTCTCGGCACCTCATAAGACCGGCTCATCCGGCGCTATAAGACCGAGCCCATATCGGCACGATCAACCAAGAACGATAAAAAAGCACAACGAAAACGGCGAAAAAGATCTTATTTCATCAAGTCATTGTTACTAAATACAGACGATTACCAAAAAACAAAAATTAAAAATTGGCACGCAGGCCATGCTGGAAACTACTCGGCCCCCATCATCCTGGCCGGCCGCCTGAAAAGATGGCCCCTCGCCTTCGCCTTACGGAGCCCGATCGGCATCCTCACCCTCGGCCGCCTTCGGCTCATCGGCCCCTGCAAGGTCCACATGAAGGTCGACCGCCTGAGAGGTGATGTAAGCCTCGATCTCCTGAACGGTCTTCCCACCTTTCATAAGATCTAAAATCTCGAAACAAGCGGAGACGTAATTCAGGTTGATCAGCTCCTCAAAAGCAGGCGTCTCCTTGAAGGCCTCGCCCCGCCCGGCACGGCCCCTCGCATAGCTCGAAGCCTCGCAGTGTTGAGGCGCTCGGTCGAGCTCCAGGCACAGGCCTTGGCCTCCTTCAAGTGAGCCTCGTGCTCACCCGGATTTCCGCGCACCGTTTCTGCGCCCGATCAACCGCCTCGGTCGGCTCCTCGGCCTTTAGCCTCCAAATGTCGGCTTGCAAGGCCCGACTGTCCAAAAGCTCCATCTCGCCCCTCAAGGAAGTTATCTCCCTCAAGAGACTTGATCAAAGATGGGCACAAGTGATGCTCCTCCTGCAAAGCCTTAAGGTCGGCCTCCGTCTTCTTGTGCCTCTCGGACGAAGCCGAAACTCATTCGAGGCCTTCACATAGGTGCACATGGCCCGGCCGACCAAGGCATTCCCGGCCGGATCTGCTCGGCCGGATCCATGTCGTTGGTCATCATCTCGGCTTAGGAGTCCAACCCGGATCGGAATATGGCTAGAAAGCCACCACCAGAGGACTCGACCGAGCATCTCGGGAGTCGGAGTAGCGGCCGGACATAATCCGAAACAGCGCGGCCGCCGTCCCTTCATCGATCACGGGGCTCCACCGCTCTGGTTGGCCGGAAGATAATGGCCCTCCAAGTCAATTACGGGCTCCTCCCGATCAGCCGGACAGTTGGGGCACGATATGACTTCGAGGGCGACGAACCCTCGGCCTTGTTCGCGAAATAGGCTCCACCCTCTTGCGCTTGGCGGCCGCTCCCTCCGATCGGCGGCCTCGGCGGCCCGGCCACACGGCGAGCGGCGTCTCCTTCCGCCCGGATGAAGTCTTTGCCTGAGGAGCTGGAAGAGGAAGACATGTCAACTAAAAAAAAAAAAAAAAAAAAAAAAAAAAAAAAAAGGGTACCTGAAGAAGACATCGTGTTCGGATCGGTTTCTCTAAGTCCGCCGCCCTGATTCTCCTCGGACACTAAAAGGTGAGACTTCCTTTGCTCCGGAGGAAGACCCAAAGCTCCTCGACCGGTCGTCAAACTCACCCAGTCTCGATGCGGGATGCGTTACGCACAAACAACAAACGATGAGCGTTAGACAAAGAGGAGCGAAAACAAAATACCACACTTACTCATTTTGGCCGTAAAAGCTCGGGAATTCGCATTTCGGCATCTATCACCCCGGCTCCCACTCATCAAGGAACTCCTCCACGGCCCCCAACGAAAAACCACTGTTCTTTCCGGCTATGAATAGTCTCGGGCACCCCCACAAGCTCCTTGTGCATGGCATGCCGGCCGTCGAGATAAAACCCGGCCGTAGGACCTACCCACCGACCTCCATAGATAGAGGTCATTGAACTCCTCAAAGTCAGGCTCGGGCCAGTGTCTTGATTAAAAAGAATAAGGAGGCCCACTACCCGAGCCCAGGAATTCGGATGAATCGAGGGACAGAAGGCCCCACCGCCGTAACCACCGGAAAGGAGTCGGCGGGAGCGAAACCGGCTTGGCCGTAAAGAGCGGTAGTACACCGCCGTGCAACCATAAGGCGGACGGTGAGGCCTCTCCTCGGGATTCGGAGCGAACATCCGCACCTCGCCGGAATTTTAAAACACGGCCGCGGGCCGCCAACTGCTCCTCGTAACGTTACTCGACGGAGGTGAGTCCCAACTCGCCGCCACCACGGGGACCGGCGAGGCGAGCCGGGCCACCGCCGGCTCGACTCTCTCCGTGAGTCTCTTCGACAAGCTCACAAAGGCGCCGCCATTTCCACTTCTCCGGATCCGGCGACTCGCTAGCTCACCCCCTCTTCCTCGACACTCCAACCGACGGAGCTTCGCCAATCGATAGATCCGCCACACCGTGCGGTCGGCGACACGGTCAAAACCACCTCCGTCTCGTCCCTTGTCTCCGACATCTTAAATAAATAAGAAAGAAAAGCAAGCTTACTGGGAAGTCGATGAAATCGGGAAAAAGTCGCGAAAAAGTTTCTCTCTCTGCAACACTTTGAAAAAATGGCGGAAGAAACAGTGAAGAAGAAGACAACCTCTATTTATAGGGAAATATAGGCAGTAAATGCCAGGCGCGTGAGGCGAGAAATTCTACTGAACCGTCGCAGGATTCGAGAACGCGTGAGCACGCCGCCCAATATTCTTGCGCCACGCGTCCTCTCACATGATGACACCTAAAGACCAGGGAGGCGGTGCGACACGACTCCCGAAGAGACGTCTGTTCAAAAGATTTTATCCTCCCAACAAGACAAACCGGATCGGCCTCAACGTCGAACGACTCCAGCCCCGGCCAGCTCGGCACGGCCCTGGACTCGGGGGCCCTTGTTGGTACCCCATCCTACTCAGCATCCACGTGGGCACACCAGGCAGCTGAACCGGCCGAGCAGAACCCGGAATCGGACCGGACAAAAAACCCGATTTCCAACCGGACTCGCTAAAAACCGGTACGGACGGTGACTCCCGGGCCGACCCGGTATCCGATCCCGGAAGGCCGAGCAGAGGAAGGACGAAAATGTCCCGGTTTAAGATTTCGGCGGGGCCGGCCCGAACGGCGGCAGACCCCGAAGCCGACCTGAGCGGCGGGGAACCCGAAGGCCGACCCTGTCGGATAGACATCTCCGGAAGTCGGCAAAACAGACCCGCATGCCAATTAACGCATGCAGTCACGCCCCTTCCCAAGACACTCCTTATAGGTCGCCACGTGTCCCCGATGTAAATGCAGACTGACAAGTGTTATGGGCATATTCCCCAAACATGCGCCACCGGTATCATCTCCCACCGGCCTGCACTGCCTATATAAAGGGGAAATGTACAGTAAAAAAAGGACTTTTGGAATTCTAGGCATTAATAAGAGAGAGAAAAAAGAGAGATAAAAGAGAAATCGAAAAAGAATATAAAAGACTTGTAATTAACAAGCAAATTGGATAGACCGGCGCACATTATTACGTTCGGTTCTATGCCATCGAAAGGTCATTAATAAAAATTTAGTGATCAACTATCCCCCACTTTATTTGTTATTTTCTACGTGTCCTCGACCCATTCGTCCAGGTCATTACACGTGACGTTGACCAAATCAGACGTCAACAAAAGGAATAAAGTACTTACTACTACATTGTATTGGAGTAAAATGACATAAACCTCCAATATTAAAAACAATAAATCAAATTGAAGCCGAGTGACAACAATGCATATCATAGACCCGAGTTTATGATCCATAATGAACTGGTAATAAATATTGATACAAATGCTGATCTATTGGTACCTAATGATCAAAGGCCTAGAATTGTGCACGTGTATTTTAGAAGGAAGAGAGGGGCAATTGTGGAAAGTGGCTAGTATTTCTGTTAGAAGAGAGAGAATAGAATAAATAGAATAGGGAGGGACGTCATTTGCATGTTATGTTATTTCTTTTGTTGTGTGGCTCAAAGCTTAGCTTGAGAGAGGGATTATCCCTGGAACCCTTTTTTGTATTTCTTCATCTGATTTCAATTCAATTCTCCCTGCTTCATCCTTAATTCTTCTCTAATATTTGATTACAAGTTCTGTGTTCCTATCATTGGTCCGACCTGCCTTCGATCTGCCGTTTCCCTTTTCGTTCTCCATGGAAACTCGATCATGCAATCCGATTGGATCAACATGATGAGAACATTCAACGCCTTGATCGATGTGGTGATATCAAATTGTCGCTCAACCGAGAAGCTCGAAAATGTCAATTCCGTAAGGTTATGTTGGGATGGGTGAAACAACAGAACAAACAACCTCAATTTTCGGATGGGAAGGAAGGATCATTTTCGACTATGTTTTCCATTAAGGGCGATGATCCACTGGAGATGGTGAGCGTACTCCTCTAAATCTACCTCCGATGGGTTACCTTGGGCGGTGAAGAAAATCAAACTTCCAGAGTTCTATGGCTTTGATCCACAAGGTGGATTCGTAAAGCAAAACTCTACTTCGACATTAACGGTACCTCCTAATTTACGTATTCGTTTGGCTCAACTTAGTATGACAGAGTGGCTCAACACCGGTTTTCCATTCTTCTACAAGTTCATGATTCGTTAACACGGGATCAGTTTCAATTGGAATTGTTGCGGCGATTTAGTGGATTGGAAATCAAACCCTTATGAACAATTAGCAACGATTAAACAAAATTCATCGATTCATGACTATATCGATGATTTTGAATACTTATTGTCCCTGGTTCCTCGTTTGCGAATCGCGAGGCATTAGGCTATTTTGTAGCGAGGTCTTCGTGACGAGGTGAAGCGTTGGGTGCGATTACATCGTCCTTCTTCTCGCTTGGATGCCATGTATTTGGCTAAGGATGTCGAGGAAATGCTCGGCCGTCATCGGGAGGAATTTCTCGATTTCGTTTAGATATCAACAACGAGCAGGTCGAGTCCTTTTCTTCCGGTGATCGTTCTTTGGGTCGTAACGAGTCTCGTGGGCGATTTCTCCAAAATCGGGTAATGGGCTGTTGTGGGGAGCCCATTCGAACCTTGAACACCAATCGATCATTGGGCCTGCTTCATCGGAGATATCTGTCTTAAATCGGGATCGTGGAGTTCGATCGCTTACTCGTCTTGAATGGGAGGAGCGGCGGAAAAAGGGTTTGTGCTTTCGATGTGGCGGCAATTCGGTCCCGCACATAAGTGCCCGAAGGTAAATTACGTGTGTTGCTACTCGGAGACGATGAGTATTACGATGATGGAGGTTCCCAATTTCGATTTGATGAACTTACGGTGGTGGACGATTTAGAATCGCCTTCAATTCCTCAAGGTTCTGTTCGGTGTTGGAATTTTTGGAGCTCAATCTTCCGTTTCGGTGGGAAGACAACGAAACTCGACGGCTCTCTTATGCAAATTCGGTGGTAATTTTGGTTGACAGTGGGGCTACCCATAATTTTGTGTCGACAAATTGGTTCATTCTCTGGGATTACCTATTACTTCTTTCAAGGTATACGAATTCAACTTGGGGATGGTTATCGTGTTTTAATCACTCAACAATGTTGCAATATTTCTGTCTCATTGGGGGCTTGTTCTTTTTAATTAATGCTTTAGTTTTTGACACCGGGATTTGGATATGGTGTTGGGTATGGATTGGTTGCAATCTTTGGGAGAGGTAACTCATAATTGGCGTGATTCTTGGATGCGTTTTATGTATAATGGTGTTTGGGTTACTCTTAATGGTGTTCGTTCTTCCTCTCGGCATCAAGTTGCGTTACATAAATGGTTGTCTTGTGTTGATCAAACTCACTGGGCACTTCACTTCCCTCTTTTTCTTATCTATGGTCTCGATGGATTGTCTTTATCCCAACAACATGATTTGCGGTGGTGTTGGATGCTTGTAAAGTCGTTTTTAATGCCTTAAGCGAGTTACCCCTGTTCGTTCTCACGATCATAGTATCACCCTTATGAATCCTAATCAACCCATTTGTGTACGACCTTATCGATATCCTTATGTCCGTAAAGTAAATTGAGAAACAAGTTCAAGAGCTTCTTGCGTTAGGAATGATCCGTCTAGCAAAAGTGCTTTTCGAGCCCCGTTATTTTGGTTTGCAAGAAAGATCAAACTTGGCGTATGTGCGTTGATTATAGGGCCCTTAATAAGGCTACCGTTCCCGACAAGTTCCCAATTCCCATGGTCGAGGAACTCTTGGATGAGTTACATGGGGCACGGTTTTTCTAAATTGGATTTGAAGTCGGGCTACAATCAGTTAAATGCAACCTGACAGTATTGAGAAAACGGCATTTCGTACCCACGATGGACACTATGAGTACTTAGTCATGCCCTTTGGACTTATGAATGCACCCTCTACATTTCAAGTTATTATGAATGAGATTTTTCGTCCATTATTGCGTCGCGGTAGTCATTTTTTTGATGATATCTTAATTTATAGCTCTAGTTGGGATGCACACTTGAAAGACTTGCAACAGTTCTCGGTATTCTACTTACGCATCGGTTTGTAGTTAACCAAAAAAGTGTTATTTTGGTCACACTTCATGGAATACCTTGGTCACATCATTTCGGGTGACGGAGTGTCCATGGACCCTAGTAAAGTCATTGCTGATTTTGGATTGGCAGTTCCACAATACATTAAAGAACTTCGTGGTTTCCTCGGTCTTCTAGCTATTACCGTAAGTTTGTCAAACATTATGGAAGTATTGCTCGTCCTTTATGATTTAACAAAAAGATGGTTTTCATTGGAATGAGTCTGCTCAAAAGGCATTTGAGGCCTTGAAATTGGCTCTCGTTTCAGCTTTTGTTTTAGCCTTACTGATTTCACCATTCCCTTTGTGGTGGAATGTGACGCTTCGGGACGTGGTATTGGGGCGGTCTTAATGCAACAAGGGAAGCCACTTGCTTATTTTAGTAAAGCTTTGAGTGATAGGAATCGCCAAATCTGCTTATGAACGTGAGATAATGGCCTTGGTTTTAGCCATCAACATTGGCGCTCTTATTTGTTGGGCACCACATTCGTTGTTTACACCGATCGGAAGAGTTTGCGCCATCTGCCCGGCAACGAATTACTACTCGACCAACGATTGGGTTGCTAAATTGCTTGGCTATAACTTTGATATTTGCTACAAACCGGAAGAGAAAATCGTGCGGCGGATGCTTTGTCACGCAAGGCGGTCTCGTGAGTTTTCCACTCTTGTTTGAGAACCCTTATGGTTACAAGGATCTCAAATGGTGGAGGAAGCCAAGAAGGATGTTACAATCCAAAAATTATGCAAGCTGTTTGGAAGGCACCAACGTTCCTCGGGATTTTCGTTGCATCGAGGGTCTTATATTATAACAATCGCTTAGTCATTGCTCGTACTTGACTTTTATCCTGCTTTACTACGTGAGTTTCATACCACTGTTTCGGGGCCATTCGGGATATTATCGTACTTATCGACGGATAGCAACCAATCTTTATTGTCGGGTATGATTAAAGATGTAAAGAAGTTTGTTCGGGCGTGTGACATTTGTCAAAGATGCAAGACGAGTGCCACTTCCCTGGTGGTCTTTTACAACCATTAAACATTCTGAAGCAATTTGGGAGCATCTTTCAATGGATTTCATTTTGGGGTTGCCTAAATCAAAGGGATTTGATCTTTGTGTTGGTTGTGGTGGATCGACTCTCTAAATACAGTCATTTCGTGTTGCTTAAACACCCCTATCTGACAAGACGGTGGGTGAGGTTTTTGTGAAAGAAGTGGTTCGTCATCATGGCATTCCCAAATCTATAATTAGTGATCGGGATCCCTTGTTTATCGATCGCTTTTGGCGGGAGATTTTTCGTGCCCAAGGCAGCGTTACATATGAGCTCCGCTTATCATCCAGAGACGGATGGCCAAACGGAGGTAATCAATCGTTGTTTAGAGACGTATTTACGGTGTTTTGCCACCGATCAACCTCGTAATTGGTCGGTGTGGATTCCTTGGGCGGAATTTTGGTATAATACTACGTTTCATGCTTCCACCTACTACCCCATTTGAAATTGTGTATGGTCGATCTCCTCCTTCGTTGTTCATTTCATTCCGGGGAGGTGCGTGTTCAAACGGTGGCTCAAGAGCTTACGGATCGAGATGAAGCTTTGAAGCAATTAAAGCAACATCATTATGCGCTCAATCGGCAATGAAGGCACAAGCCGATAAAAAGAGGAAAGAAGTTAATTTTGTGATTGGGAATGGGTTTATGTGAAGTGAAACCTTATCGTCAAACTTCGATTGCAAGTCGTATTCATCGAAGTTGTCGGCTAAGTTTTGGTCCCTTCAAGATTCTCGACAAGCTTGGACTGTGGCTTACAATTTGGATCTCCCTCTACGTCGAAAATTCATCCGTCTTTCACGTGTCGCTTCTTAAAAGGCGATTTACCTTTGTAGAACGAGTTTGCCTCTGATTTGGAGTTGGGAGTTGATGATGTGTTGACCCGTTGGGTGTGTTAGCTCGACGATCTCTCAATAATTTTCGGGAACCAACGGAGCAGTGGTTAATTCATTGGAAGAGTCAACCGGAAGAGGAAGCTACTTGGGAGGATGCAGTAACTATTCAGAGTCAATTTCCTACTGTCAGTCTTGAGGACAAGACTTTGTTTGAAGGCGGGAGTAGTGATACAAATGCTGATCTATTGGTACCTAATGATCAAAGGCCTAGAATTGTGCACGTGTATTCTAGAAGGAAGAGAGGGGCAATTGTGGAAAGTGGCTAGTATTTCTGTTAGAAGAGAGAGAATAGAATAAATAGAATAGGGAGGGACGTCATTTGCATGTTATGTTATTTCTTTTGTTGTGTGGCTCAAAGCTTAGCTTGAGAGAGGGATTATCCCTGGAACCCTTTTTTGTATTTCTTCATCTGATTTCAATTCAATTCTCCCTGCTTCATCCTTAATTCTTCTCTAATATTTGATTACAAGTTCTGTGTTCCTATCAAATATACTCTTTATATTTCATTGAAAGCTTGATAGAAAGTGTATATTTAACGTATTTTAAATAATGATTGGTGTGAGTGAGCGACAGGAATTAAAAAGTAAAAGATGGTTGTTTGATTTAACTGTATAAATGTGTTAATTGTAAAGTTTCTCAAGAGACAAAAATAAAAAAGAAATAAGTGCAGAATTTCGAAAAGAAGAGATTGCATATAAGAAATAAATGAATAAATAAAATAAATTTTCCGACAAATCGATCCATCCATATCTTAATCCATGTTGAATCATGACAACTCCCCGCGACCACCATGATCAGACTCAGTTCGAGTAATCGCGACACCCAACAAACCACAAGGTATGGGTCCCACAATCGTGATTTTCGCATCGATCGGTGGTCTAGGGCAATGCCGGTGGGCGGAGCGTACACTAAGAGAAAATTAGTGATCAGTCGATCAATTAGAGTAAAAAATAAATATGTCAATTACTCATTTATTTTCTATATTTCCTGAAAACGTAGCCATTTTATATTAATTTAAAAATCAATAACCCAAATTTGAAAAATAAAAATCCCATTAATAGAAAACTTAAAAATGAAAATGAGGGTTTTTGAGGTTGGAATCCGTGACGAGTATCAGGCTGGAAAAAATAGAAGCAGGCAGGAAATACAGAAGGGGGTACGATACGAATGATGATTCCAAAGTGAGAAAGACATATGAGGACAGACGTGTCTTTACTCTTTACCGTTCCATCAAAACAAACGCCTCCCCCCAACCCCACTTGACACCATGCCTCTCTCTCTCTCTCCTCTCTCTCTCTCTCTCTCTCCTCTCACACCCACCCACCAACCAAAATTAAGCAGAAAAGGTCAAAATATTCGTAATTCCCCAAAACCCAATATTTTTAATAATGTGAATTTAGTAGTAATATTCCTATGTAGAGACTGTAAAATGTCCAATCGCCAGCGGTAGGCTGCACAAGTCCCACTCCCACACAACACTCAAACCTACGTCAGCTAATTACTATAGTAGTATATACTTTGTGTTGTCAGTATTTTTTCTGTAATTCTGAGAAATTTTAGGGCAACATCCTGAATTACCCCCAAACACACTCGTACTTTATGAATGTTGTACTAGGTGTTTTATTATTAATTTTATTATAATATTATTATTAATATTTTATCTATAAAGCATGTATTACAACACCCACATAGCACGGGATGTGTATGAGAGTGTGGTTAAGAGTATTGCCCTATCACCCCTCGTAATTCTATTGTTATAGGTTTTATACGTCTATATATAATTGTAACGAATTTTATCTACTAATTTAACAGATATTTAGAAAATGAATGGATGATAACGAGAAAAATATAAATGTTGGCATTTGAGATATCATTTTTTTTTTATTAAAATAAAGGGTACTTTTGTATGCTCATTCAATCTCTTAAATGATGATTCAATTTCCACTTTTTTAATTAAAATAAAGGATATCATAGAAGATTATAGAAATTGACTTGTATTTTTAACTCATTCAATCTCTTAAAATGACGTGTGTGTGTGTATATACCAATAGCTAATGTAGTATTTCTTTTAAATAATGTGTTTGCAAGGATAGAACTAAATCAATACCAATTCACTAGAATTACGAATTTTGATTCCGACTCTTGGCATTATGAAGTGTGTAAATATTAAAATTTTTTGTTTATTTTTGAATTGAGAATTCTTACTTTTGATGTATATGTCAATCATATCGGAAAAATAAATAATACTCCCCTCCCTCGATCAAAATTTGACGCATAGTATATATTTGATGTATTTTAAGGGCTGTTTGGTAGTTGCTGAATGATTTAGTGCAGAATGGTTGAGAGGCTCTGTATGGTTGAGTGCAGAATGAAATTTGGTTGTTTGGTAACTGTTCTGAATGGTAACTCTGAATGGTAACAAATTATCATTTTACCCTTCTGTATAAAAGTAGCGATTAAAAATCCCATTTTTCCTCCCCTTGCGTATCGAAACCTCTCATTTTTATAAATAAAAACCCTAATTTTTATAAATAATTATGTATAATATTTTTAAATTTAATTCATTTAAAATAATAATAATAATAATAATTATTATGATGTATAATATTTTTAAATTTAATTCATTTAAAATAATAATAATAATAATTATTATTATTATTATTATGTATAATATTTTTAAATTTAATTCTTTTGAAATAATAATAATAATTATGCATAATATTTTTTAATTTAATTAATTTAAAATAATAATAATAATTATGTATAGTATTTTTTAATTTAATTCATTTAGAAAATTATAATAATAATTATGTCTAATATTTTTTTATTTAAATTCATTTAAAAAATAATAATAATAATAATTATGAATAATAATTCTTAATTTAAGAGGAGGGGTAAATCTGGAAATTGTTTGCCTCTTAATGGTTGAGAGAGAGTATGGATGCTTAATGGTTAAGAGGTTATTGTAACCATTAAGAGGTCATATTTTTTTTGCCAAACAGTCCTGATCTCTTAGCGATTCAGAGGTAGACTCTTAATGTAACCATTAAGAGCCAAACAAACAGCCCCTTAGATAATAATTGGTAGAGGTGGTCAGTGGGTCGGGCCGATCCAGCCCGGGTTTTCTAGAATTGCGGGTCGGCCGTGAGCCAGCCCACTGGACACCCGGCTATCCCGATCCCAAACTCTCGGCCAGGCTCGGCCACTGGTCCGCCACCTAGCCTGCCAGGTGGTGATCATGACCCACCCGCAACCCCGCCCCCAACCCACCCACAGTCTGCCCTAGCCCACCCTAACCCACCACAATTTGAATGGGGTAGGGCCGAGAACATGCCATGTGGCACCAATTGATTGGTTGGTGCAGTAGTCGTTGCCCAACGGCCAGCCCATGGAACAGACTGGGCCCGACCGGGCCTAACGGCCAAAATTTTTTTTTTTAAATCATCTTATAAATATCAATACCCTCTTAACCATTTTTCCACACCAACAATACTATTCTCTCTTCTTCTAAATTCTCAAGTTTCACAACTCTCAATTTTACAATTCTCAAGTTTTCACAACTCGTATTATTATTTTTTTTATGTAACTTTGTATAGTTATATTAATCTAAATCTATTTTTATTAAAAATATACTATGGCGGATGGATCAATGAACGTTCATCATGAAGAATCCGGCGATAATTATACCAGCATATCGGTAAGTTTACTATTTCTACTTTATAATATTTTTTTTATGCTTACTAGAGTTTATTTATTTAGTACGTATTATTATAAATTGTTATTAGTTCACAATCTCCCTCAAGACTCTACCACCATGCCACCTTCATCCGAATCTATGGATGAAACTTCAAACAAGAATAAAAACTTATGGGATTTTGTATTTCATGAAATGACTCTCGGTACCGTACCAACGCATTGTAAAATGATTTGTCTTGTATGCAAAATCAAAAGAAAACTACTACTTTTCGTGAAAGATTGGTATTGTAACCGGAACACTAGCTCGTCATTTGACAAATGAACATGGTATGACTAAGGATAATCATGATTAAGAACGTTCGGATGATCAGTCTCAACTATCTGGCTATTATCAAAAGCGCCCGGTGGAAGTATGCCTTTCGTTTACAATCAACAAAAATTAATTGATGGATTTGCTAAATATGTTACTCTTCATGAATTGCTTTTAAGTCATGATGAGAGTGAATACCCTCACCAAGGAATGCTCTTAAATGTCGTATTCAACAACAATATTATATTCAACGTGCTCAATTTAATTGAACTTTTTAAAATATTTGAAGGTTGTATATGTCTTAATAGTGATTGTTGGACTTCTCCAACTCATGAACCTTATCTTTCCATTAATATTCATTAGATTGGAAATGAATATGTGATAGAAAATCTAATTATTGCTTTTGATAGTATGGAGGAATCACATAAAGCTAAAAATCTAAAAGATAAAATAATTGAATGTTGTAAGGAATTAAATATATTTGATGAAGTGCTTTCTCTTTCTCTTGATAATGCGGCAGTGAATAATAAACTTATGGCATATTTGTTGAACGAATCGCCTTTACTTGCAAACAGTGTTTTTATGCATATTAAATGTTGTACTCATGTCTTGAATTTGTCAGCTAAAAAAGGAATTGATATGATTTCGCCTTTTTTAAATCTGACTAGAAAAATAATAAAAAAGCTAAGATTAAGTCAATATATTAGGAGATATTATAAACATCTATGTAAGAAACATAATTTAAAAAAAAAATGGAGCATTGTTACACCTGTCTGGTAGAATTTTAGTTTTAAATTGTTTGATGATGTTATTTCGTACTCAATTATATAACTCCGATCCCAAATATTTAGCCGAACAAGACCCCATAACTGAGGCTTATTGAGAACTTGCTACGATCGTTCATAATATACTACGTGCTTATAATAATTCCATATGTTTATTTTCTTATATTTATGAACCTAATGCGCACTTCGTTATTTTCGAATGTTGTAAAATTGTTGGTTCTTCAAGTGAACACCATATATATATATATATATATATATATATATATATTTATCTCAAGTTATTTCCAAAATGCAAGAAAAATATAGAGTATTTGGCACAATTTTCTTATGGTGTTGCATGCCTTATTGACCCGAGTGTGAAAAAGAAATACTCGGTGATATTCTTGATTATTAATATAATGCATTAGGTAATACTTCTTTTGATAGTGAGGGGTACGTAAATGAATGCGTCAAAATGTTAGCTTCATTTTTTGATTTGTACATTAAAAAAATAAAAATTGCAGGTTCTAGCATCTCTCGGTTAACTTAAAAAAATAAAGGTAGGTTTGATCAATTTACATCTTCAATTCTGTTCAAAAAACCAAAATCGTCATCAAGCTCTACTTCTTCAACTTATTATGGTCAAATCTTAAATGAGTATTTTACGTGTTCACATGGGAATTACGTGAAAAACAATATCATATATTAGCTAGAATTACAAGGGATCCCTTTTCGTTCCAGCCTCTACAATTGTTTCGGAGTCCGTTTTTAGTGCAGGTAGAACAGTTATAGAAAATAAACGGACATCTTTATCGCCCGATGTTGTGAAGAATTTGGTATGTAAAAAGATTGGGAACAAGTAGAAAAACGTCAACAAGGACGGATGGAAGAAGAAGACGAACACGAAGATGATGATTCGTGGATGATGATGGATTCTCATCCGAATCGGGAGCTTCGGCGAGTGACCAACACGACGATTGAGTACATCATCCTACCTTCAGGTTCCAAATAAGTAAAGAGATAAGTAAAAAGAACTACGTGTACTTTAATTCCCTGTGATACGTTGGCAACTTAATTTTAAAAATTAGATTAAATCTAAAAAATAATCTAATTTTTATAAATTAAGTCCAAGTCCAATTTTTTCTCCTTTCTTCTCATTTAAATTAATATTAATATATTTAAAAATTCAAAATGAATTTTCTTAAACAGATTGAAACAATTTTTTTTACTAATTTTACATTTTTTTTTATTCAAAATAGTTTTTTCTAATTATTTTTTTAATTAATATTAACTATTTTTCTTTTTAAAATTCAAAACAGATTTTTTCAAGTTGATTTTTAATTTAATGTTAATATATTTTTAAATTTAATTTTGTTGTTGTATTAAAATTCGGTCCGGCCCGGCCCAGACCAGTCCAGGCCCAGTCCGCCACAAATATGGGTCTGTTCTGGGCTCCCTAGTCCCATCCCGGCGCGCTCCAACCCGGCCCAGACCCAACGCATCCCGGCCCATGACCACCTCTAATGATTGGTATAAGTAACGATAATAAATGTGTGATAAATATTAAAAAGTAAACCGTATTGATGAGAACTACGTGGTGGAGATTAAAATGTAAAATATAATTATTTAATTTAATTATAAAAAGTGACGTATAGTATTTACGGATTTAAAGAAGAGTGAGAATTAATTGGTATTTTTAAAATATAAAAAGAAAGAGAAGAAAGTAGTTGCTCTTTGTAAATATAAAAGTGAAATAAGAAAGTAATTTTCCTTTTTAAATGTAAAAATAGGAGAGAGAGAGAGAGAGAGAGAGAGAGAGAGAGAGAGAGAACATAAAATAGATAAGTAATATGTGAGAGAAGTTATTATTTGAGAATTTAAATTATAAATATTAAGATAAAATCTAAATTTCCTCTAAATTTTGAGCTCACAAAATATATTCAAATAAATCTCAATTCTACTTGGAGTACAGAGTACGTTTATGTAGTCCCGATGCTAGTTGAGAACTTATTTTTCTTTTCATAGATTAAAAATTTAAAATGTTCTGCGGTCATAACTTAATTTCGAATTAACGATTTAGTCTTTATCTTTTTTTATCTGCATTAAATCCTTTATCTTTCAAATTTAAAGCAAAGTCATCCTTTTAGTTGGTCTCGTTAACTATTATGCAGGTGGTAGTTAAGTTCTTGTTATCACCTACGTGGTATAAACATTCCTACGTGTCAAATCCTCGACCTATGTGTCAAATCCTAACCAATAGTATTTTTAATTCGAATTAAATTAGGATTTTTATAATTTATATTTACTTTTTAATTATAATTTTCATTTAAATAAAAATATTTAATGAGAAATTAATTTTTAGGAACCACTGACAGGAGCTCCTCCGCCGCACGCCAAAGTTTCCTAGTCGTCTCCCTCCACCCCCTACACACCCTTGCCGCCGACAGGAGCCTCGCCGGAGGCAATCTCCTCAAAACCTCCCACAAAGAGTTCATCAGCAGCCCACCCGACTCATCCAGATCTGGATCCTCTTCCGACTCATCCACCCGACTCATCCAGATCGGAACTCCATAATTAAAAAAAATCGACAGAAAGAAGACGACCGTGGGGAGAGAAGAACCACGTCATCGGCGGCGATGGGGTTTCCACCCCTGAGGGAAAGAAACACGGTGGCGGAGACGAACCAGAGCGGGTTGGGTTCGGTGAGCTTTTCCACACAGTCGGCGCGATTGTCTCTGTCCACGGCATAGTCGGCGCGATTGTCCTCTGATGACGATCGGCACAGTCGGCGCGATTGTCCAAGGCAGCTCATTGCCTCTGTTTCTTCGCTGGGCAGGTAAAAAAAGAAAGAAAATAAATTCATTTAAATTCTTTTTGCAATTTTTTAGAAATTGGGTTTTGAGGGGGATTTGACACATAGGTTAGGGATTTGACACATAGGTCAGGGATTTGACACGTAGGAATGTTTATAGCCACGTAGGTGATAGTCGGCGGCTGCACCACGATAGTTAACGGAGACCAACGGAAAAGGATGACTTTGCTTTAAATTTGAAAGATAAAGGACTTAGTTGGTACAAAAAAAAGATAAAGGACTAAATCGTTACCTGAAATTAAGTTAAGGGACCGCAGGAACATTTTAGCCTAGATTAAACGACGTAACATAATGATTAATTTGCCTTTATTATTTAATTAGTCTAATCTCATAGAGAAAACATGATAGAAAATTAAAATAAATGAAATAAAATATTATCATGGAATACATATAATTTTATGTAGACAAAGATAGAAGTGTAGGAGGAATAAACTATGTAGAATGACTTATATTTTATGAACGGAAGAAGAATACACAAATTAAAATCAATAAATATACAAAATATATAATTTTAGTATCGGTCTAACGTCAGGTCAAATTTTCGTGGCCACGCGGTTGAAACTCCTTTTTTTTTTTTTTTTGGGTTTCATAGTTTAGTTCAAGTGCTCATTATAAATTACTAATCTCATTCAAATTGCACCAACTTCGAGGGATATAAGAAAAGGTTGTTTATAATATGATGACTGAAAGTTTCAAATGTAATCAATTAAATTAAATATTCCATCCATATCGTCGAGGTGCAATATCTAATAAAAGATGCGTCTCTTTATAAATACAATGTTTCACTAAATATTCAAAATCATATCAAATAATTATTTTTTATTTTTAATATCCATAACACCCTTCATCAAAAAAATTCACACTCTGTCCGACTGTCCCGTTCAAAATTTGACAAAGAGAATATGTTTGATGTATTTGAGAGTAAATTAAATATTCCATCCATATGTCCAAGTGCAATATCCAATAAAAAATGTGTCTCCTTATAAATACAATGTTTCATTAAATATTCAAAATCATATCAAACAATTATTATTTGTTTTTAGTGCTCACTACAGGCTCCATCAAACATTTTTATCTTTTAATCACTTTGTCCCGCTCAAAATTGAGTGAATATTTGAAAATAAAAATATTATAGTGAGTGTGTAGTAGAGATTAAAAAGTAATAAATGATTGTTTAATTAAATTGTTAAAAGTAATAAATGTAAAATTTTTAAAGAGACAAAAAAGAGATAAGTGTAAAATTTTGAAAGGGACAAAGGGACTATATCACACACGCAACATCAATACTTACAAATTTATGCATCTATAACATTTAATCAATCTACTAAATTTTTACTTAAAATGATGTGCTTCGGCTGGAACAGAGAAAGTAATACAGACAATCAATCACTTGACTTTGCATGTGATTATTGACCCGCACGTATTTAAATATGGATATGTACTTATTTAAATGTAAAATATTTTTCTAACTCTAAGTTTAAAAACAATAACTCAAATGTTTGGAGCCACCTATTCATTCGATTCACTTATTTTAACCGACTTGGATGTAATTAGATGACTATAGTAGGTAGCTTAATTGTAACTAGACGCTCATATGTAAATAGATGACTCAAATAGGTGACTCGAATGTATTTTAGGTGATTCTGGCGTAATCTTGGGGTCGAATAGTTGAGTCGATTGAAATTTAGGTGACTCGATTATGTGACTCATATGTATTTTGTGTTAATCGATTATACGACTCAAATGTGCTACTCGAATAAATGACTCAAATTTCTAGAGTAAATGTCAAATTTAATAATTTAAATCTAAAAAATATTATTAAAAGACAACAATAAATATTCTTATATTCAATTGAATGTACATACTCATTTATCCATTAACTATATCATAAATATATTTACTTAATTATCTCAAACACACTCTTATCATCGGTCTACTCTATCAATCTTTAATTTTACTCAAGTCGTAAAAATTGATATTCGGTCCTATTCCGTTTACTTTTTAAAAATTGAGTATTCGGATAATCGGAGAGTATGAGTACTCGGAGAACTAATCGGGATGAAATTTTAATTTCTTATATATAATAAAAAGAATAACTTAAGTTTATTTATTTAAGCATTATCGGTTTAATTCAGTTTTATTTATAAATAGATAAAACCTAATGATTTAAAGTAATAACAAATAAAAATGTTAAATGATTTTGAGCATATTTGAAATTATAAATTATCTTTATATCTGAATATGTATCCAATTATAAGGTTATTCGATATCATTTTATCGTAGTTTTTTATTAATGGAAACTGATAATAGTCATATTGATATATAACTTTATAAAAAAATAGACCACCTATAAAAAAATAAGTAATTTTTAATAAAAAACAACAAAATCCGAGTACTCTCGCGATTAGTCCGACTTTGACTCGAGTTTGATCAAAACCGATTTTTGACTTAAGTAGCCTCAAATCGACTCGATTGAGGATCGATTTTCCAGTACTTGTCCTAAACCAAATCAAACTAAACCAAACTAGAAGCGTGTAAAAATGCGGCCTCCTGTCTCTGTAAAAAATACAACTCTCTATCAATTACTAATATTTAACCGGGACCGAGGAGTAGGGTGGGCGACCGAGGAAAGAGCGGGAGCCTGAGTCAGGGAAATAAAAAGGTGGTAGGCGGGGCAGCACACAAAGTTGATTTGACCCCATTTAAAAATGGGCTAGGGGTAAAAACCGGGGCCTGTCTCCTTCAACTCGGACACCACGTAAGGCACCACCACCCCACGTGCCCACCTGACACCATTTATTACTTCCCACCTCTGTATCTCTACCTACTGCACCAGTACTACTGCTGGTTTTATTTCTCCTTTCTTTACGCATTATTCGTTATACTCGACAGTACGTAGCCAGTTACATCAAAATAGGTTCGTATACTCGTCTATTCTAATCGGATGTTTGCCAAAACAAGGTTCCATCCGTTTTGGCATCCACGTAAGCGCTTTCCGTCAGTTCAATCGTCCCGGTCGAGAAGACCAGAAGACAAAAGAACCGATTTTCGACCCCATTTAAATCCCGATTTTTAATATTTAACCGGGACCGAGGGCCGACCTCAGAGTCGGCCACAACGGATAAGTATCGCCAAAAGCATGAAGAACAGGCAGACATGACATGACGGAACAGGCACACAATGTTGGTATAATTTACTAAAAATTATATCGATAAATTCGAATTCATATAATTATACCATGAAGTATAATATTTGATGATTTTCCATTATATATACCTGTAGATCCAAAAGCTTGTCTTGGACTCGTCCGTGTCCGTCAAATAATGGCTTAAGGGATCACATGTTTTGAATCTCCTGTCTGTGCTGCAAATCAGAGAAGAACAAATTAGGAGGCAGATTTGTTAATGACGAAAGCATTAAAAAACTATATATATATATATATATATAATCAGATGAGGTAAATCCGAATGTGGGCGATGTTGAGTCCAGAAATCTGTCTCCTTAAAGCAAATTCGCCTCCACCGCAGTGCATAGCGTCTGCCTCCCAGGATAAAACAACATCTCGATGCGTTGATATATCGATCATCGCACCCTCAGCGAACTAGAATAAACCTGAACTACCGCCGACGCGACCCAAAATATGAATAGAAATTATTTCCGAAAATAAAATTTTGAAGTCGGGATTTTTGGGTGAAGAAAACGGACGAAATTTCTGTGTACAATAAGACCCCTCACATCTGTTTTTATAGGTGAAGATGAGAGAGAGACATGTGCTGGAGGAATTCTAAACCGACCAAAATTGGTATCTGGAGGAACTCTAAACCGATCGAAATTGGTATCTGGAGGAACTCTAAACCGATCAGGATTAGTATCTCAATACTTAACTAAACCGATCTGTTTAATTCGATTTTATCCGGATCCGAAAAATTCGGAATTTATTAATTGAGGTATTTTCGGTAAAATAAAATTTTACCGAATAAAATTGCAGTAAAAAGATAACTTCGAGACGCCGAGACAAATCGCCCAAATCGCCCAAATCGTCCTTCGACCGAGACCGAGCCGAGCCGAGCCGGACGGACGGACGGCGGCGGCGGCGGCGCGTGTGTGTGTGTGTGCGCGAGGGGCGCCTAGTCACACACCACACATGTCTCATTTTGAACATGCCTTTGTCCACATCTCCTTATATACTCACAATTTCTCCCTTCTTTTTCCAATGTGGGATAGCATCCCAAACCCATTTCTAAAGGGTTCATTTTGGAACATTATATCTCATTCACACCTCAATCATTTTGAAAGTTCTTACATGTTTTGGAAATCTCGTACGGAGTACTACGTATTCCAACTAAGTCCCGACTTTAACTCGTAGTCGAGCCCACTCAAAATTTCCTCTCAAATGGGCTGCTCAAAACATCCCATTTCCTCCATTTTATCTAATATTTCCAACACACAGGACATGCGAAACAGGCACACATGACAGTTAATACATTATGTCCTTTTCCCAAAGCAGTCCACAAAGGCCGTCACGTGTCTAAGGCACACTCTCTCTCACAAGTGTTTTAGACACATTCCCAGACATACTTCAGCTGTCGCCTGCGGATTGATCAAGACTTTCTATATATAGAAAGAATGTACAAAAAGAAAGGACTTTGAAAATTTGTCAGAAAGAGATAAAAAAGAGAGAGAGAGAAAACAAAAGAAGACTTGTAAAAGAACAAGCAATCAATATAGACTAGCTAAAAGCTCAGCTCGGCTCTATACTGGAATAATAAAATCATTTAAATCCCCTTGTCTTATTCATCCATATTTTTCTGTTTTCTACGTGGCTTCGACCCACCTAGTCCAGGTCAGCACACGTCACGTTGATCAAATCAGCAATTCAACAAATTGGCGCTACATACGTTCTTACCAGAACCATGACAAGATTGTCTCAATAGAGATATCTTACGAAAGTTCCAAAACCATCAACCCGCCGTGGAGGAAGAAAACCTCCTCAAGGTGGCAGAATGCTTTAAACACTCCGCGTTTATCCAGGGAATGACCGCCCTCATGGCACGAGTCACTGAAGGTGGAATCCTTCCGAAGCCCGAAGACCAGAGGGAGGCCCAATCTCGGACAACCCGTCCAGCCGCCCCTAGGCGGGATCAAAATAGAACCGTCTCCCGAGTCGTCGAGGAAGAGGCGGAAAGCCATGGTGAAAGCCCCCACCCTTCCCGGAATAGTAGACTTTCTCATCCCATATCGGTTTTTGATCGACTCGGAACAGGGAGGAGAACTGAAAAAATGGCACCGGCTCGGACCATTCAGAGTCGGGGCCGCAAAGAAGTAGAGGCTCCCCATCAATCCCGAGTCCCGAAGCAAACACTACCGCAAGCTTCAGGCGACAACTCAAGTGATATCGAGTTCCTAAAAAAACACCTCACGGAGCTTGAGAATAAACAACTCCAGTCATCTCAAAATTCTGGATGGCTTAACAGTTAGGAAAGCCCCATTGCCCCTTGTGTTTTAGCGGAGCATCTCCCCGAGAAGTTTTAAGGTTCCCCAAATTCCCCAATATAATGGGGAGACAGACCCCGATGCCCATCTTGGACACTACAATTCATGGATGGACCTACACGCGTCCCAAGATGCGTTCCATTGCCGGATGTTTTACCTAACTTTGGGGGAAAGGGCTCAAAGGTGGTATCGATCGCTACCCCACCACTCTATCCAGACATGGGCTTAGCTCACTGCGGAGTTCCGATCTCATTTTATGGGATCCCTAGTGCGCGCCGCTCTGCGGTCCTCCATCGCCTCTGTCATGCAGGGGCCAGACGAATCCCTCAAGGATTATATATATCGTTTCAATAAGCGGATATTGAAAACGAAACCTATGTTCGATGACGCACTGGCCATAATTGCTCAGGCCGGCCTCCTGAAAAATTCTTTTTTCCGTTGGACGGTGTGCCAGAACACCCCCCACACGTACCAGGAATTCCTGGAGCGCGCCAGCTCCCACATCCAGTCTTAGTCATGCCCGCAGATCCGCCAGGATCGAACGAAAAGGAAGGAGACAGGTACGACTCCTGGGAAGCCCGCCAAGAACCCCGACGGGAGAATAAGGCGGCTGGCTCCTCTATGACCACCACGATCGGAAATTCCAGGGGGCAAAGGACTGAGCTCATGGACAACTATGCTGAAATATATTCGGTAGGGGCCACGGACATATTCGACCAAATTAAAGACAAGGATTTGCTCTCGGGGCCCCGGCTGATCTACAAGGACCCGAAGGAAATGGATGAGACCCGCTTCTGTAAATATCATCAATCGACGGGTCAAAAAACAGAACAATGCCGAGACCTCGTCGCAGCCTTAATTACGGTGTGCGACGATACCGAGCTAAGGCAATTTATCCGGAACCCACTTCGGACTCGTCAGGACCGATCTCCCCAGGAAATACTAACTGCAATGGGGACATCGGCACCATGAATGACCGGCTCCTCCGGCACTATAAGATCGATCCTGACTCGGCACTATAAATGACCAGTTCCTCCGGCACTATAAGACCGAGCCTGACTCGGCACTATGAATGACTAGCTCCTTCGGCACTATAAGACCGAGCCTGACTCGGCACTATGAATGACCGGCTCCTCCGGCACTATAAGACCGAGCCTCACTCGGCACTATGAATGACCGGCTCCTCCGGCACTATAAGACCGAGCCTGACTCGACACTATGAATGACCGGCTCTCCCGGCACTATAAAACCGAGCCTGACTTGGCACTATGAATGACCGACTCCTCCAACACTATAAGACCGAGCCTGACTCGGCACAATGAATGACCGGCTCCTACGGCACTATAAGACCGAGCCTGACTCGGCACTATGAATGACCGACTCCTCCGGCACTATAAGACCGAGCCTGACTCGGCACTATGAATGACCGGCTCCTACGGCACTATAAAACCGAGCCTGACTCGGTACTATGAATGATCGGCTCCTCCGGAACTATAAGACCGAGCCTGACTCGGCACAATGAATGACCGGCTCCTCCGGCACTATAAGACAAAGCTCGACTCGGCACAATAAATGACCGGCTCCTCCGGCACTATAAGACCGAGCTTGACTCGGCACTATGAGTGACCGGCTCCTCCGGCACTATAAGACCGAGATTGACTGGGCACTATGAGTGACCGGCTCCTCCGGCACTATAAGACCGAGCCTAACTCGGCACTATAAGACCGAGCCTGGCTCGACACTATAAAACCGAGCCTGACTCGGCACTATAAGACCAAGCCTGACTCGGCATCATCAATGGAAGATATAAAAAAGAATACACAAAGGCCGAACCAACCCGGCCAGAACATCCAAAACAAAACAAGTAAACATGTACTGAAAATATAAGTTTATTCATTCGAAGAGTATTTTTAAAAAGAACATCCGGAAGAAAAAACTAAGGAAAAGAAAAGACTGGGGCACGCAGGCCATACATAAGACAAAGCCTAAAGACTACTCGGCTCCGCCACTCCGACCAGCCGCATGGAAGGACTGCCCTTCGCCTTCACTGGGAGGGGCCGAGCCCAAACCTCCAGCAGCCTCGCCGGCCTCCGGCTCTTCAGCTTCCAGTGGCTCAACATGCAGCCGGCCGTGTAACACCCCAAATCACGTAAGGGACGTTACACGCCGTAGAACCATCATAAAGTCTACCAGGCTACCACATGACAGATAAACCACAAACAAATCCCATAAGACACATTAATCATAGTAAAATAGGGCCGTGGCTTCGGCAAAAACATTTTAATCGAACTTCATGAAGTATAAGTCAAATACAAGTTCATTGCCCACACAGGGGACTTTAATCAAGTTTATAAAGTAACAAGTCTAACTCCAACACCCATGTAGATACTATGACAATACATAAAACATAGACTATAACCTCATCATCATGCTGGGCCATCATTTGCGTGCGTATCCCGTGCCAGCTCCTCAACTCGACCGACACTTGAAATGCATAAAACGCATTTCCCCCATTTAAGGGGTTAGCATTTGAAAAGCTAGTGCAAGTACACAATTACACTACATTATATACATGCACGAATCGACACAAGCAATCCATTTCAAGAAGAACATTTGTAATCAATATTCCGGAATATCACATTTACATCAAACAGTGTATCAACATGTTTCAACATCACAACTATCCACACTTGGTAACCCGCAGCCATACCCATTAGTATCGACCCCCAGAGGCCCCGTCAGACCGTCCCCGGGTGAGAAACCACTTCCGCGGCCGTACCCATTAGTATCGTCCCCCCAGAGGTCCCGTCGAACCATCTCCGGGTGGAAGAACAATAACACACGCACCCAAGTCCACTTCCGTGTCCGTACCCATTAGTATCGGCCCCCAGAGGCCACACATGCCATCCCCGGGTGGAAGAACGACAACACAACTAGGCAATAATACAATTTACATCATTCGCATCAAAACCGTACACACATAACGGAATGTAATACATATACTTGCCTTAAATAACACGACGTGAAGGAAACAGTGAAAGGAAAGGTTTAGGTCCGAATAATCTTCACGAATCCGTTCCTAACACGATAACGATATACAACCTATCTCAATGTTGTGAAAACGTAGGAATTCATCCTAGATCTACCCGATGGGACAATTCGTCGAACACTACTAGGGTATCCTCGAGTATATTGACGAATAATGGAAAGATCTGAATTTAGTCTACAATTCCTCAAGGAAAAATGAAGGATTACAAGTATACAATTGAAGTCTAGCAATAATCTATGATGATTCGGATTAAAAGAGTCAAATCACAAGAAATCCCTAAAATTCCCCCAAAATCTCAAAACAAGATTTTTAGGGATTCTTACCTTGATTCGGGTGGCGGAAGATGTTAAGAACTTGAAGAATTTGCACAAGGAATGCAAGGATGTTAGTGGATGATAATATTTAATCGAAATCAGCTCTAACACTCGTCTGGAATCACCCAAAGCTGAAGAGAAGAAGTAAGGATGAAAAATGACGAAGTAGGGCTGTTGCTGTCCTATTTATATCAGACGCGCTTATCGCACGCTACGCACAAAGATTAGCGTGCGCTATCGGGGTGCCGAATGCCGTCTGAGTCTTCTGTCCTCCCGTTAGCGTACGTAGAAACAAGCTTAGCGTGCCATAAGGTTATCAACTAGCGTACATTAACACTCAATTAGCGTACGCTACTGGTTAAGTTCAGAAATACTGAACCTTCTGTCCAGTTCCAGGGTATTCTGCCGAGATGTAATAGCGTACACAAAAATGTAAGTCTAGCGTGCGCTAGTTTCACCCTCATAGCGCAAGCTACGGAAAAACGTTAGCGTGCGCTAACTGTTCCTGCACAGAGTACAATTAGGAAACTCGATCAGACTGTACCCGACTCGAAAGGCACGAAGCTTGACAGATACCAGCGAATAACGAGACATGACAAGAAAACAAAAACCTGCAAGCACAATCTCTCAATCGAATATACGATTCCGGCTACTGGGAGGTTTGAAATACGACAAGGGAGATAAAATTCCCTAAACTTATGGGAAATTACAAAACGGCCCAAACGTCCGAAAATCACGATACGATGTCGGATTTACAATACGAAGCTCACAACATGAACAACTCAACCATACGAACTCATGGAAACAAGGAAACAGCGAAATCAAATGAGTTTTATGAAAATCGAACGTACATGCGACAAAACATAACTCAAAACTAAAATACGTAAAAACATCTCCGAAACTCGTCCAAATGGAGAAACTCCAAGAACAAAATACATTCAGAATTCTAAAACAGTAACAAGCGAGTCGTCCGAAATGAATATACACCAAAATAGAAATTACCAAAATGGAAAGTACGGATATTACATTCTCTTCCCCTAAAAATAAGTTTCGTCCCGAAACTTACAATGCGAATAACTCGGGTTATCTCGACTTCATATTCTCTTCCGTCTCCCACGTGGCTTCCTCAGATCCGTGTCTCGACCATTGCACTTTAACCAAAGGAATGGTTTTGTGCCTAAGTTGCTTCACCCAATGCTCTAAAATCTGATCGGCGTCTCTTCGATGGTAATGTCGGGCGCCAACTCAATCTCTCCAAAATCAATAATATGGCTAGGGTCCGGCACATGCCTCCTAAGCTGGAAAACATGAAACACTTTATGCACGTGACTCAAGGACGGTGGCAAGCCTAACCGATATGCAAGCTCTCCAACTCTCTCTAAAATCTCGAACGGTCCAATATATCTCGAACTAAGGTTACCCTTCCGGCCGAAGCGGTAAACTTCCCGTGTCGGCGACACCTTAAGCAAAACATGGTCTCCCACATCGAACTCCAATGGCCGGCGACACGTGTCGGTATAAGACTTCTGTCGACTCTGGGCCATTAACAACCTATCACGAATCAAAGAAATCTTCTCTCTTGTCTCAACTACTATATCCGGTTCAGTACCAATCAACTCGGATGCATCACTCCAACACAACGGTGATCTGCACCTCCTCCTATATAATGCCTCAAAGGGTGCCATTTTGATCGAGGCGTGCCAACTATTGTTGTACGTGAACTCGATCAATGGCAAGTGTGACTCCCAATCATCCTTCCAGTCTAAGGCATAAGCTCTCAACATATCTTCCAGCATATGTATCGTCCGCTCCGATTGTCCGTCTGTCTGAGGGTGGTAGGATGTACTGAGTCTCAACTCACTTCCCAAAGCTCGATGAACAGCCTGCCAAAAATGTGATACGAACCGGCCATCTCGATCCGAAACAATACTCTTAGGAGTCCCATGCAACCTCACGATCTCTGCAATAAACACTCGTGCTAGTATCTCTGGTCCCCATGTATCTTTAATACCCAGGAAATGAGCATATTTGGTTAGTCGATCGACAATAACCCAAATCATGTTCACTCCAGTCCGAGTCCTAGGCATACCAGTAATAAAATCCATAGAAATGTCCTCCCACTTCCACTCCGAAATGGGAAGTGGTTGTAATAATTATGCGGGTTGATGATGCTCAATCTTAACCTGCTGACAGGTCAAACACTTCGCCACAAACTCGCTAACGTCCGTCTTCAAATTGCTCCACCAGTAGTTACTCCTTACATCCTTGTACATTTTGTTCGTAGCAGGATGTATGGAATAAGGCGTAGTATGAGCTTCACTCAAGATTTTGTCTCAACTCAATATCACTCGGTACACATAATCTGCCACGAAATCTCAAAATCCCATCATCCTGAACCACAAACCCAGGGACTTTCCCCTTCTTCACGTCCTCTCTCAACTGGACTAAAAATGGATCATCATATTGCCTCGCCTTAATATCATCAACCAATGACGAAGTGATTTCAAATGCACATAACTGACCCGGAACTCTCTGAACCCAAACCTAGATATCCTGGCAAATAAAACCCCCATGTATCCTGCTTTGAGGCGTAAGTACCTCCAACATCTATAGCGCCATCGGTTTACGACTAAACGCGTCTGCCACAACATTAGCCTTACCCGGATGGTAAAGAATTTCGAGGTCATAATCTTTAATTAACTCCAACCACCTACGCTGTCTCATGTTCAACTCCTTTTGACTGAAGATGTACTTCAGACTCTTGTGATCCATGTAAATCTTACACGACGACCCGTAGAGATAATGCCTCTAGATTTTTAACGTGAAGACGACTGCAGCCAACTCTAAATCATGCGTAGGGTAATTTGCTTCGTAAGGTTTCAACTGACGGAATGCATAAGCAATGACCCTATCTCTATGCATAAAAACACATCCGAGCCCGAGGCCCGAAGCATCACTATATACTACAAAATCCTCGTTCCCCTGAGGCAATGCTAAAACGGGTGCGGTAGTCAACCATCTTTTCTACTCATCAAAACTATCCTGCCTGTCTGCGGTCCACTCGAACTTCTGAGTCTTTTGGAGTAACTGGGTGAGTGGTCTAGAGATCTTAGAAAATTCTTCAACGAATCTATGGTAGTAGCCTGCAAGTCCCAGAAAACTTGTCACTTCCTTCACATTTATAGGCGGTTCCCATGCTGTCACTGCCTCTATCTTCTGTGGATCTACCCGAACTCCCTCCGCTGAAATCACATGCCCTAGGAATGTCACTTCCTTGAGCCAAAACTCACACTTAGAGAACTTTGCGTACAACTGTTCAGCTCTCAAAATGTCTTAACACAATCCGAAGATGTACAACATGCTCCTCCCGACTCCGGGAATAGATAAGAATGTCGTCGATAAAGACGACTACGAATTTGTCCAGATACTTAATAAAGACTTTGTTCATCAACTGCATGAACACTGCTGGGGCATTGGTTAGCCCGAAAGGCATAACCACGAACTCTTAATGGCCATATCTCGTCCGAAAAGCAGCTTTCGGTATATCACTGTCCCAAATCCTCAAATGGTAATAGACGTAACTCGATCTTCGAGAATACTGTCGCTCCTTGAAGCAGATCAAACAAGCCGTCAATTCGGGGCAAAGGGTATTCATTTTTTTATGGTGAACTTGTTTAATTCTTGATAGTCGATGCATAAACGAAGCGATCCATCATTCTTCTTAACAAAAAGCACAGGCGCAGCCCAAGGCGATTCGCTCGGTCGAATATACCCCTTATCTAACAACTCCCCCAACTTCTTCTTCAACTCTAACATCTCCGATGGTGCCATACGGTACGACGCTAGAGAAACAGGAGCCGCGTTCGGCTCTACATCAATAGGGAACTCAACTTCCCGCTGCGGAGGTAATCCCGGCAAGTCGTCCGGAACTACGTCAGGATACTCATTCACAACAACAGTCGATGACATGTCAACTCCACCCTCTTCTGCTTTCAAGGCGTAACACCAGTAGCCTACATAACCCTGGTTCAGAAGTTTCATCACCTTCAAAGCACTAATCACATTACCCAATCTACCCGGCTTACAACCGACGAGAATGTGCTCGGTGCCATCCTCAGCTACTATCGAGATGGTACGAGTCCGATAGTTCATGAAGGTACCGTGACGATCCAACCAATCGTCCCCGAGGATCAAATCCTCACCCTTAAGGTCTATGACAATAAGGTTAGAGGGCTAATCCCGGCTCCCGATCCTTACTGGACAATATCTAACTTACCGGTTCCCAACCATACGATCCCCACTAGGCATACCCACCACGAACGGTTCACACTCAAACAAGCAGTTAATACCGATACGACCAACACAATCCGAAGCAATAAAAGAGCTAGTAGCACCCGAATCAAAAAGCACCAAAACTCGATGAGAAAGGAACTGAGTGATACCTGATGCCACCGGAATGTCTGTCTCCTCCGTGTGTCTCATCTAATACAAACAAGGGTGAACTGAGCCCGAACTCGATGCCGCACGGGGATCCGGCTCACCCCGACTCCTACCACGGCCCGAACTCAAAGGAACAAGAGTAATTGGAGTACTGTACTCCTTATGAACGGTAGTGGTAGTCGGAGCTCTGGCGGCCCTGGTAGCCCTCTCGCAATGGACTGCCCGATACTCGGTCTGTCCGCAAGTAAAGCAAGTAACTAATGGAAATAGACAATCCTTCATCACATGTTCATACTGACTGCAATTAAAACAAACTCTGCCGCTAGATGTAGGGTAATGTACTGAATGGTTTCTCTGAGACCCTCCAGCCTGGTGAAACAGATTCTTCCCAGATATAGGAGCAGACTGAGACCTCGAAACTCGACCACCCTTACCGGCCGAGAAACTGCCAGTAGTCTTCTGTTTCTTAGCCTCGGAACCCAACTTTGAGTCCGGGACTGCCATCTCAATCGCTAGAGCGCGATCCTGATATTCTTTCAATGTGGCACACATGATTGGTGCCATGCTCTGTCTGATATGCGGCTTCATGCACATATTGAAGTAGCGAACTTTATCACCTCGGTCCTCACCTGATCTTTCACATAGCTCAACAGCTGATTATAGTTGATGATGGCCTAAGATATCGGTACATCCTGGGGCATAGCAGTGAAGAACTCCACGATCCTACGCTCCCGAACGGGAGGTGGACAGTATTCTGCTTCCATAGCAGTTTTAAATTCCTCCCAACTGGCTAAATGGTGTCTGGGCGTCACAGCCTCCCACCATTCCGCAGCTTCCTTATCCAGGAGGTACTGAGAAATATGTACCCTCCTGTCATCGGGACAAGCTACGACATCGAAAGTTCTGCCCATATGAAAAAGCCAATTCTCCCAACCGAGGGAGTCAGTAGAACCAGTGAATCGAGGGGGGTGCATCTTGGTCACTTTCTGAAGACACTTACTAGCTTCATCCTCTGGAGTCGGGGGCGGATGCTGACGCCCACCCTGAGCTATCTGGGCAAGCTGAGCTACTAACTGCTGAAGTACATCAGTAGCTCTAAGGTCTGCATTACTAACCGACAGTTGATCCTGACTGACTGACAAATTCTGCTGCCCGTCAGAACTCAGAGGTAGAGTGTTCGGAACTTCCTCACTGTTAGCACCACGACCACGGCCTCAGCCGTGCCCCGTAGCTGGTCTACCGCGACCTCTCAACATACTAAAGAAAAGAATTGATTAGAACAAGATCAGAAAAATTCACAGTTTACAAGGTTGGTACCACAATTTACAATTCCAATCGACACAAAGGAAATTAATTAAAGAAATAGAAGACTCGAGGAGACTTACAGCCACGGGTCGCACGAAGATATGGTAACACGATGATATTAGTCTAAACGACTGACTCTAACGACACGACTGACAGATCCAAAATTAACCAACAGCCTAGGCATTCATAACCTAAGGCTCTGATACTATAAATGTAACACCCCAAATCACGTAAGGGATGTTACACGCCGTAGAACCCTCATAAAGTCTACCAGGCTAACACATGACACATAAACCACAAACAAATCCCATAAGACACATTAATCATAGTAAAATAGGGTCGTGGCCTCGGCCAAAACATTTTAATCGAACTTCATGAAGTATAAGTCAAATACAAGTTCATTGCCCACACAGGGGACTTTAACGAAGTTTATAAAGTAACCAGTCTAACTCCAACACCCATGTAGATACTATGACAATACATAAAACATAGACTCGAGCCTCATCATCATGCTGGGCCATCCTTTGCGTGCGTATCCCGTGCCAGCTCCTCAGCTCGACCGACACCTGAAATGCATAAAACGCATTACCCCCATTTAAGGGGTTAGCATAAGAATAGCTAGTGCAAGTACACAATTACACTACATTATATACATGCACGAGTCGATACAAGCAATCCATTTTAAGAAGAACATTTGTAATCAATATTCCGAAATATCACATTTACATCAAACAGTGTATCAACATGTTTCAGCATCACAACTATCCACACTTGGTAAACCGCGGCCGTACCCATTAGTATCGACCCCCAGAGGCCCCGTCAGACCATCCCCGGGTGAGAAACCACTTCCGCAGCCGTACCCATTAGTATCGGCCCTCATAGGTCCCATCGAACCATTATCGGGTGGAAGAACAACAATACACGCACCCAAGTCCACTTTCGTGGCCGTATCCATTAGTATCGCCCCCTAGAGGCCACACATGCCATCCCCGGGTGGAAGAACGACAACACATCCATGCAATAACACAATTTACATCATTCGCATCAAAACCGTACACACATAACGGAATGTAATACATGTACTTGCCTTGAATAACACGACGTGAAGGAAACGGTGAAAGGAAAAGTTTAGGTCCGAATAATCTTCACGAATCCGTTCCTAACGCGATAACGATATACAACCAATCTCAATATTGTGAAAATGTAGGAATTCATCCTAGTTCTACCCGATGGGACAATTCGTCAAACACTACTAGGGTATACTCGAGTATATTGACGAATAATGGAAAAATCGGAATTTAGTCTACAATTCCTCAAGGAAAAACGAAGGATTACAAGTATACAATTGAAGTCTAGCAATAATCTATGATAATTTGGATTAAAAGAGTCAAATCACAAGAAATCCCTAAAATTTCCCCAAAATCTCAAAACAAGGGTTTTAGGGATTCTTACCTTGATTCGGGTGGCGGAAGATGTTAAGAACTTGAAGAATTCGCACAAGGAATGCAAGGATGTTAGTGGATGATAATATTTGATCGAAATCGGCTCTAACCCTCGTCTGGAATCGCCCAAAGCTGAAGAGAAGAAGTAAGGATGGAAGATGACGAAGTTGGGCTATTGTTGTCCTATTTATATCAGACGGGCTTAGCGCACGCTACGCACAAAGATTAGCGTGCGCTATCGGGGTGCCGAATGCAGTCAGAGTCTTCTGTCCTCCCGTTAGCGTACGTAGAAACAAGCTTAGCGTGCGCTAAGGTTAGCAATTAGCGTACGTTAACACTCAGTTAGCGTACGCTACTGGTTAAGTTTAGAAATACTGAACCTTCTGCCCAGTTCCAGGGTATTCTGCCCAGATGTATTAGCGTACGCAAAATGTAAGTCTAGTGTTCGCTAGTTTTACCCTCATAGTGCATGCTACGGAAAAACGTGTTGGAACATTTTTGTTCCATACATGCATTAATAGTATTTTGATGATTAAGTTGATAAACAAAACAAAACAACAAAGAGACGAAGCAAAGCATCGAAGAAGACAAAGTCGCAAAAAGGTGTTCTGAACATGTATAACGTACACAACAGAATGATCATAACGTACGTAAAATGCTAAGCCTAACGTACGTAATATATAGTTGATAACGTACGTAATGCAAAGGTTCTAAGTTCAAACAAGATGAACGTTGGAGATGACGTCATGACATAGGTCAGCAAGCAATGGACATATTGACCTTATATAACGTACGTAAAGGGGTGTTGATAACGTACGTGAAGGAAGAAATGAATGCTACTGGACTGAATCTGGGAGATGTTAACGTACGTAACCTGTATGTGTTAACGTACGTTAAATGGTTAACGGCCGTAATGGGAAGAAGGTAATGGCCGTAATGAAGGCACGGGGAGCTAACGGCTAGTAAAGCTTTGGAGGCTATAGATACCATGTTTATGGTATTGTTTCAGCACAACAACTTCAAGCAAACGATACATTCATCAGATATTGATATACATTATATTGTTGTTGTGATATTGAGTTTATATTGTTAGTTTGAGTGTTTATACATTCAACACATACACGAGAGGTAAAAGAAAAGATACGATTGGATTCGGTGTTATTAGGATCAAAGATCCAGCATTATTAGAAACGCAATCGCTATCTTAGTGAGGTTTATCTAGTACCGATAGAAAGCTAGAGCGGTTGATTCCTTGTCCGATAGAAAAGGAAAACGGTTTAACTTGGACTGACACAAAGAAAAGTACGAGTGGTATATCACGGACCAATAGAAGACGTGATTGTAACGGTTATCCCTCGACTAGAAGAGAGGTGTAGAGGTTTTTCTTCAACCTATTGAAGAAGATACCGAGAGAGGACGTAGGCTTCGTTAATAGCCGAACCTCTATAAATCCTTGTGTCGTTTATTTCCGCACCTTATTTTTACGCTTCCGCAACATAGCGCAATATCCGATTTGGTACCCAACAGAACGTTAGCATGCGCTAACTGTTCCTGCACAGAGTACAGTTAGGAAACTCGGTCAGACTGTACCCGACTCGAAAGGCACGAAGCTTGACAGATACCAGCGAATAACGAGACATGACAAGAAAACAAATACCTGCAAGCACAATCTCTCAATCGAATGTACGATTCCGACTACTAGGAGGTTTGAAATACGATATGTAACACCCCAAATTCATATAAGGGGTGTTACACGCCGTAAAACCTTCACAAGGTCTACCAGGCCAACACATGACTCAAAATTCACAGACAATACTCATAAGACATAATAATCATAGTAAAGTGGGGCCGTGGCCTCGGCCAAAACATTTATTCGGACATCAAGAAGTACGAATTAATACGAGTTCATTGCCCACGCAAGGGACTTTAACCAGGATTAAAGAAACCAAATAATATCCAACACCCAAATAGACATAATAATCAAAACATCTAATACAGACTCGAGACTCACCATCATGCTGGTCCATCTTTTGCGTGCGTATCCCATGCCAGCTCCTCAACTCGACCAATACCTGAAATGCATAAGACGCATTTCCCCCATTTAAGGGGTTAACATTCAACTAGCTAGTGCAAGTACACAATTACACTACATTATATACAGATACGATTTACACAGTCATCTCATTCAGAAAACATTTGAAAAGCCATATTCCGGAATATCACATTGGTATTCAAAACAGTTTAAGAAATCATCGCAATATCACAATCATCCACAACTGGTAACCCGTGGCCGTACCGCTTAGTATCGACCCCCAGACGCCCCGTCGAACGCTCCAGGTGGGAAACCACTTCCGCGGCCGTACCCCTTAGTATCGACCCCCAGACGCCCCGTCGAACGCTCCGGGTGGAAGTTCAACCACACACGCACCCAAGTCCACTTCCTCGGCCGTACTCCTTAGTATCGACCCCCAGACGTCCCGTCGAACGCTCCGGGTAGAAGGAACAATTAAATCACACACCCAAAAGATCAAGATTCATCATTCATATCGAAACCGTAACACACATAACGGAATGTAATACATGTACTTGCCTTGAATAAAATGAAGTGAAGGGAACGACGAAAGAAAAGGTTTCGGTCCGAACAATCTTCACAAATCCGTTCCTAACACAATAACAGTATACAAACAATCTCAATATTGCGGAAACGCAAGAATTCATCCTAATTATACCCATTGGGACAATTCGTCGGTCACTATGAAGTCATAAACGATCATAATCTAGTAACGGTGAAAACCTTGAAGTTTAATCCGTTAAACTATATAGGTAGCAAGGAATTACGACTACGTAATCGAAATTTAACAACTCGTCGAAGTTAAATCGGTTTCAAAGGGTAAAATCATATCAAAATCCCGAAATCCCCAAAAGCTAGGGTTCTAAAGAAATATACCTCGATTCGGACGGAGAAGGATGATTATGATGATGATTAATCTCACTTGGAACACAATAATCGACCTACGGAGGAACTCTACGGACTGCTCTGCACGAATCGCCCAAATCGTTCGAAGAACTCTCGTCGCGAGTAAAGGAAAGAAAAAGAAGAGAAGTGACGCGTCTGAGGTCAACTCAGGATTTAAACACCTGACAGTGCGTTACGTACGTTTACACGCGAATCGAACGTACACGCGATAAAACATAACTCAAGATGAAAAATACGTAAAAACATCTTCGAAACTCGTCCAAATGGAAAAATTCCAATAACAAAATAGATTCAGAATTCCAAAACAGTAACAAGCGAGTCGTCCGAAATGAACATACACCAAAAATAGAAAGTACCAAAAATAGAAAGTACGGATATTACATTCTCTCCCCCTAAAAATAAGTTTCGTCCCGAAACTTACAACGCGAATAACTCGGGGTATCTCGTCCTCATATCCTCTTACGTATCCCACGTGGCTTCCTCGGATCCATGTCTCGACCACTTCACCTTAACCAAAGGAATAGTTTTGTGCCTAAGTTGCTTCACCCGACACTCTAAAATCTGAATCGGCCTCTCCTCGATGGTAATGTCGGGCCCCAGCTCAATCTCTCCAAAATCTCAACGGTCCAATATATCTTGGACTAAGTTTACCCTTCCGGCCGAAGCGGTAAACTCCCCGTGTCGGCGACACCTTAAGTAATACATGGTCTCCCACCTCAAACTCCAACGGCCGGCGGCGCGTGTCGGCATAAGACTTCTACCGACTCTGGCCCGTCAACAATCTATCACGAATCAATGCAATCTTCTCTCTCGTCTCAACTACCATATCTGGTTCGGTACCAACAAACTCGGACGAGTCATCCCAACACAACGGTGATCAGCACCTCCTCCAATACAATGCCTCAAAAGGTGCCATTTTGATCGAGGCGTGCCAACTATTGTTGTACGTGAACTCGATTAATGACAAATGTGACTCCCAATCATCCTTCCAGTCTAACGCACGGTGTCACGCCCCACCTTAAGGCAGCAAGTATCGGACAACATCCGGCCGAAGCCGTGCGGACGGACAAGCGGCATGTCCGCGCGCGTGCAGGCACCGTGTCAAGCTCACAGAGGACTACCCTCCCTATAATAGGCTTAGACGGAAAAAGCCTTGTGACAGCAGCAGACATTAAAAGGCCGAGGAGCACACTCTTCAGAAAGAAGACCTTATAAGCTTCAAGATGGAGACCAATTAGTTCCAGAAGGTCAAAGGGGGTTCCAGAAGCTCAGAAATCGGGTCGGATTGCTACGGGCCGAATCGGGCCTTGACCGGGCCGGGCCGGGACACTTCGGGCCGGGTCGGGCCGGACGTTCCAGAGGGGTCTGGGGACTCCAAGGAGTCTTCTTAGAATTGTTTAGAATTGTATAGATCATTCTAGATGATGGCATTCTTGTAAATACTTGGAATAGTAATGTTTTGTTGGTAATTTGTTAGACTAGGAGGATTAGTATAAATACCCCCCCTTGGGGCTCATTTGTAATTGTAACTCACTCTTGAGAAATATGATTTGCTACAATGCAATAAGAGAAAACCTTCCTCAAGCATTTCCTTACTTTCCTTCCTAGCGATCTTGTTTGTTGATAGGCTTACTACTTTGGCTTGAGACAACCTAAGATAGTGCCGCACGGAGAGGACTTAGCGAGGCGTAAGTATAACCCCGTGACAGTTGGTATCGGAGCCAAGGTTGAGACAACCAAGGCGGATTTTCGAAGATTGCTAGCTAATCGTGCAAGGAGGAAGATGGCATAATCATCCGACGTTACCCAACCCAATACTGAGGCCGAGAAGACCAGGAAGGGCAGAGACAAGTCTGTCGACCGGATTGCTGCCATGGACAGAAGAGTGACTCGACTGGAGGGGGTCTATGATGAGGTTGCGAAGAGGGTGGATGACTTACAAGAAGCTGGTGAGGAGCTGCACAACCAGGTACTTTCTACTATCAATGCTTGTGATGGGGACATGAAGCAAGAGTTGGCCGATTTTCGGGCCATGATCTTGGCTAGGGGTGTCGAGTGGTTCGGTCCGGTTAACCGAACCACAATTTTCGGTTAACCGGAACCATAAACGCCCCAAAATAGGAACCACTAACCACACCACTTTAAATTTCGGTTAACCGTAATCATATCGATTATATATGGTAATTGCGCCTTTCCAACTCTTGCCTCGCAAAAGGCTTGAGTCCGTCCATAAATCCAACAATTTAAAATGCAACACAATCACAAATGTAGAATTGATGTGGGGGTAATTAATTTACATATTATTAATTCAATTGAATTTCATTTTAGGATAAAAATATATAATTATAATTTATTAATTTATCATAATTTCGGTTTGTGGTTCTGTGGTTCTGGAACCATTCGGTTCCGGTTAACCACTAACCATATTTTTTTTTGAAGTAGGAACCACAAACCGCACTCTAACCACAAATAGTGGTTCTCGGTTAACCGGAACCACGTCGGTTCGGTTCGATTCCGATTAAAACCACTAACCACGAACCTTTTAGACAGCCCTAATCTTGGCCATGCAAGAAGGCATGGAGGTTCTCAAGACGGAGATGGAAACAGTAAAGAGGGCGATTGCCAATGGAGAAGGACATGTGGGTGCGACACCCGCACGAATTGACATCCCAAGGCCTGGGAAGTTCAACGGATCGAGGAACGGCAAGGAGATTGAAAATTTCTTATGGAACCTGGAGCAGTACTTTGGTGCCTCAAAAATTCGAGATGATGACACCAAGTTGCGGACGACGCCCTTGTACTTAGCCGATACAGCCGTACTATGGTGGTTGAACAAGCAGGCTGACATTGAGAGCGGTGCGTGCAGGATGGCTTCCTCGGAAGACTTCAAGGCCGAATTGAACAAGCAATTCTATCCCGAGAATGTGGAGTTCGAGGCTCGGGGCAGGCTAAAGAGACTTAGCCACACTCGTACTATCAAATACTATGTCAAGGAGTTCCAAGAAATTGTACTAGGGATACCAAGCTTGACGGCGACCGACAAGCTGTTTGCATTTATGGACGGACTCAAGCCTTTTGCGAGGCAAGAGTTGGAAAGGCGCAATGTTCAAGACGTGGCGACTGCCATTGCTGTGGCCGAGGGCTTAAGGGAGTTGAAAACCAGCGATAAGCCGAGGACTTTCCGCACAGATAAAGGCAAAGGTGGGGGAGACCACCCATCAAGGTTCAGGCCAAACAAATACTCGGGCAAGCAACCAGTAGAAGAGACCGATAAGCCGAGAGGTTGTCACATTTGTCATAGTACCTCTCACCTGAAGTACGATTGCCCATTTAGGAGGAAGAAGGTCGGAGCCATTCAAGAGACCACGGAGATCGAGGTTGCGGATGGTGCGCACATGGGCTCATTGAGTTTGCTCAATGCTGTCAAAGCCGTTGTGGAGCCGGCGAAGGGACCCAGAAAGGGGTCTATGTTCGTGGATGACTTGATCGGAGACACACACATCAAAGCCTTAGTGGATACAGGAGCTACACACAACTTCATGCGGGACAGCGTAGCCAAAGCATTACGACTCACCGTCACTCCAACAAATGGATCGATCAAGACAGTGAACACCCATGCTAAACCAGTGACCGGCGAAGCACGAGGAGTGAAAGCAAAGATAGGTGACTGGCAGGGAATGATCACCTTCACTGTAGTGACCATCGATGACTACGATTTGGTTCTTGGGTTACAATGGTTCGATCAGGTACGGGCTTGCATTCTTCCATTTTCAGATTCCTTGGTCATTTTGGACTCCGACAGGACACAGGCCATTCCGGCCAGGAGGGAAGCAAAGGGGACAAGCACCCTTTCAGCCATGCAACTTAGTCGAGGACTTCGGAAGCAGGAAGAGACCTTCGCTGCATTTTACGTTCCTGATGATGGAAATGATATTGAGGGGAAGGATGTACCAAAGGAAGTTCAAGCCGTTTTGGAGGAGTTCCACGACGTGATACCCGCGGAACTACCTAAGAAGTTGCCGCCCAGACGGGATGTGGACCACAAAATTGAACTTATTTCCGATGCGAAGCCACCTTCGAGGACACCCTATAGGATGTCACCACCGGAACTTAAGGAGCTGCAGAAGCAATTGAAAGAGTCATTGGATTCCAAGATGATCCAACCATCCAAATCTCCTTATGGATCCCCCGTTTTGTTCCAGAAGAAGCATGATGGGTCCTTACGTATGTGCGTGGACTATAGGGCACTCAACAAGCTGACAGTTCGCAACAAGTATCTCATTCCACTCATTGGAGAGTTGTTTGACCAACTGGAGGTGCCAAATACTTTTCAAAGATCGACCTAAGATCCGGATATTGGCAGGTCCGGATAGCCTAAGGAGACGAACCCAAGACCGCTATGGCGACCAGGTATGGATTGTTTGATTTTCTTGTGATGCCGTTCGGGCTTACAAACGCCCGAGCGACCTTTTGCACATTGATGAGCAAGGTATTTCAACCATATATAGACAAGTTTGTTATCGTTTATTTGGACGATATTGTCATTTACTCATCATCGATGGAGGAGCATGTAGAACCCTTGCGATAGGTGTTCCAGGCATTGCGGGACAATGAACTCTATGCGAAGTTGGAGAAGTGCACGTTCGCCCAACAGGAAGTGACTTTTCTGGGGCATCGTATCAAAGATGGCCGCATTATGATGGACGAGGCCAAAGTAAAAGCCGTTCGAGATTGGGAAACGCCGACCAGCATAACCCAACTCCGATCATTTCTGGGACTCGTGAACTACTACCGGAAGTTCATCGAGGGATATCTCGGATAGCAGCACCATTAACGGACCTATTGAAGAAGGACCACAAATGGGAGTGGACGGATAAGTGCCGAGAGGCCTTTGAGCGACTCAAAGGCAAAGTGACAGAGCAGCTAGTTCTTGCCTTGCCAGACCATGCCAAGGCATATGAGGTTGAGACCGATGCATCTGATTATGCCATCGGTGGAGTATTGATGCAGCTAGGACATCGTGTTGCCTACGAGAGTAGGAAATTGAATGACACCGAGAGACGGTACTCGGTACACGAGAAAGAGATGACCGCCGTGGTACATTGCCTCAGGGCTTGGAGGCATTATTTACTTGGAAGCAAGTTTGTGGTACGAACAGACAACGTAGCCACAAGTTATTTTCAAACTCAGAAGAAGCTCACGCCAAAACAAGCCAGATGGCAGGAATTCCTAGCTGAGTTCGATTATACCCTAGAGTATAAGACTGGAGTACTTAACCGAGTAGCCGATGCATTAAGCCGGAAGGCCGAGCTCGCAGCCTTGACCAAAGCCGAGGGAAGCATCAAGGACAGCATACGCGAGGGACTGAGGCAAGACCCTTTCGCAGAAAACATCATGCAACTTGCCAGGAGCGGCAAGACAAGACGGTTCTGGGAACGAGACGAGCTACTCTTTACCAAAGGCAATCGTTTGTATGTGCCCAAATGGGGAAACTTACGGAGGGACATCATGAAGGAATGCCACGATTCACTATGGGGTGGACACCCAGGTATGCATCGTACAATGGCTTTAATTGACAATTCTTACTTTTGGCCCACGATGCGTGAGGACATCAAGGCATACGTACGGACATGTCTTGTGTGCCAACAAGACAAGGTGGAGCAACAACAGCCTGGTGGACTACTTCAACCCTTACCCGTACCGGAACATCCCTTCGAAAGCGTTTCTATGGACTTTATTACGGCATTACCTAAATCGGAGGGGTATGGGTCTATCATAGTTGTGGTGGACAGGTTCTCAAAATACGCCACCTTTATTCCAGCACCGGCGGACGTAACGGCTCTGGAGACGGCCAAGTTATTCTTAAAGCATGTGGTAAAACATTGGGGCATTCCAAGGACAATCGTGATTGACCGAGACCCACGCTTCACAGGGAAGTTTTGGTCGGAACTTTTCAAGCTATTGGGCTCGAATTTAGCATTCTCAACAAGTTTCCACCCACAGACGGATGGGCAGACTGAATGAGTTAATGCACTGCTTGAGTGCTACTTGCGGCACTATGTGAGTGCCAATCAGCGGGATTGGGCCAAACTCTTAGACACGGCCCAATTCTCATACAACTTGCAGAAGAGTGAATCAACCGGACGCAACCCATTCGAGCTTTGCTACAGGGAGACAACCGGCGACAACGAACAACATTGCCACCGGATACACGGGACAGAGTCCCGTAGCATATACCTTTGCTAAATCATTACAGAAGGAATCGGACTTAGCCCGAGCATCATTGGACAAGGCGGCCAAGAAGATGAAGAAATGGGCCGATCTCAAGCGACGAGTGGTCGAGTTCAATGAAGGGGACTTGGTTATGGTGAAACTTCTCCCGCAGCAATTTAAAGCATTTCGGGATGTGCATAAGGGACTTATCCGGAGATACGAGGGACCCTACAAGATCGAGCGGCGTGTTGGGACAGTTTCATATCGAGTGGAACTACCGCCGAAGATGAAGATACACCCGGTCTTTCATGTTAGCCAACTGAAGCCTTACCATCAGGACATGGATGATCCGGGCCGAGCTCAGTCACATCGAGCACCTACTGCCGTGATTATTTCCTTCGACAAGGAAGTAGCCGAGATCATTCACATAGGGGCGTTCGACGAAGGGGCGTGGCCCCATACACCGAATACTTTGTGCATTGGAATGGACTCCCAGACGCTGAAAACAGCTGGGAACATGAGGATCACCTATGGCAATTCCGGCAGAAGATCGAAGAATATCGGGACAACATGGTGCCGAGGACGGTCACGACTTTGGTGGGGGAGAATGTCACGCCCCACCTTAAGGCAGCAAGTATAGGACAGCATCCGGCCGAAGTCGTGCGGACGGACAGGCGGCATGGCCGCGCGCGTGCAGGCACCTTGTCAAGCTCACAGAGGACTACCCTCCCTATAATAGGCTTAGAAGGAAAAAGCCTTGTGGCAGCAGTAGACATTAAAAGGCCGAGGAGCACACTCTTCAGAAAGAAGACCTTAGAAGCTTCAAGATGGAGACCAATCAGTTCCAGAAGGTCAAAGAGGGTTCCAGAAGCTCAGAAATCGGGTCGTATTGCTACTGGCCGAATCCGGCCTTGGCCGGTGCGGGCTGGGACACTTCGGGCCGGGTCGAGCCGGACGTTCCAGAGGGGTCTGGGGTGTAACACCCCCAAGTTATTCAGGGAATATTACAGCGCCGTAAGCCCCGCCGTGGGACCCACAAGGCTAAACATACGCGGAACTATAAATTTTAACCGAGGAGGTCTACATACAATGGAATTAAGAACAATACAAAGGGTATTCAAAACATAACCAATGTATCCAAAGACGTCACAACACGAATCAATACCTCGGCAGACACAGGCCGGAACATCAAAGAAAATGGAAAACAATATTCGAGTATTCAATAACCATTCCAGTACAACAACACTGAATGGAAGACTCAACACATAGCCGGAGGAAAGACACAGTATCACACTTGCCCACCATCTTTATGCCGACCCGATACCTGCCCGTCCGCTCTCCTGGAACATGAAATACATAAAAAGTATTTCCCCCATAAAGGGGTTAGCCGTCGAATAGCTAGTGTAAGTATATCAAGTATGAAACAAAATACTCCTCGACAATAAAGTAGAAGTAACCGTCAATTCATCAATTCAAGACTAGTATTCCGGAATAACTAAATCTCATAGTGTCACATCAAGACGTATGTGAATGCCGTAGAAACGGTTCGTTCATATCATACGCCGATACGTATGTGAATGCCGTAGAAACGGTTCGTTCATATCATACGCCGATACATGTATGAATGCCGTAGAAACGGTTCGTTCATTACATGCCAACAATACATACATGAATGCCGTAAAAACGGTTCGTTCATAATATGCCATCAATATATCTATGAATGCCGTAAAAACGGTTCGTTCATATCATACCATCAATATCACTTACTTTCAAAGTCGAGAACGTACAATCATAATTATATACTTGCCTTTGAGACATCGAGAAAGCGAATGGAAAAAAAGGTATGAGTTCGGTAGGTCCAAGAACGCGCTTCCGGCACCTAAACGATTCGCAAGGAATATGATAATTAATTATCCATATTCAAATTACACGAAGAAACTCCCCAAACCCGTCTACGATTTATGGAAATACATGGATAATCAACTAGAGGTTGGAAAATCGTCCAAACCCTCACAAGTCCAAAAACGGCATAATCCAATCCGTAAAACCATAAGAAAAGCACGCATACGGGATAGATACATCATAATCTCAAAGTTCTCAAGCTTCAAAGCGGGTAAATCGGACGAATCTACGAAAAACCCCAAAATTCCAAAAAAGTAGGGTTCTAAGGATGTTTACCTTGATTCGTACGATAGGATGGATTAGATGTTGAATAATCCTTGTGATCCAACCCAAGATGACAATATCTGATGGAGGACTGCCTCAAAAAGCCCCAAATCGCCTCTCCCGAGCTCTCCCGATCGGAAAAAATGGAAATGATGTGAAATGACGAGTGCAGGGGTTGACTGTCCCCTTATATACTATCTCAGTCTAGCGCACGCTACGCCTCAATGTTAGCGTGCGCTAACGGGTCACCTGGTAGTCCAGTGGCTACTGCCATAAGACGCTAGCGTGCGTTACGAAACATTCCTTGCGTGCGCTAAGCTGCTTCGCCAAAATCTCGACTATCGCCTCGGTCCGCTAGCGTGCGTTAATACTGATCACTAGCGTGCGTTACGCAACACATATAGCGTACGCTAGCCGCTGCCTAGCGTGCGCTACCCATTAGTCCAGAAAGTCTGAAACCTCACTGCTTCTACTGACCAGACCATTAGCGTGCGCTATCATTACGCCTTAGCGTGCGCTACGTGATAGTCCAGAAACCTGACAACCTCACTGCCTCTGCCGACCCGGCCATTAGCGTGCGCTACGGACGGATGTTAGCGTGCGCTACTAACCACGAAGAGCGCGCGCTAACGAACTCCTAGCGTGCGTTAATCCGCCAGTCCAGAGAGCAGTCTGAGTTACTGGTTCTGACCTGACTGGTCCCTTAGCGCGCGCTACGACTCAAAGCTAGCGTGCGCTAATCAAGCTGAATTAGCGTGCGTTAGCCTAGGCCTATCATGCGCTATTCCTCCGGCCCAGTACACTTCCGCAAGGTCTAAACAATACGATCGTGACCTAAACAAGGCACGAAACTTAATAACAATATCAACAACATCTCCATGCGTTTACGGAGCGACAAAATAAGGAGAATGGCAAGGTCAAACAGTCAATAAAAGTACGGGTATTACATTCTACCCCTCTAAAAAGAAGTTTCGTCCCGAAACTTAAGAGATAAACAGTTCGGGGTATTCCACCCGCATCTTCTCTTCCGTCTCCCAAGTTGCCTCCTCAACTCCATGTCTCGACCATTGCACTTTAACCAGTGGAATGGTCTTATGCCGAAGTTGTTTCTCGCGATGCTCAAGGATCTTCACGGGCTTCTCCGGAAAGGTAACATCCTCGGCTACGTCAATCTCGCTATAGTCGATAATGTAGCTCGGATCCGGTACGTACTTCCTCAACTGAGACACATGAAAAACACTGTGGACGTGACTCAAAGCTGGAGGCAACGCTAAGCGATAAGCTAAATCTCCAACTCTGTCCAAAATCTCAAAAGGTCCGACATACCTCGGACTAAGTTTCCCCTTCTTCCCGAAGTGGAAAACTCCTCTGGTCGGCGACACCTTGAGTAAGACATGATCCCCCACTTCAAACTCCAAGGGTCGACGACGAGTATCAGCATAAGATTTCTGACGACTCTGGGCAGTCAGCAGTCGGTCCCGGATAATAGAAATCTTTTCCTTAGTCTCCAACAACATATCCAGTTCCGTTCCAATTAGCTCAGAAGCCTCGTCCCAACACAATGGCGACCTACACCGCCTACCATAAAGTGCCTCGAAGGGTGCCATTTTGATCGACGCATGCCAACTATTATTGTAAGCAAACTCGATCAACGGCAAGTGAAGCTCCCAATCATTACTCCAGTCTAAGGCACAAACCCGCAACATATCTTCCAACATCTGAATCGTCCTCTCTGTCTGACCGTCCGACTGAGGATGAAAGGAAGTACTCAATCTCAATTCAGTACCCAAAGCCTGATGAACGACCTGCCAAAAATGCGATACGAAATGGCCGTCTCTATCAGAAACAATGGTCTTGGGGGCACCGTGTAACCTTACGATCTCAGCAATAAAAGTTCGAGCTAGTCTATCCGGTCCCCAAGTATCCTTAATACCTAAGAAGTGTGCAGACTTGGTCAACCTATCGACAATTACCCAAATCATATTCATTCCGGCCCGAGTTCTCGGCATGCCAGTGATGAAATCCATAGAAATTTCTTCCCACTTCCACTCGGGAATGGGAAGCGGTTTCAACAACCCCGCTGGTCGTTGATGTTCGATCTTGACTTGTTGACACGTCAAGCACCGTAGTACAAACTCCGTAACATCCTTCTTCATGTTATTCCACCAAAAATTGCGCTTCAAATCTTTGTACATCTTACTCGTCCCGGGGTGGATTGAGTAAGGCGTAGCATGAGCTTCTCGGAGAATTCTCTGCCTCAACTCTAAATCATTCGGAACACAAAGCCTGCCCTGAAATCTCAGAATACTATCCTCGTGAACCATAAAGCCAGGAGCTTTTCCTTTAATTACATCTTCCTTCAGTTGAGAAATCATCGGGTCACTCCACTGCTTCCCTTTGATATCATCAACCAAGGACGAAGTAATTTCGAGAGTGCACAACTGTCCCTGTACTCGCTGAAGCCAAACTTCGATCCCTTGTTCAATTAAATCCTGACGAATCTTCGTCTGAGATGTAAGGACCTCGAGCATTTGAAGAGATGCCGATTTGCGGCTCAAAGCATCCGCAACGACATTGGCTTTTCCGGAGTGGTAAAGAATTTCCAAATCATAATCCTTTATCAACTCTAACCAACGTCTCTGTCTCATATTTAGCTCCTTCTGACTGAAAATATACTTCAGGCTCTTGTGATCGGTATAAATCCGACACGGTGAACCATACAAATAATGCCGCCAAATCTTGAGTGCGAAGACAATTGCGGCCAATTCTAAATCGTGAGTAGGATAATTCATCTCATAAGGCTTTAATTGTCGTGACGCAAAAGCTATTGCCTTATCATGCTGCATAAGAACACAGCCCAGGCCTTGACCCGAAGCGTCACTATAAACTGCAAAGCCTTCGCTACCATGTGGTAAAGTTAGGATCGGCGCTGAAGTCAATCGTCTCTTCAGTTCATCGAAACTCTGTTGTCTCTCGTCCGTCCAAATAAACTTTTCGGTCTTCTGGAGCAATTTCGTAAGCGGTCGAGCGAGTTTCGAGAACCCCTCGACAAACCGACGGTAATATCCAGCAAGGCCCAAAAAGCTACGAACTTCCTTAACATTTTTAGGCGGTGCCCAATCTAACAATGCCTCAATCTTCTGCGGGTCTACACGAACCCCTTCGGCCGAAATCACATGGCTTAGAAACGTAACTTCTTCCAACCAAAACTCACATTTCGAGAATTTTGCATAGAGGTGCTCGGTTCTCAAAATGTCTAATATCAAACGCAGGTGTCGGGCATGTTCCTCCTTATCTCGAGAGTAGATCAAGATGTCGTCAATAAAGACGACTACACACCTGTCGAGGTACTCGATGAATATCATATTCATTAACTGCATGAAAACTGCCGGTGCATTAGTCAACCCAAAAGGCATAACTACAAATTCATAATGCCCATATCTCGTCCGAAATGCCGTCTTCGGGACGTCTGACTCCCTCACCCTGAGTTGATAATACCCGGATCTTAAATCAATTTTCGAGAAAACTGCAGCCCCTTGCAATTGATCAAATAAATCGCCTATACGAGGCAAAGGATACTTGTTCTTGATGGTTACTTTGTTCAGCTCACGGTAGTCAATGCACAAACGTAGTGAACCATCCTTCTTCCTTACGAAAAGAACATGCACGCCCCAAGGCGAAGCGCTCGGTCTAATGTACCCTTTTTCCAGAAGTTCTCCCAACTGATTCTTCAATTCTTGCATCTCGGAAGGTGCCATCCGGTAAGGTGCTTTAGAAATCGGAGCCGCATATGGCTCTAAGTCCACGGTAAATTCTATCTCTCGATCTGGCGGTAATCCCGGGAGGTCATCCGGAACAAGATCGGGGTACTCACTAACAACCGGAATCGAAGAGAAATCGATTTCATTTCCTTCCGTTTTCAAGGCATAACACCAATAGCCCGCACAACCTTTATTCAAAAGTTTTACGGCCTTCATGGCACTGATAAGTAACTTGGATAGTCCCGACTTACGCCCCAAAAATGAGTACTCAGATCCGTCTTTAGTCATCATGGTGATAACCTTGGTACGGTAGTTCATAATCGCTTGATGACTATCAAGCCAATCCTCGCCGAGGATCACGTCCTCGCCTTCTATATCAACTACAATTAAATTCGATAACCAATCCATACCGGATATAATCACCGGAAAATCTCTAATCTCCCGGTTCCCCACAATTCTATCCCCGCTAGGCAGTCTCACGATGAAGGGATCGCAAGCAGTCAGACAAGTTATATTCAAACGGCGTACACAGTCCAAAGAAATAAAAGAATGTGTAGCACGCGAATCAAAAAGTACACGGACTGGATGAGATAGGATATGAATGGTACCTGAAGCCACCGCCGCGTCGGGTTCGTCTGCTCGACGCATCTCATAAACTCGTGGTTGTACCGAACCGACGCTAGAGTTTCCCCCTCCAGCATTCTGACCCCATCCCCGGCCCCTGCCGAAATTCTGCTGAGGTTGACCAGCTGGGGCAGAAGCCCGAGTGTCCAAAGTCTGATTCGGCTCGGAACAATAAGCCGCTCTATGTCCCATCTGTCCGCACGTGTGACACTTCAATGGTGGAAAGTTGCATTCCAAATTAACGTGGCCTGAACGGCCACAATTATAGCAAGTCACCGCGCAATTTGTGGTACCCGGAGTAGGACGATAACCCCTCTTTCCTTTATTAGAACGTGACGACTGTTCGGCAGAACGGTTAGACGTTTGCGACCTCTGAAATTTGCCACTCTTAGAGTTAGAAAAATTCCCTGCTACTTTCTGCTTCTTCGATTCTTCCACGGTATCGTTGTCGGGGCTCAACATATCATGGGCTAAACCTCTATCCTGGTATTCCTTCAGTGTGGTGCAAGAAAATCCGGCCATGTACCGCCGTAAGTCCATATTCATACGCATATCAAAGTAACGGATCTTGTCACGCTCGTTACGCACTTGATCCTTCACATGGATCAATTGTTGGTTGTACTCCACGATCGCCTGCGAAACGGGAATATCTTGTGGTTTAGCCTCGAAAAAGGCTCGGATTCGGCTCTCTCGCACCGGCCAAGGACAAAACTCGGCCTCCAAGAGTTCCTTAAATTCATCCCACGTGGCAATACGATCCTGTGGCTTGATGACCTTCCACCAAGTAGCGGCCTCCTTAGTGAGGAAATACTGAGCAATCGGTACTTTCCTCACCTCGGGGCAATCAACTGCCTCGAAAATCTTCTCCAATTCTGCTAGCCAATCTTCCCAGCCTAACGGGTCTGTGGCACCACCAAACTGTGGAGGGTGCATACGGATTACATTCTGAAGCAAGGCATCCGTGTTTGGGTTCGGGTTATTCAGCTGAACAGTTTGGGCCAAAATAGTCATCTGTGTGGCCAATTGTTGAAGTGCATTCGCCACTCCAACGTCCGCGTTGTTCCCCTGGCCGTCTGACTGGTCGTGATGACTTTCAGTGTCAGGATGCACCGAGTTTGACAAGCTGGGGTTGATCGACCCCGTAACAGAACTAATGGAAACAGCTGCGCCACGACCTCTTCCACGTCCAAGGCCACGGCCCCTACCAGCTGACATACTGAAGAACACACAAGTCACGTAAGCACAATTCAATCACGCGTCATCAAAGTGTCCGATTCTCAAGAATACCGATAAAAGGAAGCAAAACGAATAAGGAAACACCAGAAGAGTGAGAGGTCTTACAAGTACCGGTCGCACTGTGATGATGGCAGAGTAGTGATACTGCGGACAAATAACGACTCGATCGACCCAAAAGACCGACAGCCTAGGTATCCATAGACCTAAGCTCTGATACCATATTCTGTAACACCCCCAAGTTATTCAGGGAATATTACAGCGCCGTAAGCCCCGCCGTGGGACCCACAAGGCTAAACATACGCGGAACTATAAATTTTAACCGAGGAGGTCTACATACAATGGAATTAAGAACAATACAAAGGGTATTCAAAACATAACCAATGTATCCAAAGACATCACAACACGAATCAATACCTCATGGAGACACAGTAGGAACATCAAAGAAAATGGAAAACAATATTCGAGTATTCAATAACCATTCCAGTACAACAACACTGAATGGAAGACTCAACACATAGCCGGGGGAAAGACACAGTATCACACTTGCCCAACACATAAAAAGTATTTCCCCCATAAAGGGGTTAGCCGTCGAATAGCTAGTGTAAGTATATCAAGTATGAAACAAAATACTCCTCGACAATAAAGTAGAAGTAACCGTCAATTCATCAATTCAAGACTAGTATTCCGGAATAACTAAATCTCATAGTGTCACATCAAGACGTATGTGAATGCCGTAGAAACGGTTCGTTCATATCATACGCCGATACGTATGTGAATGCCGTAGAAACGGTTCGTTCATATCATACGCCGATACATGTATGAATGCCGTAGAAACGGTTCGTTCATTACATGCCAACAATACATACATGAATGCCGTAAAAACGGTTCGTTCATAATATGCCATCAATATATCTATGAATGCCGTAAAAACGGTTCGTTCATATCATACCATCAATATCACTTACTTTCAAAGTCGAGAACGTACAATCATAATTATATACTTGCCTTTGAGACATCGAGAAAGCGAATGGAAAAAAAGGTATGAGTTCGGTAGGTCCAAGAACGCGCTTCCGGCACCTAAACGATTCGCAAGGAATATGATAATTAACTATCCATATTCAAATTACACGAAGAAACTCCCCAAACCCGTCTACGATTTATGGAAATACATGGATAATCAACTAGAGGTTGGAAAATCGTCCAAACCCTCACAAGTCCAAAAACGGCATAATCCAATCCGTAAAACCATAAGAAAAGCACGCATACGGGATAGATACATCATAATCTCAAAGTTCTCAAGCTTCAAAGCGGGTAAATCGGACGAATCTACGAAAAACCCCAAAATTCCCAAAAGGTAGGGTTCTAAGTAGAGGTGCCCAAAACGACCCAACCCGCCGGGTCGACCCGCCGACCCGGACCCGGCTGACCCGTGCAAGACCCGGACCCGTGCGACCCGTGCGACCCGCCGACCCGGACCCATGGTATACACGGATGGGGTCCGGGTCGAGCTTCTCCCAACCCGTCGACCCGCCGGGTCCGACCCGTCGACCCGGCGGAAATATAAAAAAAAAAAAAAAACAAAAAAAAAAAATTCAAAAAATGGTCGTTGGACCCGGCGGGTCGGACCCGTGATCCGGAGGGTCTAACGGCTAGTCCGATTTTTAAAAAAAAAAAAAATTCCTATCTATAAATACCCCCATCCCCAATACAATTTTTCCACATCTTCAATACTATCTATCTCTCAAACTCTCAGTGCTAATTGCTATACTACTTAATCTCTCTCTTTTTTTTCGCATTTTATCATTATGTCGAGTTCTGACAAGGGAAAGGGTATTGCTACATCTCCCAAAAAATCCAAAATGTCCAAGTTCGAGCGAATGGGTCTTTGGGGCAAATCGAAGAAACCATCTGGAATAATTATTCGGGAGCCCCAAAACCAAACTCCACCCGGTTTTGAAAATGAAAGTCAAGAACTTGAATATGATGCTATACATGAAAATATCTATTACGGTAGTACAACAACTACCAGTGAAGAAGAAGTTGATCTCCGGGGATTTCGATGTGTCCCGAATCGTCAACAACTGCGTGGAGCTTTGATTCCTCACGGGGATACGTAGACAATTTAATTTTAAGTAAAAACTTAAAATTAAATACAAGCTAATTTTTTCAAATGATTTCCTTTTTCACTTATAGTTATTTTTCGTGTATAAAATGATAACAAATAAAAGTTTTATATACATGTAAAAAAAAAAAAAAGACGGGTCGACCCGTGACCCGGTGGGTCGAACCCGGACCCGGACCCGTGGCCGACCCGTCGACCCGCCAACCCGTACATTTCATATCTACGGGTGGGGTCCGGGTCCTGTCCTGCCGACCCGACGACCCGGCGGGTCCGACCCGGACCCGGACCCGTGGTTGGGCACCTCTAGTTCTAAGGATGTTTACCTTGATTCGTACGATAGGATGGATTAGATGTTGAATAATCCTTGTGATCCAACCCAAGATGACAATATCTGATGGAGGACTGCCTCAAAAAGCCCCAAATCGCCTCTCCCGAGCTCTCCCGATCGGAAAAAAAATGGAAATGATGTGAAATGACGAGTGCAGTGGTTGACTGTCCCATTATATACTGTCTCAGTCTAGCGCACGCTACGCCTCAATGTTAGCGTGCGCTAACGGGTCACCTGGTAGTCCAGTGGCTACTGCCATAAGACGCTAGCGTGCGTTACGAAACATTCCTTGCGTGCGCTAACTGCTGTTCTGCCAAAATCTCAGCTTACTGCCTCGGTCCGCTAGCGTGCGTTAATACTGATCGCTAGCGTGCGTTATGCAACACATATAGCGTACGCTAGCCGCTGCCTAGCGTGCGCTACCCATTAGTCCAGAAAGTCTGAAACCTCACTGCTTCTACTGACCAGACCATTAGCGTGCGCTAATTACGCCTTAGCGTGCGCTACGTGATAGTCCAGAAACCTGACAACCTCACTGCCTCTGCCGACCCGGCCATTAGCGTGCGCTACGGACGGATGTTAGCGTGCGCTACTAACCACGAATAGCGCGCGCTAACGAACTCCTAGCGTGCGTTAATCCGCCAGTCCAGAGAGCAGTCTGAGTTACTGGTTCTGACCTGACTGGTCCCTTAGCGCGCGTTACGACTCAAATCTAGCGTGCGCTAATCAAGCTGAATTAGCGTGCGTTAGCCTAGGCCTAGCGTGCGCTATTCCTCCGGCCAGTACACTTCCGCAAGGTCTAAACAATACGATCGTGACCTAAACAAGGCACGAAACTTAATAACAATATCAACAACGTCTCCATGCATTTACGGAGCGACAAAATAAGGAGAACGGCAAGGTCAAACAGTCAATAAAAGTATGGGTATTACATGGGGACTCCAAGGAGTCTTCTTAGAATTGTTTAGAATTGTATAGATCATTCTAGATGATGGCATTCTTGTAAATACTTATAATAGTAATGTTTTGTTGGTAATTTGTTAGACTAGGAGGATTAGTATAAATACCCCCCTTGGGGCTCATTTGTAACTCACTCTTGAGAAATCTGATTTGCTACAGTGCAATAAGAGAAAACCTTCCCCAAGCATTTCCTTACTTTCCTTCCTAGCGATCTTGTTTGTTGATACGCTTACTACTTAAGCTTGAGACAACCTAAGATAGTGTCGCACGGTGAGGACTTAGCGAGGCGTAAGTATAACCCTGTGACAACGGGCTGTCAACATATCCTCCAGCGTCTGAATCGTCCTGACTTCCCATCTGTCTGAGGGTGGTAGGATGTACTGAGTCTCAACTCAGTCCCCAAAGCCCGATGAACAGCCTTCTAGAAATGTGATACAAACCGGCCATCTCAATCCGAAACAATACTCATAGGAGTCCCATGTAACCTCACGATTTCTGCAATAAACACTCGTGCTAGCCTCTCCGGCCCCCAAGTGTCCTTAATACCAAGAACATGATCTGATTTGGTTCGTCAATCGATAATAACCCAAATCATGTTCATGCCAGTCCGAGTCCTAGGCATACCGGTGATGAAATCCATAGAAATGTCTTCTGACTTCCACTCCGGAATGGGAAGTGGTCGTAACAACCCCGCGGGCCGCTGATGCTCAATCTTAACCCGCTGACAGGTCAAACACTTCGCCACAAACTCACTAACGTCCGTATTCAAATTGCTCCACCAGTAGTTACTCTTCACATCCTTGTACATTTTGCTTGTACCAGGATGTATGGAGTAAGGTGTGGTATGAGCTTCACTCAAGATCTTCTCTCTCAACTCAATATCACTCAGTACACATAATCTGCCGCGAAATCACAAAATTCCATCATCTTGAACCACAAATCCAGGGGCTTTCCCCTTCTTCACGTCCTATCTCAACTGGACTAAAAGTGGATCATCATAGTGCCTCGCCTTGATATCATCAACCAAGGAAGAAGTGATTTCTAATGCACATAACTGGCCCTGAACTCTCTGGACCCAAACCTTAATATCCGGACAAATCAAATCCCGCTGGATCTTACCTTGAGTCGTATGTACCTCTAACATTTGTAGCGTCATCAGCTTACGACTCAACGCGTCTGCCACCACATTAGCCTTACTCGGATGGTAAATAATTTCGAGGTCGTAATCTTTAATTAACTCCAACCATCTATGTTGTCTCATATTCAACTCCTTTTGACTGAAGATATATTTCAAACTCTTGTGGTCCGTGTAAATATTACACGACGACCCATAGAGATAATTCCTCCAAATTTTTAAAGCGAAGACGACCGCTGCTAATTCTAAATCATGCGTAGGGTAGTTTGCTTCGTAAGGTTTCAACTGACGGGACGCATAAGCAATGACTCTATCTCTCTGCATCAAGACACATCCAAGTTCGAGTCCCGAAGCATCACTATAAACCACAAAATCCTCGTTCCCCTGAAGCAAGGCTAGAACGGGTGCGGTAGTCAACTGTCTCTTTAACTCATCAAAACTGTCCTGTCTGTCTGCGGTCCACTAAAACTTCTGAGTCTTTTGGAGTAACTGGGTGAGTGGTCTAGCGATCTTAGAAAATCCTTCGACGAATCTACGGTAATAGCCTGCTTGTCCCAGAAAACTCCCCACTTACTTCACATTTCTCGTCGGTTCCCAAGCCATCACTGCCTCTATCTTCTGCGGATCTACCCGAACTCCCTCCGCTGAAATCACATGCCCGAGGAATATCATTTCCTTCATCCAAAACTCACACTTAGAAAATATCTGACACAGTCCGGAGATGTAAGGCGTGCTCTTCTTGACTCTAGGAATACATAAGAATGTCGTCGATAAAGACGACTACGAATTTGTCCAGATACTCAACAAAGACTTTGTTCATCAACTGCATGAACACTTCCGGGGCATTGGTTAGCCCGAACGGCATAACCAGAAACTCGTAATGGCCATATCTCGTCCGAAAAGCAGCTTTCGGTATATCGCTTTCCCGAATCCTCAACTGGTAGTAGCCCGATCGTAAGTCAATATTCGAGAAGACTGTCGCTCCCTGAAGATGATCAAATAAGTCATCAATCTGGGACAAAGGGTATTTATTTTTTATGGTTAACTTGTTTGATTCTCGATAATCGATGCATAAACGAAGCGACCCATCCTGCTTCTTAACAAAAAGCACAGGTGCACCCCAAGGTGATGCACTCGGTCGAATATACCCTTTATCTAGCAACTCTCCCAACTGCTTCTTCAATTCTAACATCTCTGACGGTGCCATACGGTACGGCGCTCGAGAAACAGGAGCCACGTTCGGCTCTAGATCAATATGAAACTCAACCTCCCGCTGTGGTGGTAATCCCGGCAAGTCATCCGGAAATACATCGGAATACTCACTAACAACTGGAATCGACGACATGTCAACTCCACCATTCTATGCCTTCAAAGTGTAACACCAGTAGCCTACACAGCCCTAGTTCAGAAGTTTTATCGCCTTCAAGGCACTAATCACATTACCCGATCTACCCGGCTTACAACCAACAAGTGTATGCTCTGTGCCATCCTCAGCCACTATCGAGATAGTACGAGTCCGATAGTTCATGATGGCATCGTGATGATCCAACTAATCGTCTCCGAGGATCAGATCCTCGCCCTTAAGGTCTACAACAATGAGATTCGAGGGCCAATCCCGGCTCCCGATCCTCACTGGGCAATCCCTAACCTCCCGGTTCCCAACCATAGGATCCCCATTAGGCATACCCACTACAAATGGTTCACACTCAAACAAGCAGTCAATACCAATACGGCACACACAATCCGAAGCAATAAAAGAGTGGGTAGTGGTATACGGAGCTCTAGCGGCTCTGGTAGCCCTCTCGCAATGAGTGGCCCGGTGCCCGGTCTGTCTACAAGTAAAGCAAGTAACTAAAGGAAATAGGCAATTCTTCATCAAATGCTCGTATTGGTTGCAGTTAAAACAAACTCTGCCGCCAGATGCAACAGACTGGACTGAACGGTTACCCTGATATCCCCCGGCCTGATGAAACGGCCTCCTCCTAGATGTTTGAGCAGACTGAGATTTCGAAAATCGACCACTCTTGCCGACTGAAAAACTGCCAGCTGTCTTCTGTTTCTTGGCCTCGGAACCCAACTCTGATTCCGGGGCAGCCATCTCGATCACTAGGGCGCGATCCTGGTATTCTTTCAAGGTGGCACACATGAGCGGTCTCATACTCTGCCTGATATGTGGCTTCATGCGCATATTGAAATAACGGATTTTATCGGTCTCAGTCCTCACCTGATCCTTCACGAATCTCAACTGCTGATTATAAGAGATGATGGCCTGAGAAATCGGCACATCCTGAGGTGTGGCAGTGAAGAATTCCACAATCTTGCGTTCTTTGAGTGGCGGTGGACAATATTCTACCTCCATAGCAGTTTTATATTCCTCCCAAGTGGCTGGGCGGTCTCTAGGCGCCACAGCCTCCCACCATTCCGCAGCTTCCTTATCCAGGAGGTACTGAGCAATGTGTACCCTCCTGTCATCAGGACAAGCTACGGCATCGAAAGTTCTGCCCAACTGAAAAAGTCAATTCTCCCAACCGAGGGAGTCAGAAGATCCAATGAAACGAGGAGGGTGCATCTTAGTCACCTTCTGAAGCCACTTACTAGCTTCATCCTCAGGAGTCGGGGGCGGATTCTGGCATCCACCCTGAGCTATCTGGGCAAGCTGAGCTACCAACTGCTGAAGTACAGTAGTAGCTCTCATGTAGGCATTACTCCCCGACGGCTGATCTAGGATGACTGACAAATTCTGCTGCTCGTCAGAACTCAGAGGTAGAGTGTCCGGAACTGAATGAGAGGCCGAACTCGTAGAGGACTGAGAAAGCGGAGCTTCCTCATTATCTGCACCACGACCACGGCCTCGTCCGTGCCCCCTAGCTGGTCTACCGCGACCTCTAAACATAGTGAAGAAAAGATATGAAAGGAACAAAAACAAAAAAATCCACAGTTTGCGAAGTCAGCACCACAATTCATAATTCCAAACAACACAAGGTAATGAATTACAGAAATATAAGAGTTCGAGGAGACTTACAGCCAAGGGTCGCACGAAGAGATGGTAGCACGATGATATTAGACTCAAAAACTGACTCCAACGACACGACTGACAGACCCAAAATTAATCAACAGCCTAGGCATTCATAACCTAAGTCTCTGATACCATAAATGTAACACCCCAAATTCACTGAAGGGATGTTACACACCGTAAAACCTTCACAAGGTCTACCAGGCTAACACATGACTCAAAATTCACAAACAATACTCATAAGACATAATAATCATAGTAAAGTGGGGTCGTGGTCTCGGCCAAAACATTTTATTCGGACATCAAGAAGTACGAGTTAATACGAGTTCATTGCCCACACAGGGGACTTTAACCAAGATTAAAGAAACCAAAAAATATCCAACACCCAAATAGACATAATAATCAAAACATCTAATACAGACTCGAGCCTCATCATCTTGCCGGTCCATCCTTTGCGTGCGTATCCCGTGCCACCTCCTCAGCTCTACCAATACCTGAAATGCATAAGACGCATTTCCACCATTTAAGGGGTTAGCATTCGAATAGCTAGTGCAAGTACACAATTACACTACATTATATACATATATAATTTACACAATCATCTCATTCAGAAAACATATGAAAAGCCATATTCCAGAATATCACATTGGTATTCAAAATAGTTTAAGAAATCATCGTAATATCACAAACATCCACAACTGGTAACTCGTGGCCGTACCCCTTAGTATCGACCCCCATACGCCCCGTCGAACGCTCTGGGTGGGAAACCACTTCCGCCGCCGTACCCCTTAGTATCGACCACCAGACGCCCCGTCGAACGCTCCGGGTGGAAGTTCAACCACACACGCACCCAAGTCCACTTTCTCGGCCATACCCCTTAGTATCGACCCCCAGATGTCCCGTCGAACGCTCCGGGTGGAAGGAACAAGTAACTCATACACCCAAAAGATCAAGATTCATCATTTACATCGAAATCGTAACACACATAACGGAATGTAATACATGTACTTGCCTTGAATAAAATGAAGCGAAGGGAACGGCGAAAGAAAAGGTTTCGGTCCGAACAATCTTCATAAATCCGTTCTTAACACAATAACGGTATACAAACAATCTCAATATTGCGGAAACGCAAGAATTCATCCTAATTCTACCCGCTGGGACAATTCGTCAGCCACTACGAAGTCATAAACGATCCTAATCTAGTAACGGTGAAAACCTTGAAGTTTAATCCGTTAAACTATATAGGTAGCAAGGAATTACGACTACGTAATCGAAATCTAACAACTCATCGAAGCTAAATCGGTTTCAAAGGGTAAAATCATATCAAAATCCCGAAAACCCCAAAAGCCAGGGTTCTAAAGAAATATACCTCGATTCGGACAAAGAAGGATGATTATGATGATGCTTAATCTCGCTTGGAACACAATAATCGATCTACGAAGGAACTCTACGGACTGCTCTGCACGAATCGCCCAAATCGCTCAAAGAACTCTCGTCGCGAGCAAAGGAAAGAAAAAGAAGAGAAGTGACGCGTCTGAGGTCAACTCATGATTTAAACACCTGACAGTGCGTTACATACGTTTACAAAATAGTAAAACATATCCGAAACTCGTCCAAATGGAAAAACTCCAAGAATAAAATAGATTCAGAATTCCAAAACCGTAACATACGGGTCGTCCGAAATGAATATACACAAAAATAGAAATTATCAAAAATGGAAAGTATGGATATTACAGGCCGCCCGAGACTCTATGTAGGCACGTAGATCCAATATCTCATAGCAGGTGGATACATAGTTCAGGTTAATCAGCTCCTCGAACTCGGGTGTCTTCTTGAAAGCAGCCGCCCCTTCGGCAAGACCCTTGGCGTAGCCCGAAGCCTCACAGGGAACCTGCTCGGTCAGATGATCGAGTCGGGCCATCGTATCCTTTAAGTAAGCATCGTGCTCGGCCCGGATAGCCTCGCACTGCTTATGAACAGCCTCGGTCGCCTCAGTCATTTCACGACCCTTGCCCCTCCATATATCAACCTCGCAACCTCGTCGCCTCCCTCCTCATCACTCCACTTGACGGGAGCCCCGCCTAGAGACAAATCCGCCACCCCGCGCGGTCTGGCGACACGGTCAACTCCGCCACCCTCTCATCCCTCAGATTCGACATCTCGATTATTTGAAAGAAAAGAAAAGAGACTCACTGGAGATATCTCTCTGATATCGAAAAAAATGCCGAAGCTTTTTTTGTATTTTCTCTGCAAGAAAACGTAAAAATGGCGGAAATAGAAGGAAGAAGAAATGAGGATGAAGAACCTCGTTATTGATAAGGGGAACCAAGTATTAAATGCTTGGCGCGTGGCACGTCGGTTCACAGCGAACCGTCGCGAAAATCCAGGGCGCGTGGACGCGTCGACGAACCGAATCCAGCCATGTGTCCCTCATCACGACTCAAGGAAATCGAACTGACACCTTTCGAAGAGACGTCCCTTTGAGAATCTGATTCTCACTAACAAGCCGGCTCGGCCTAATTACTAAACGACTCTAGTCCCGGCCACCCGGCACGGCCCTGGACTCGGGGGCCTTTGTTGATAGCCCATCCGTCTTGACATCCACGTAAGCGTTCCCCGCCAGCTCAACCGTCCCGGTCGAGAAGACCAGAAGACGAAAGAACCGGTTTTCGACTCGACCGGCCGAGCAGAGCAACGGACCGGACCGATTACGTATCAAATTTACTCCCGGGCCCACGGAAGACCGGACCGGGCAAACCTGATGACCAGACCGGAAGGGCCGGCCAGAGTATACCCCAAATCACGATCATGATATGACAGATCAGAACAGTGGAAAACCCGAGGGCCGACCCCAATGTCGGCCACAACGGATAAGTATCGCCAAAAGCATGAAGAACAGGCAGACAGGACATGCGGAACACGCACACAAGATAGTTAATGCATTCTGTCCTTCCTCTTCCCAAAGCAGTCCCCAAAAGCCGCCACATGTCTAAGGCACACTCTCCCTCTGACATGTGTTTTGGACACATTCCCAGACATACTCCAGCTGTCGCTCGCGGATTGGTCAAGACTTTCTATATATAGAAAGAATGTACAAAAAGAAAGGACTTTGGAAATTTGTGAGAAAGAGATAAAAAAAGAGAGAGAAAAAACAAAAGAAGACTTGTAAAAGAACAAGCAATCAATATAGACCATCTAAAAGCTCAGCTCGGCTCTATACTGGAATAATAAAATCATTTAAATCCCCTTGTCTTATTCATCCATATTTTTCTATTTTCTACGTGGCTTCGACCCACCTAGCCCAGGTCAGCACACGTCACGTTGATTAAATCAGCAATTCAAGACGGGTCATGCCCAATTTACATAGAGTTATTCTCCCCGTTCCATTCCAAGTACAGTATTTAAAAGAAAATTAGTGTATTTTAGGTAAATGATTGGATGTGACAGATATATAAATTTTGTAAGTATTGGTGATAAGTGTAGATTAAAAGGTAAAAATGTATTAATAGTGAGTGTGTGGTGGAGATTAAAAAGTGAAAGATGATTCTTTGATATGATTTGAGCTCTTTAATAAAATATTGCACTTATAAAAAGACACTTTCCTTGACCAAATATTACTTTTCGGACGGGACGAAGGGAATATTAATTTTATGTGTTTATTCGGAAATAAGTATATTAATATTTGTGTAATTTAAATAGTCATATTATGCTAATCGTATTCTCAAAAAGTCCGTCTTCCCTCTTTGCCTATCAAAACTCCTTGGATGCTAGGGAAATTCAGCTCAATGATGAATACAAGCCCTAAGACACGACATTCAATCAATTTGAAGACTACGGACCTCTTTTCAAATGCTTGCAGGGGCGGAGGGAGTAGGTCCAAAGGGGTCCACGGACCCCCCCCCCCCCCCCCTCCCGACGGATGGAAATTCTCTTATAAAATAGGGGAAGCTATATATATGGTTGTCCGACCTCCGTAATTTTTATAGCTCCGGACCCTCCTGAGTAAATGCGCTGCTTCCGTCAGTGAATGCTTGTGTAATAAGCTATCCGCTATTGGTGCACAAGTGAACAATACAAACATGGCATGGGCCCCCCTTTCCCCGACTTGCCGCAATGCAAATCAATCAAACACCTTTATCGTAGTCTCGAGATGGTCTCTCGAAAGCCAAAAGTTGAGATCTTTTTTAACGATCAATGGAACCACCTCCAGCAGTACAAGCAACCCATATATTTAACAATTCCCTGTCAAGATAACCTCGACCAAGGATCCAAACTTGTACATGTTAATTTATCAGACTAAAAAATTAGTCTAAACTCATGACTAAGTAATAGAGAGTCTGAAACTAGATTCTTCCCGATGTTTGGGACATGTAGCACATCCTTAAGCAGTAGCTCATTTCCATAGGTCATCTTTAAGATCATGTTCCCGCATCTGCAACACATAAGAAGCAGAGTCTGTCATATGCAATTTCCTACAATCAGCAACAGTGTAGGTAAGGAACATATGTTTATCACAACAAACATGTCGAGTATCCCCACTGTTAACGTACCATGTGCGGTGGTTCTCCACCATATTGGTTTCAATCACCACAATTGAGACCTCCTCGTCTAGCTCTTCCACCATGACCGACAGCTCCATATTTGGAATGTCAACATCATCATGTTCAACCACATTAGCAACTCGCTTGCCTTTGTTTTACTGACCAGTGGAATTTATTAACAAGCGACAATCTTTTGCCAGTTCGGTTTACCACAGTTGTGGAAATTTTTCCAGTAAATTTTTTTACCTTAAACGTCTTTTCATTTTTTTTCTTGAACATGGTTCAGTTTACTCTTTTTGCTAGAGGACACATGTTCAAGAAAGTTTGCTTTTGCGTCCATCGCGCCTCTCCTGAATTTAGAATCAGACTTTCGGTTAACTTCCTCAATTCCGAGTCTAACAAACAAGTCCTCTAAACTCATTTCCTTTCTCTTGCTTTTCCGAGTCCTTCCAACTATGAGGCAACTTCTCAATTACAGTCCCCAGAGCAAATTGTTCAGGCAAAATCATACACTCAACACTGATTTTGTGTACAGTAAATTGAAACTGCTGTACTTGTTCAATAATAGTTTTGAAGTCCGCCATCTGAAAGTCCAGCTAGCGTCCGATTAAACTTCTTGGCTCTAGCATCATCGGTTTGTACGTTTTCTCCAAGAAATTTCAGAGCTCTTTGGAGGTCTTGATTTGACCGTACACGTTGTACATGAAATCAATCAAATCGTTCAAAATAGTATTACGGCACATGAAGTCACCGTTAATCCACTAATCATAAGCAAGACGCTTCGTACGATCAACTTCTATTTCAGTCACCAAGGGAGGATCATTCTTGAGGTAAATAGTAAGTCCAACGAATGTCGTGAGGTAAAATAACATCTTCTGCAGCCGTCTCTTGGAATCAACACACGAAAACTTCTTGGGTTTCTCAGCATGTACTGCAAATAGTAGGTGCAGCATGAACGTTGGCAGCGGCAACGGCAGCAATAGTGGCATCATAAGTATCGTCCGCATTTGGAAATTACATAAAATAAAATGGCTTACAATTGTTGGTTGTTGAATTTCCAACAATGTAATTACAATAAAATTATAAATAAAAGGCAACCTATTATAATTCTAGTAAATTAAAAACTGAAGAAAATACAAGCAGAGGCGAGTAGAACTCTTGCCATAATACAATTTTGCCTCCATATAAGAGCAGACGGCTCAGACAAGATGTCCCAAGGATACAACTGCTATATATATATACACACAGGCGCAAAACTTGACCTCTCTCCCTCGTCTCTCAGTCGCATCCATCCTGCCTTTATTCTCGTTCTTTTCTTCTATTTCTTTCTCTATATTATTTACTCCAAAGCTCCATATGGTATCCCGACTTCCGATTATGGGCGGTGAAAGGTATTCCAGGCGAGCACGCGATGCAAAACCACAACCAAACGTCAAGCTCCATATGATGTCCCGACTTTCAGTTCTTGCGACGAGAGGGATCAGGCGAGTGTCCGAACGGCGGTCCAAGCTTTCAGAGTCATGCGACTCGAGAACTAGCTCCACCATCTCGCCGGATATGGTCAATCCTATCGAGAACCGGCGGTAGATTCTCCGGCGTGGAGTGGAGGTTAAGCGGTAGTCAATACCCATTTCGAGTGTTTTGACAACTTCCACCAGATTTTTTGAAAACGACATCCACAGGAGTCCAATATCTAGATATCCATGTGGGAATATGTGATAGGGAAAAGAATTGAGATTAGGGGTGGCATTTCGGAACATAAAATCAAAAATCAGACCGAAAAATCCCGAAAAAAGAACCAAAAAATCGAAAAACCGAATCCGAAGAAGACCGAACCGAAAAACAAAAAAACAGAACCGAACCGAACTAATTTGGTTCGGTTCTCGGTTCTGGGTCGGGCAGAACTGAATCGGACCGAAATGGACCGAAGTCAAATTTCAACATATTAAAATGACCTTGTTTCTGTGATTTTGGTGTGTTTCGAATTTTGATATAATTCGTTTTCCTTTTGTAAGACCCTCATGGGTCCAAGGAGGACTGATAATATGCCCATGTAATTTGTGATTCAATTAATTTAGGTTAAGAGAATGAGCTACTGTGATTTACGATTGTTATATGTTTTGAGATATTTGTAAATTGCTATGCAACTCTAACTTTTATCTTGAACATATATATAACATTTGTTGGCTTGTTGTTATATATAACTTATTCTATTGCATATAATATTTGAATTTATATTGTAAAGAACCGAAAAAACATCAAACCAAGTCGAAACCGAACCGAATATTTATAAAACCGAACTTAACCGAACCGAACTTCAAAAAGAACCGAACCACACCGAAACCGAACATTTGGTTCGATTCTCGGTTTCGGTCAAAATCCGAATCGAATGGAACCGAGTCCACCCCTAATGGAGATGATGATGAAGAATATGCGGATCAAAAAAAAAAAAGAAATTAAAGAAAAACATTGGTTGTTTGTCTATTTCTTTTCAGTTATTATGTTTTTTATTTTAATTTTGATTTCTCAGTTTTTGGTGGGTTGAATATATAGAAGAGTTATTTTTTATTTTAAATTTAGAATGAATTCTGGGCTAATTGGCTAAATGTTGTTTTGGAATTTTTAGGTTTTTTTTTTGAGTTTTAATATTCGACTTCAATTTCATAATACCTAGATATGTGGTTACCATATAATAATTTAGAATATTACTCGATAATCTAAATTACTAATGGGTAATTCTGTTAAAAGCTGGTCGGGTGACTGGATGTGGTCGGTGAAAATATCAGTCGGTATATTATCATATGGTAATTTGGAACACCAGTCGATAATCTTCATATTATCAGTGAGTAATTTTGTTGTTTGTGGTGACTGGTAGTGGCCGGTGATGGTCAAAATACCATTCATAATATAATAAAAAAATATTCAGGAAGAGCTGAGCTAGTCGATTGCCAAGAAAAAATAAAAAATTTCGGCGATGGCTATCGGTGGTCGGCCGACGGCGACTGGTGGTCGCCGGTGGGTGGTCGACCAACGGTGGTCGTTCGGCCGTCTTGTGTCAAGTATTCCATTATATTTTTATATTTAAAGTAAGAGTATATATAAAATATTCAAAATAATATTATTTTATGTCTGTATCTTAAGAATAAAAAAAGTTGATTTCTAAGTAAAAAATTAAATTTATTGTATTTTGGGGAAAAAAAATTGTTTGATTTATATGTTTGGGTCATTCTCCTATAAATATCAGCTTTACTTAATAATAACAGCTCTTTATCAATTTAAGATATCTGATAATTTAATTGATCACCCTCTTTTTATAATTTAAAACAATGTATAAGTGTGTGCAATTCTAAATTTTACTCTAAAATAGTCGTTACCTTAGTCATATTCATCTACTTGAAACAGTATTCCTTTTATCCCTTCAAAGTTTGGTAGATAGTGTATTTTTGGTATATTTAGGTAATAATTGGTGTAAATAATAATGATAAATATATGACGAAGATTGAAACGTATAAATATTGATGGTGAGTGGAAATTAAAAAATAAAAAAAATTATTTGATTTTATTCTGTAAATATGATAAATACTTCCTCCGTTACTTCATTATTGTAACGTGTTGACTATTATACTGTTCACATATTCTCTTTTGAACGTATTTTGTGATTTATATATATAAAAAAATATAGTCATATGATATTTTGTTAGATTCGTCTCGAAATATACTTTCAAAATATCAACTTATAATTTTTAAAAATAAAGAATTAAAGATATTAAGAATCAAAGTTGTGCATTGACATACGTAAAAGTCCAGATGTTGCAATTATAAGAGAACGGAGGTAGTATATCATTCTAAAGAGACAAAAAAAATAGGTTAAGTGTAAAGCTTGAGCCCAACTGGGGAATAATTACTTTTAATACAGTATACTATTAATTAATTATTATATTTGTTTTTAATAAAAATAGTTTTGCAGAATACTTGTTCTGATTCAATGTGGGGAAATGCGAAAAGGTGGAGGCGCCGGTGAGCTGCGCCGTACGTGGGATTGAGTAGGGCATACGTAAATATTGTGTGTGGGGTGGGGGTCACATGCAACCCCACGGCCATCAAGACGCGACACGTCTTTATCAGGCGGCGGCTCATGCCTGCCTCCTCCAACCCCACACACACTAACTCACACACGTACACTGCTTTTATTTGCAGCGTTCTCTCTCTCTCTCTTTCTTGTTTATGCGCCCCCACCATCTCTCTCAATTATTGATCTCTATTTTGTTATATACAAAAATATATCTGTCATTTCGATTAAAATTTTAACCTAACTTTTTTTTTTAATATCGCCTACGCACTTTATCAGATAATTATAGTCATATTATTTTATTTTTACTATATACTTATTATTATTATTATTTTTTTTTTGTCTTTTAATTTTCATCATAAACTCATCATCGATATTTGTATAATATACTCCTTCCGTCCGCTCAAAGCTTTACACTTACTCATTCTTTTCTCTTTAAAATTTTCTCCTAATACCTATTTATACCCTATTTTGAGACCCATGTATGAAATACCCTTTTTTTATACACATGTAAAAAATGTCATCTTTTATATTTTAATATCATTTGGCCCCACTTCTGCACCCACTTCTGCGTTGATATGCCGACATTTCTCTGTAAGTGTCTCCATATCATATATATTTTTTATAAATATTTTTTTAATGCTTCATTTTCTTAATAAATACTGGCATACGGATGAGTAAATAATTTACTGCTACTGGATAGAAGGGGTCCAGTAGTGGTAAATTAGACAGTAGTGGTAAATTTAACTGTCCAGTAGGAGTACGTGCAATATTGGTAAATTATTTACCCCTTCTGTCCCAGTAGTGATAAACTATTTACCCATCATGTCCAGTAGTGGTAAATTATTTACCCCTAAAGCCGAAAAAAAATAACATAAGTATTATTATTCTAAAAAAAGGGTACAAACTACATGTAAATTTGGAAATAGGGTAGTTTAAGCATTGGTTTTTTCAAAGAGGGTATTTATAATTTTTGCCCTAAAATTTTTATATTTATCACATTTACACAATCTAATCAATAAACTATTTTTACCTTTTAATCTCCACCACACCCTCACTATTACTACCTCCGTCCCGCCCAAAGGTTTACATTTCTATCAAAAAGTAGTCCCTTTAATAAGTTTACATATATCACTTTTTACAATCAAATCAAACAATTACTTTTTACTTTTTAATCTTCACCACTCATTCATCATCAATATTTTTTACTTTTTAATCTCCACCACACATTTAATCATCATTACTTATACCAATCATTACCTAAAATACACCAAATATACACCCTCTGTCAACCTTTGGCTGGGACGGAAAGAATAATATTTTTTATTTTTCAATTTTCACCATACATTTATCATCGATAGATACACCAATAATTACTTAAAATATATAACACTCTCTATCAACTTTGAATGAGAGAGAGCGGGTATCAATCTTCTGCATCCATTTATTTAACAAAAAAAAAATACCAAATATTTCTGAGTAGAAATAGCTTGTTTTGCCCTTTTGTATATAGCAATATTCTTTTTTGTCCCAAGTTTAGTAACAACTCTTTTGATACCCAAATTGTCGAAATTGACCTTTACTCGAATAAAATTCGAGTCATATATTGTAATTTCGAGTAACATAATTTCGAGTCAACTTAAAAAAAAACAATATCGAGGAAGGTTGAAAATATGGGTTCACGAGTCAGAATTTCGGGTTACACGAGTCGATTCGTGTCACCGAATACAATTCGGGACATGTAAATAAAAAAGTCTCCCGAATTCATTCGAGATGTAAAAAAAAAAAAAAAAAAAAAGCGGGTTACACGAGTCCAATTCGTGTCACCCGAATACCATTCATGTCATACGAATTGACCTTTTTTTTTTTTTTTTTTCGTACATCCCGAATGAATTCGGGAGACATAATTTTTTTTTTCTTTTCATCTCCCGTTCATTCGGAGACCACTTTTTTTTTTCTTTTTTTTTTTTTACATATCCCGAATGAATCGGGAGACATGGCTCTTTTTTTTTTCTTTTTTTTTTTCTTAATGCTAAGACGTGCTGCAGCTTTCTCGGGTTACTCAGCATAAAAATATGCTTTCTCGGGTTACCCGAATTCAGATTCGGGTAACCCGAATTTAGATTCGGGTTACTCGAATTTGAATTCGGGTAACACGAATTTAGAGTCGGGTTACCCGAATCTGCTGTGCATGTCCGAATCTGCTGTGCTGTACACGAATTTCTATTACGTGTTACCCGATTTTCAAACACTCAATATTGTATTTTTTTTGAAGTTGACTCGAAAATATGTTACTCGAAATTATAACAAATGACTCGAATTTTATTCGAGTAAAGGTCAATTTCGACAATTTGGGTATCAAAAGAGTTGTTACTAAACTTGGGACAAAAAAGAATATTACTATATGCAAAAGGGCAAAACAAGTTTTCTCCCTATTTCTGACCGGTTCTATTAATACTTTAGGTGGGTGTTGGGTGGTGGCTGTGGGGTGGGGGTGGGGTGGGGGGGTTTGTTAGGTGTTTTGACCGGTCAGCTACAGTGATATTTAGTCATGGCCATAGGTGGTTGTTATCTTTCTGAAATTTAGTAGTATTACTATCATCTTTGTCTGCTTTCAAACTTTATGTTTTTAAATTTACTATTTAATTTTCATTTTATATTTATTATTATTTTTCATTTTTAATTTTTACCATTATCTATATCAATTATTTCGATCAATTATTATTAAAATATTTTTAATTATATCAATAACATTCTTCCAATTCATTCAACCCCCAATCTACCCCCAATCTACCCCCACTCACCATTTTTTAGTGACAATGGTCACCCATCTACTCTCACCACTTTTAATTTTTTTTTTTTTTACCTTTTTATATTTAAAATTATATCAAACAATTTAATAAAAACACATAATATTTTATTTTTACTTAAAAGAAAATTACAAAACACCTTAAAAAAAATTACGAAATTGGGTCCGTATAATTCTTGAGTTAAAAATTAAATTAATACTATATTATGAACTATACTAAAACACTACATGGATTTATCCAGATCAAGAAAGAAGTAGTGAGTTAAGTTATAAAAAATCAATTAATTAATTATTTTCAAATATTTAATTTTATATAGTAATAAAGAAAGCAAAACTTTTAGCGTGGCGCACTGCATGTGATCCTTCTGTCCACATAAACAGGGTAATGATGGCGACCAACCCGTCAATATACATATTCATTCACGCGGGGAATGTACCCGCTCACTCCTTAGCCGATCCTTATCCGGGTGGGTGGCGGCGGTGTTCACCGCCCGGGTACACCTTCACCGCGCCCTACCCGCCCCCCGTTGCCACCCCCCTAAGATCATAGTCGTGGTACCGTAAAGTACTGCCATTAAACAAGAAAAAGGAGAAAACCGGAGATAGCTTTTTGTTTTGTTTCACGGCCTCAACTTAAATATGCAATCCAAAAGTACACGGTGTTACTTTTTCTATCCCACTCAAGATTTTTTATTTATTTTTTTATATTTTTAGAAATTTTATATTTATTAAATAATTATTTTTTAATTTTTAATCTCTATCACACACTCACTATTTAATACTTTTTAATTCAATAATATTAATTATATATTTATTTTTATTACTTACATCAATAATTACTTAAAATACATCTATACACGCCTTCCCTCCGACAGAGGAGGTACTATTTCTTAGATGCACGATCTACTCCCGCACACAATATTTGGTTACAGTTTTAGAAAAAGCGAGTAAAAGTTTCAACCCACGACTTATAAATAATGTTCACACTCTAATTTTAGTACAAATTCACGCGCCGCACAGTAAAGAAAGAAATTCATTGCGTGTTGGCTGTGGAATAGTCACTTTCTTTCGGTTGCGTGTGTAATTAAATTTTTAAAAAATATAGTCCTCCCTCACTGCCGCCTGCTGATTTACATTTTTATTTAAAAAATAGTAGTTTTTTAATAAGTGTACGTATGTCATTTTTTATAATTAAATTAAATAATTTTTTATTTTTTAATCGCCATCACATATTCATCATTAATATTTTTTATTTTTAATGTACACTACATATTTATAATTATTACTTTATTAACTAAAATACATCAAATATACAAATTTTGTCAATCTTCGACCGAACAGAAAGAGTAGTAATTTTAGAATAGAATTACTGCCCAACTCCTTTTCGACGAGATTCCGAAATCGATGTTGTACACAGGGATTTTAGTTTTAGATGAGGTAAGTTAATTAATGGGAAATAAAATAATATAAGTGTATTTTTGTGAATAAACATGCACTAATTCATTTCCGTTCGAAATATAATATTTTGTCTAAAAAAATATCTATTTAAAAATACAGTAATTTATTAAATACCTTAAATCATATCAAACAATCAACATAAATATCTTTTTCCTTTTAATTTATACAAAACATTCACCATCAATACCTATAAAAATTACGCATTTAGTATATGTTGTGTCACGATTTATTCATCCCGACAGGCGATCGACTATAAGGCCGAGCGACCAAGTCAACTCCAGTCAAACTATGGCTAGCTCGCCAAGTCGAAGATATCAGACCACCATCAGGTACCTAGCGATCGACTCCCAAGGCGATCGTCCTTTGGCAGCTGGCGATCTACTCTAGTGACCGGCTAAGGGCAATCGACCTACGCCCCGGGCAGAGACGATCGCCCGTCAAAGTCATCAAGGACTGGATCTCTGAAAAGCACCCACGTGCAGATCCACCAAAGGCGCTGACAAGATCTTCGCCAGCAGATAAGATCGTTTGCTGACAGACAGGACCTTTGACCACAGCCTGTCACCTACCTCACCTACCAGCATGCGCGCCGAAAGTTGTCAGTGGGACCACCCGTGACAACGACTCAGGACGCGTGTAAGCTCCCATCGACCGCATGATTGATCGCCAAAGAACTCCTGCAGACTTTGAGGGGACAGGCCCATGTGCTAAAAGACGATCGCCCGATTATTATAATGCAGAAAAGGCGATCGCCCTGCGTATCCAAGCTCTATAAATAGAGAACCTCCTCCTACAGGAAAAAGGTTCCCAATTCACTCTACCTACGGTTCTGAATTCATTCTGACTTACGCTCAGAACTCATTCTCTCACATTCCGATACATTCACGGAAATACTAAAGAACATACATATCATCAAGCTCCCGGCTATCTCACCGGAATCCATCTCAGGACTTCTCTCTCTAAATCTCTCGTCCAGAAGACAATCGGCAGAAGCAGCAAGTCTCCGCTAGACAGATTCCAAGGGATTCATAAGCCCAGGAGCCCAAGCATCCAGCTAAATACTCGTCGTGAGAGACGATCGATCTCTCACCGCCGCGACTGTTCATCTCCTTTGTTACAAGAACTCACAGAGCATCAAATCTGGTTCTTCCGGCAATCTCACTAGCTAAGATAACAAGAATCTTTACACTCATTGTAATTGTATTCTTACATTAGTACTTGTATCCCCGAATATTGGTATTAATAATATCTCGCGAGAGCATTCAAGCCCGGGACTAACAACCCCGGCAAATCTTGTGTTATTTATCTTTCTCACGGAAGTGCTCTTGCATTTGTTTGCTATCCCATCCATTCCAGCAATATCTATCTCCGGATAATATTTTGGGTAGCCACAGTATATCTATTATTCTCTTAAAATATATCAATTTTACTCAAAATGGTGCATTCTGGTGCGACGGAGGTATTATAAGAAAAAATGTAACGCCCCAATACTTATTTAAATGTTATTTATTTTGCTAACGATCATGGATTTTAAATTTTTAATATTTATAGGTTGTCCGATACTTGGACCGATACGTTCCTAGCATAGAATGAAAGATTTAAAAAGAAAATATTTCAAAATAAATTATAAGGATCATTTTTAGAATTTGTGAAAGTGATTTCGAAAAGTTCCTACGATTTTGATACGATAAAATTTCATTACAGAACACTTATACTGCAAAAATAATATTAAATTATTATTTTAATATTATCGAAAATCCGTTCCGAGCATATCGAAGATTTAACTCCTACGAGTCCGGAACAGGTCGGAAAATTGAATTTGGACATCGGGAAGGGGTCGAACCGGCTGAGCCAAGTTGACGGACATTTGCCGGTCACCGCCGGACACGCCGACTGACAACTGCCGGTCATGGCCGACAGAAGCTTCTAGGCCACTATCCGGATAAGGCTGTCCAGCTGTCCGAATAAGGTCGGTCACGACCGACAGAAGCTTCTAGGCCACTATCCGTATAAGGCTGTCCAGCTGTCCGGATGAGGTCGGTCACGACCGACAGAAGCTTCTCGGCCAACTGTCCGGATAAGGCTTCCAGCTGTCCGGGTAAGGTTGATTTTCAACCGACTTTGAGCCCTTATTTATACATATTCCAGGACGTGTTTTTGTACATATCATATATTATTTTGAAACTGTTAACCTCTACTTTAAGACGCCCGAAACATATTTTCCTTCCAAAAATAATAAAAGCCACAAAAATCCCGATGAAACAGATAGCTCAAATCTGACAGTTTTTCAAAGGTGTTTGATAAAAGTCCTCAAAGAGATTTCAGATTTTACATCAAGAATTTATGGCCGGAAATATGAAAAAGTATTTTCAAGTGCTAGGAGAAGCGTATCCGGGATCCAAGAAAGACAACCAAGCCAAATTCAAAGGAAGATATTTCAAGATTTCAGCAAACGAGGTGAGGTTATACTGTTTTAATATGTTATGGTCATTGTTGTGTCGTGTAACATGACGACCCGCGAGGGGTCGAAATAATGAAAGAAAGCCGAGACGAGTCTCACACAGATAAGAATGTTTTATGTGCATTACACAACATGATTTTGAGGATTTATAAGGGTTTAATCTCACTGAGTATGCTCGCGTACTCACACCTCGTCGTTTATGTTTTTCAGGATAAGGAATCGACGAACGGGACAAGCAGAAGATGAATACATACTCCCAACACGATGAAATTATAAATAATAAAAATATTGTCGCCGTAATTGTTATTATTTTTACGAAATACTTGATTTTCCATGTTTTTGTAAAACTGTACTGATGTTTGAATAAACGAGTTTTATGGAAGATTTACTGACTAAAATGCTTCCGCAAATACTCCGAATTTATATAAAAAAATTTAAGAAAAAATTGAGCTGTGTAACGTTCTTTTTTAATTTAGAAAGTCAGGGCGTTACAAAAAAAGTGCGAGAAAAGTAAGGGAGAAAATCAATTGTTTACTATATGTGGAAGTGTTGCATTTATTTATTGAAATTAGGGGTGAGCATGGGTCGGTTTGGGTCGGTTTTAGGCTAAAACCGAACCCAAACCGACTTGCTTCGGTTTCCGAAAAATCAAACCGAAACCGAAACCAACCCAATGGGTTCGGTTTCTCTGTTTTTCGGTTTTTTACGGGTCGGTTTCGGGTTTAAACCCAACCAATCCGATTTTTGTCTATTCTTCAAAAAAACTTAAAATGTGCATTGGATAGGAATCGAACCTGGGACCAACGCGCGAACTACCAGCGTTATAACCACCAGACCACAACACTATTTTTGTCTATTCTACATAATGCATATATACATATAAAATTTACGAAATATATATATTATATGATATCGGTTCAGTTCGGTTTTAATGGTTCGGTTTCTAGTGTATAAACCGAAACCGAAACTGACTTTTCGGTTTTTAAAAATTCTAAACCCAAACCGATGGTTTTGATTTGGTTTCGGTTTTTCGGATTCAGTTTCGTCGGTTTTTTTCGGTTTCTCGGTTTCTCGGTTCGGTTTTGCTCACCCCTAATTGAAATGATAATCAAGTATTCTATTAACGTTTAGATCTTACATAAAATTTGGAAAAAAAAATTGAGTTTTATTACGTTATATATAATGTATATATTACGAAAATGAGTATACATAGGGACTTTACAAATAAAATTTGAAAAATTATCTAATGAACACATGTACTTTTGGCCAAATCAAGATATTACAATATAATTATGATTAAGCCGATCAAATAAAGAAAATAATATATGGTAATTAATCTATATACTGTCCAGCAAATCTAAGATTGTTCGAGCATTCAAAAAATTATGTAAATGTACTAAAATTTATAAAACAAACCTCTAAAGTTATCCAAAAATATTCATTTTGCTTAGTCTTTAGTTCATTATTATGTATATTTTTAAAATTTGTAAAAATAAGTGAAAGAAAAATAACATCCATAATTATTTTATAAATTTAAGACAATTGAAATAATTTAGGAAGAATCATATATAATCTCCGATCATTCAATAAATTATATTGATATATATATATATATATATATATATATATATATATATATATATATATATTGTGTTGATATATTATCTATTGAAATCTATTTTAAACTTATGTAATACTCTTCATTTATGAAATATTCAATGAACCGTATATTTTAAAGGGAAAACTACGGTTATTGTCCTAACGTATAGACCTTTTTACGTCCGTGTCCTAACCTAAGCATAATTGCAAGTTGCCATATAACGTATTCAAAATTTTAATGTCCGTGTCCTAATGACCGGAATCCGGCCAATTTGCACACCGAAAATGTGACGTGGCTTGATTACATCATTTTAATAAAATAAAATTGGCCACATCAGCTCCAAATCATCAATTATCACTTAAAAAAATTAAAAAGTTAAAATATTATAAAATAAAATTAAAAAAGTAAAATTATAAAATACAATTGTAAAATAAAATTATAAAATTAAAAAAATATAAAAATTATAAAAATTTTAAATGTGGTCAATTAAAATTTTATAATTTTATAATTTTTTAAAATTATAATTATAAAATAAAATTGTAAACTAAAATTATAGAATTAAAAAATTATAAATATTATAAATGTGGTCAATTTTATTTTATAATTTTTTAATATTTTAAAAAGTAAAAAATAATTATAAAATTATAAAAAAATTAAAAAAAATAAAAAATTTTAAAATTATAAAATAAAATTGTAAAATTATAGTAAATCAAATTTTAAAATAAAATTAAAAATTTTAAAAAATTATCAAAAAATTATAATTTTATAAAAATTTCCACATGTGTGGAATTGATAACTGGTGATTTGGAGCTGATGTAGTTAATTTTATTTTATTAAAATGATATAATCAAGTTATAAAACATGTGTGGCATTATATATTAAAGTATCTTCATTATTGAAAAAACAGACAATGCCATACATCTTTTATAACTTGATTAGATCATTTTAATAAAATAAAATTGACCACATCAGCTCCAAATCATCAGTTATCAATTCAAAAAAATTAAAAAATTATAAATTATAATTTTTTTAATTTTATTTTAAAATTTTATTTTCTATAGTTTTACAATTTTATTTTATAATTTTACATTTTTAATTTTTTTTTAATTTTTTACAATTTTATAATTATTTTTTACTTTTTAAAATATTAAAAAATTAAAAAATTATAAAATAAAATTGACCACATTTATAATATTTATAATTTTTTAATTTTATAATTTTAGTTTACAGTTTTATTTTATTTTAATTTTAAAAAATTATAAAATTATAAAATTTTAATTGACCACATTTAAAAATTTTATATTTTTTAATATTTTTTTAATTTTATAATTTTATTTTACAATTGTATTTTATAATTTTATTTTTTCAATTTGATTTGATAATATTTTAATTTTTTAATTTTTTTAAGTGATAATTGATAATTTGGAGCTGATGTGGCCAATTTTATTTTATTAAAATGATGTAATCAAGCCACGTCACATTTCCGGTGTGCCACATAGGCAAATTGGCCGGATTCCGGTCATTAGGACATGGACATTAAAATTTTGAATATGTTATATGACAATTTGCAATTATGCTTAGGTTAGGACACGGACGTAAAAAGGTTCATACGTTAGGACAATAAACGTAGTTTTTCCTACTTTAAAAGGACAACTTTGAGTTGAAATGTTGTAATTTGACGGGGCGAATGAATAGTAAACTTTGAATTCTCTCTCTCTCCCGTATAAAGTGCCATATTTGATGCAAAAAGGGTTTCTCTAGAGGTGCAATACATCATTAAATATCTCAATTCATATTAAATAATCATATTTTATTTTTTAATCTCCAACATACACTTTATTAATGATTTTTAACTTTTTAATCTACAATACACACTAACCAGTAATACTTACAAAACTTATACATCTACCATATACAATTATTCTCCTAAAATATATTTCCCCCTTTCTCGTATTATTGCAACATGTTCACTATTACAATGTTCACATACTCTCTTTTGACCATCTTTTGTGATTTATACATATGAAAAAATACAGTGATGTGAGGTCTTATTAGATTTATCGCGAAATATACTTTAAAAATATCAACTTTTTATAATTTTAAAAATAAAGAATTGAAGATATTAATAATCAAAGTTGTGTATTGACAATCGTGAAATTCCAGATATTGCAGTTATAAGAAAAGAAATGTAGTACTAATTTTACTCAAAATATTACATTTCAGTTGGAACGGAGGAACTAGTAATCTTTTAAGATGCATTAGTGTAGCGACCACTTTTCTAAAATATAATTCTTCAAATTTTAAGTAGAATAAATAAAAATTTTTGCAGCGGAAATACATTTTAAAAAGACGAACTTAATAATCGCAAGTAATAGTCCCAAGTCACCATTAAATAAAAATATACTTTGTCGTTAAAATAAAACAAATGGAACAATCGTTCATAAAACATGGTTTGAGAAAAATAACATTAAATAAATAAATATCTAGTCATAGGCTTGATCATTCCACTCTCAAGCGCATGCCACACCGAGCTCCTCAACCTGAAAAGGGGTAAATAGTGGGGTGAGCTTCCAACTCGCTCAGTGTGGAGAGTACGCAATATGTCTACGTTAATTACTAAATATATTAGCAAGTATAAACAACATGACTGATAAATTCTGATGCCCGTCGGCTGGCAGAAGGCTTTATGCACAATTAAGTGCTTCTGACTGATTTGCACATTTAAGTGCTTCTGACTGATTGCACATTTAAGTGCTTCTGACTGGTTGCACATTTAAGTGCTTCTGACTGATTGCACATTTAAGTGCTTCTGACTGATTTCACGTGCACATACGAGACAATATATAAAGCAATTAAAATAAACAAAAGCGTAATAAATCCCCACACCTGGATAAAATGCGATTCTTGAACTTGAATGTGATGAGATGCTTGACTCGACAAATTCTAGGCCCGTAAATCTTTTATTATCTACAAATAATGATAATAGTTTATTATTAATACTCTACTATAATTGAAGATAAAATACAAGACATAATTTAAATTGAATATTGTTATTATTTGAGAAATCCACGTATTTAATGGTTTGGATGGAAAATGTTGAATTTTAATTATTGGAAAGTTGATTGAGGTAAAATTGAAGGAATTAAATATTTAAGGACTGAAATTGAAGGGGTTATAAGACTGATTGGAATTAATCCGTAAGAATTAACTATCTGAGGGCTGGAATTGAAGGAATTTATTTGACTCAAAATAAAATTGAACTTAGACTGATTTGGGCTTGAAGTTGGGTAAAGAATTAAATTAAAATGGGCTGAATAAATAGGGTACAAATAAAGAATTTGGCCCGGGGAAAATATTGGCCCAATTGGATTAAAATCGGCCAACATAATCCCTACCCCCAGCCCGATCAAAACCCAGAGAAAGAAAGAGAACAAAGAAACAATCGTCGTCTCCCCGACTCGATTCCCCTTCTCCCTCTCATGGAAATCAACTCTGGCGCCTCGTCGAATCGAGGGGACAGCGGCGCCAACTCTAGCCCTAAATCTTAGCCTCGGTTCGACGACTGAAAGCTCCGTCCGGATTCCTGGCAGAAGCGAACGGCGATGGCAGACTCTGGATTGGCTAATCTCGGCGGCGGAATCGTTGGCTAAGGAGAATACGCCGGTTGGTTTGAGTCGACATCAGCGGAGTAAGGTGGCTGGATCTGTCGGAGCCGAAGAAGAAGATAGAAAACTTCCGAGGTAGGTTTCAATGAGTTCTGATTTTGAAATGAAAATTATACTTTGGTTTTGGTTTGGGATTTGAGGCTTGCCCAGACGTGCCATAAAACTGGGTGGCGATGACCCGACGGGAAGCGGAAGAAAATTGGCAGTGACTAACTACATGTTTGCGGTTGAGGTCTGAAGAGAAAACGAACTTACAGTGTGTTTGCTGTGAAATCGAGGGAATTGAACAGAAAGAAGATTACCTGCGGATTGCTCTGGTGGTGTAGAATTTGCTGTGTAATTTTGCAAACTGAAGTTTTGCTGCAACTGCGTATTTTGGTGTATGAGATTTTCTGGTGTATAATTTTTGCTGTATAATGAGATGTAGTGTGTGTGTTTTCTGCTGTTCATCGTGAATTTGTAGGTGTTTTTCCTTCTTATACTGATTTTATTAACTGCTGATTAATATCCCATCACCTCCACTAAGGTGGTTAATGCAGGAAAACTCTCCCATGTTCTCATCGTGTGTGAGTGAGTGAGAATGTTGGGCTTGGCATTTGGGCCGGGTATTGGGTTAGACAATAAAATAGGAATTGGGCTGGATATTATAATGATAATTGGGCTCTAATTAATTGTAGGATTCGGGCTGAGTATTATAATGGGTTTGGCTTAGGCCGGCCCAAAGTGAATAAATTAAAATTAATTAAAATGGACTTGTGGAATCTTAAGGGTAACGATTAATATCGCTTAAAATTTGACTTGGGCCTAGAAACGAGATGAAACAATGAATTAAAATGAGAAATGCAACGAAACGAATCACATGACTTGTCATGAATAATAATGGCACAAATAAAATTGCATGATCATGAAATAAAATGAATTAAACGATAAATTATTCGGGCCTTAATTTAATAAAATTGAATATGTTTTCTATAATTCACAATAAATGTATTAGCGAAATCGGGGCGTTACAACCTACCCCCCTTTAACAAATTTTCGTCCTCGAAAATTAAATTACGTACCTTGAAAAATAAATGTTGGATACTTAGAACGGATCTCCTCTTCACGTTCCCAAGTTGCCTCATTTGGTCCATGACGACTCCAATGAACTTTCACCAATTTAACCTCTTTATTTCGTAACTGGTGTACCTTACGCTCCAGAATAGCTATAGGTACCTCCTCATAAGTCAGATTCTTGGCTACATGCAACTCTTTGAAATTGCATACATGATCAGGATCATGTACGCATTTTCTCAGCATGGAGACGTGAAAGACATTGTGCACTCCTGATAATTCCACCGGCAATGCCAAACTATAAGCAAGATCACCAACACGACCCAAAATCTCAAAAGGTCCGATATAACGAGGCTGTAGCTTTCCCTTTTTACCGAATCGTATTACTCCTTTCATCGGCGCTACTTTCAGGAACACCTTCTCTCCAATCTCAAATTTGATATCCTTCCTCCGTTTATCCGCATAAGACTTCTGCCGATCCTGGGCAGTCTTAATTCTACTTCTGATTTCGGCTATCTTCTCTACAGTCTGCTCGATCAATTCTGGACCCAAAATTTTTTCTTCTCCAACCTCACTCCAATAAAGGGGCGATCGACATTTCCTTCCGTACAGAGCCTCATACGGGGCCATTTGTATAGTTGCTTGGTAACTATTGTTATAAGCAAACTCCACTAACGGCAAAATATTCTCCCAATTCTCACCAGTATCAAGAACACACGCCCTCAACAAGTCTTCAAGTGTCTTGATAGTCCGCTCAGATTGACCATCGGTTTGCGGATGATATGCAGTACTGAAATTCAACTTAGTGCCCAAAGCACTTTGAAGACTCTTCCAAAATTTCGACGTAAATCGCGGATCTCTATCTGATACGATTGACACTGGAACACCATGTAGCCTCAAAATCTCCCGGATATAAATCTGTGCATATTGTTCCATACTGTAAGTCATCATCACGGGTAGAAAATGAGATGACTTCGTCAAACGATCTACTATCACCCAGATAGCATCGTTCTTCCTCACTGTTCGTGGCAGACCAACCACGAAATCCATTGTGATATGCTCCCATTTCCATTCTGGGATTTCTAACGGTTGAAGTAAACCTCCTGGCCGTTGGTGTTCTGCCTTCACCTGCTGACATATCATACACCTTTCCACAAATACACCAATATCCCGTTTCATTCCTCTCCACCAAAAGAACTTCTTCAGGTCGTGGTACGTCTTTGTACCTCCCGGGTGAGCGGAGTATGGTGCATTGTGAGCTTCTTCAAGGATTTGCTTCTTAAGGGATGGATCCTTAGGAATACATAACCTCCCATCATAAGTCAAAACATCGTCTGCGGAAACGACAAACTTCTCAATACTCCCAGCTTGTGCTCGATCCTTCATCTTGCACAAGAACTTATCACGTGGTTGAGCCTCCTTAATCTTATCCCTCAAGTTTGGTTGCAAGACCAAAGATGATAGGATTGCTTTCGAATGTTTTGAAGACTCAACTACCTCAATCCTCAACTGGGAGAACTCCTTTATCAAACTCTCCTGATCGCTCAAGCAAGCTAACTCGCCTCTAGTCTTCCGACTCAAGGCATCAGCTACCACATTAGCCTTACCCGGATGGTAATAAATAGTACAATCATAGTCCTTCACCAATTCTAACCATCGCCTTTGTCTCATGTTAAGGTCCTTCTGTGTGAAAAGATACTTCAAACTTTTATGGTCAGTGTATATCTCACACTTTCCTCCGTAGAGATAGTGACGCCAAATCTTCAGCGCATGTACTACAGTGACTAACCTGTTCATGCGTTGGATAATTCAACTCATGTGGTTTAAGCTGTCTCGATGCATAGGCTACTACTTTACCATGTTGCATCAGAACACAACCCAACCCCTGCTTTGAGGCATCACTATAAACAACAAAGTCTTCCATCGGATCAGGAATCGTTAATACTGGTGCCGAGGTTAGTCTCCTTTTCAACTCTTGAAAACTTTCCTCGCACTTGTCGTTCCATTCAAACCTCACGCCTTTCCTTGTTAATTGGGTCATAGGAGTGGCGATTTTCGAAAATCCTTCGATAAATCTCCTATAATGGCCAGCTAGGCCCAGAAAGCTGCGGACTTCGCTCGCATTCTTGGGTATTCCCCAACTACTCACTGCTACAACTTTATCGGGATCAACCTCAATTCCTTTTGAAGTCACCACATGTCCAAGGAATCCAACTCTGTTTAACTAAAACTCACATTTCTTGATCTTAGCATACAACTTCTCCTTGCGAAGTGTCTCCAATGTAATCCTCAAATGTTCTTGGTGTTGTTCCTTGTCCTTAGAATACACCAAGATGTCATCTATAAGGACGATCAGGAACTTATCCAAGTAAGGTTGGAACACCCTGTTCATCAAATCCATAAAGACTGCCGGTGCATTGCTCAAACCAAAAGGCATCACTACAAATTCAAAATGTCCATAACGGGTTCTGAAGGCCGTCTTGGGAATGTCACACTCCCTAATCTTCAGTTGGTGATACCCCGACCGTAAATCAATCTTCGAAAAGGTTCCGGCTCCCCTCAACTGATCGAATAGATCCTCGATTCTCGGTAGTGGGTACTTGTTCTTCACCATGAGTCGATTCAACTCTCTATAATCTATACACATCCAAAGTGACCCATCCTTCTTTCTTAGAAACAGTGCTGGTGCACCCTAAGATGACACGCTAGGACAAACAAATCCGAGCTCCAGTAGCTCTTGAATCTGGACCTTCAATTCTTGAAGTTCCTTCGGAGTCATTCTATATGGCGCTTTGGATGTCGGGGCCGTCCCAAGGACCAAATCAATGCTAAACTCCACTTGTCGATCGGGTGGGACTCCCGGCAAATCCTCTGGAAACACATCCAATAATTCCCGTACTATAGGCACGTCTGTAGGGGACACGTCATTAGTACGACTGTCGACCAAACTCACCAAGTAACCCTGACATTTCTCCATTCTTAGACTTCTCAGTACCTTCATGGCACTGATTACTCTGGGTACTGTCCTACTCTTAGTACCATAAAAGGTGATCGACTCGCCTTCCGAACACCTCAATGTCACTTTCTTCTCACGGCACCTTATATCGGCATCATGTCTATCGAGCCAGTCCATACCAATGATCACATCAAAATCTATCGAGTTAATTAAATACAGGCTAGCATCAAATTCTCTTCCTCGTTCGAGATTTCAAAACTCTCTCTCCATTTTCTCTTGGTAATGTTGTGGGTAGTACTGCTCCATCACTATTTCCTTGAACCGATCCCATGTTAATACAGCACGCTCGGCCGCCGGCCTCAAACACCAATAGCTTATCCACCGGCCCAAAGATCCTCCACCATTTGGTATTGGCCGTAAAGAATTCTTTGTGCATCAGTGCACCCAACGAGCTCAAAGGTGCGCTCGAGCGACATGAACCATTCATCAACAAAAGCTGGTCCTTCTCGACCGTTGAATGATGGTGGGGTAAAACGCCGCAACTGTTGCACAACTTGTGCCTGAGTAGGAGCTGGCATGTTATTATTGTGGTTATTTTGTCCTCCATTATCACCACCACCAGCACCAAGGTTGGCATTTTCACCACCGAGATTATCTCCACCTCGGTTAGTTGGGCGTCCACGTTTACGAGTTGCCATTATCCTAAGGCATATCATACTCAATGATCCTCAAGATTGCCCAACGAGAGAGACGAATAAGATGAAGAAATTGCATTGCATCTATGGGTTGAGAACCAGAGATTTCTAGCAATGGTGATTTACGCATGTCATACATATACTTATGAATTTACAAGAAAACAATTTCATGCCCAAATATTTTATCATAAAATTCTTATGCACAAAATAGACTGAAGATGCGTCTGTAATTCATGAATCATGGTTGATCTGGTGAACTGCATTTATCACAGAATGAATAATAACTTAATGTACCTTGGAGTCGACGTGGAGCGGCAGAGATGGATGATCATAATTGCTAAAAATATTTGATTACTTGCGGAAATGAAATTTCAGTTTAGAAAAAGAAACCATTTTAACGAGTCTACAGAACCGTAGACCCGCTCCGATACCACTTATGTAGCGACCACTTTTCTAAAATATAATTCTTCAAATTTTAAGTAGAATAAATAAAATTTTTTGCATCGGAAATACATTTTAAAAAGACGAACTTAATAATCGCAAGTAATAGTCCCAAGTCACCATTAAATAAAAATATACTTTGTCGTTAAAATAAAACAAATGGAACAATCGTTCATAAAACATGGTTTGAGAAAAATAACATTAAATAAATAAATATCTAGTCATAGGCTTGATCATTCCACTCTCAAGCGCATGCCACACCGAGCTCCTCAACCTGAAAAGGGGTAAATAGTGGGGTGAGCTTCCAACTCGCTCAGTGTGGAGAGTACGCAATATGTCTACGTTAATTACTAAATATATTAGCAAGTATAAACAACATGGTGATAAATTTCTTGCCGTCGGCTGGCAGAAGGCTTTATGCACAATTAAGTGCTTCGATCGATTTGCACATTTAAGTGCTTCATCGATTGCACATTTAAGTGCTTCGATCGTTGCACATTTAAGTGCTTCTGACTGATTGCACATTTAAGTGTTTCTGACTGATTTCACGTGCACATACGAGACAATATATAAAGCAATTAAAATAAACAAAAGCGTAATAAATCCCCACACCTGGATAAAATGCAGTTCTTGAACTTGAATGTGATGAGATGCTTGACTCGACAAATTCTAGGCAGTAAATCTTTTATTATCTACAAATAATGATAATAGTTTATTATTAATACTCTACTATAATTGAAGATAAAATACAAGACATAATTTAAATTGAATATTGTTATTATTTGAGAAATCCACGTATTTAATGGTTTGGATGGAAAATGTTGAATTTTAATTATTGGAAAGTTGATTGAGGTAAAATTGAAGGAATTAAATATTTAAGGACCGAAATTGAAGGGGTTATAAGACTGATTGGAATTAATCCGTAAGAATTAACTATCCGAGGGTGGAATTGAAGGAATTTATTTGACTCAAAATAAAATTGAACTTAATCGATTTGGGCTTGAAGTTGGGTAAAGAATTAAATTAAAATGGGTGAATAAATAGGGTACAAATAAAGGATTTGGGCCGGGAAAATATTGGCCCAATTGGATTAAAATCGCCAACATAATCCCTACCCCCACCCGATCAAAACCCGAGAAAGAAAGAGAACAAAGAAACAATCGTCGTCTCCCGACTCGATTCCCCTTCTCCTTCTCATGGAAATCAACTCGCGCCTCGTCGAATCGAGGGGCAATGGCGCCAACTCTAGCCCTAAATCTTAGCCTCGGTTCGACGATCAAAGCTCCGTCCCGATTCTGGCGACGAACGCGATGGCGGACTCTGGATTGGCTAATCTCGGCGGCGGAATCGTTGGCTAAGGAGAATACGCCGGTTGGTTTGAGTCGACATCACGGAGTAAGGTGGCCGGATCTGTCGGAGTCAAGAAGAAGATAGAAAACTTCCGAGGTAGGTTTCAATGAGTTCGATTTTGAAATGAAAATTATACTTTGGTTTTGGTTTGGGATTTGAGGCTTGCCTAGACGTGCCATAAAACTGGTGGCGATGACCGACGGGAAGCGGAAGAAAATTGGCAGTGACTAACTACATGTTTGCGGTTGAGGTCTCAAGAGAAAACGAACTTACGGTGTGTTTACCGTGAAATCGAGGGAATTGAACAGAAGAAGATTACTGCGGATTGCTCTGGTGGTGTAGAATTTGTCAGTGTAATTTTGCAAATCAAGTTTTGCCGCAATCGCGTATTTTGGTGTATGAGATTTTCTCGTGTATAATTTTTGCTGTATAATGAGATGTAGTGTGTGTGTTTTCATTGCTCATCGTGAATTTGTAGGTGTTTTTCCTTCTTATACCGATTTTATTAATCACGATTAATATCCCATCACCTCCACTAAGGTGGTTAATGCAGAAAACTCTCCCATGTTCTCATCGTGTGTGAGTGAGTGAGAATGTTGGGCTTGGCATTTGATAGGGTATTGGGTTAGACAATAAAATAGGAATTGTTTGGATATTATAATGATAATTGGGCTCTAATTAATTGTAGGATTAATTTGAGTATTATAATGGGTTTGGCTTAGGCCGCCCAAAGTGAATAAATTAAAATTAATTAAAATGGACTTGTGGAATCTTGGGAGTAACGATTAATATCGCTTAAAATTTGACTTTTCTAAAAAGCGACTTAAATGAAACAATGAATTAAAATGAGAAATGCAACGAAACGAATCACATGACTTGTCATGAATAATAATGGCACAAATAAAATTGCATGATCATGAAATAAAATGAATTAAACGATAAATTATTCGGACCTTAATTTAATAAAATTGAATATGTTTTCTATAATTCACAATAAATGTATTAGCGAAATCGGGGCGTTACAATTAGCCTCTAGCGAAAACTATTTTTAAGTCAAATCATGTTTGGATAATAAGGTTTTCAGTTTATTATCTTTATTGATTATGTGATTAGCATAATCAAAATTTGCGTTATCGCCTTGTATTTGATTGGTATGATGATTAGACATGTCAAAAAAAAAAAAATGTAAGAGGACGCCGAAATACTATTTTGACATGACCACAGTTTCTTTACACTTGAAAAGGACCGAGTTCTTTAGCCTGACTTATATAATCAATAATTTTTCGAAAATGTTACTTTCCCAACCTGAATAACAATGCGGTTGACAATTTGTGTATGTGGCACGATCCTGTGAAGTGAGATAAATGTGATTGTGACATTTCACTTTACAGGATCGTGCCACGTATACAGATTGTCACCCTTGTTGTCAAGTGAATTGTGCAAGTAGCATTACTCATAATTTTTAAGTTTGACTACGAATTAATCTCAAATTATAATAGTAAAATATTTAACAAAATACCTTTCTTTTTATTATTCTTGTTCCCCAAACAGATAGTCACTGCGGAATTCATAATTAATTTGGCTTGAACAAATGTCATTTTATTATTTTCTTAATATATAAAATTTCGTGTTTTTCTTTCCTTTTCCTCCTAATTTATTACTACCTTTAATTAATCCATCCCAAAATTCATTAATTTCAATCCATCATTTAATAAGGGTAACTTTTGGGGAAAAGAATTTCGAAATTTATATACACATGACTAAGGCTCTGTTCGTTTGAACTTATTTTTCGATTTTCGATTCGATTAAGTTGGTCAATTCGATTCGGCTTGCGTCAGTCGGTTAATTCAATTCGATTGCGATTCTTCTTATTATTATTACTATTATTAATAATATTTATTATTATCGTTGTTATGGATTACTATTATTACTATTTACCATTATTATCAATGTTATTATTATTATTGTTATTATTATAGTTATTATAGTTATTGTTATTAATATCATTAATATTATTATAATTTACCCTTATCAAATAGATCTTAATTTATCATTTATTTTTCATTATAATATTATTTTTATTATTATTTTATTGTATTTATTATTATTATTTTTATTATTATTATTATTATTATTTACCCTTAATATATATTTCAGTATAGTTCAGTTCAGTTCAGTTCAATTCAGTTCAATTCAATTCAGTTCAGATTCATTCAATCCAAAAGAACGGAGGCTAAGATGATATTTATTCTGATTTGATAACTGAATATGCTATTCCTGGTGGAAATGAATAATTAAAGATATACTACTCTCGTTTTATATTAGTTGATATTTTTTTTTACATTGAACTTTGATCATAAACTATTTTCTAAAAATATGACAACAGATATTATTCTCATTGTCCACAAAAAATATTGTCTTATTTCGTGTGTTGCCTTAAACAAAACATATGATCTTCCCATAAATAAAAATATGACCCCACTTAAAATACTATACTTTCTCCACTCAAAAATAGATCTCTCCCCACTATATTAATACTCACGTCACTCCATCTGAATCATACTTTTTGTGGACGGATGGAGTAAAAGATAGTGATAGTACCAATCCAACATTATAATTTTTGTAAAATTGTATGAATATTTTGTATGGATATCTTATGATCAAACCTCAATATTGAAAACCAAAATAATTTACGCAATTGATGAGAGATTTAAAAGTAGGTGTTGATGTTGAGTATGTTGTTGATATTAATAAAAAATTATATAATGAGAATTAAAAATAAAAAATTATTTTATAATTTTATTGTGTAAATGTGATAAATATAAATTTCTTAAAAGAATAATTTTTTAATAAAATATAAATCAATATGCGGGATAGATGGATTGGTAGATATAAATATGTTTTTTTAATATTTGTGTCTATATTGTATTTGTTTGTGTATATTAATCCTCACTCCATCCCAATTTAATTTAGATGTTTTGAGTTTTTGCAGTCAATAATTTTGATTAATTTCAAACTATAATGATAAAATATTTAATAAAAATTATATTATTAAATTATAAATTGTGAAGTTTCATGATATAATTTTTTTTAAATATTTCACCATTATAATTTGATATTAATTTGTAATCAAATTTAAAAATTATTAATCGTAAAAAATCGAAATATATCATTTAAAGTGAGATGAAAAGAGTATTAAAGTCTCACTTTCAACCAATATCTAAAAAAGAAAAAGAAAAGACGCACCGTAAGTTTTAAGGATTCGGATGCAGTGCGATGCAAGATGACTACGTGTCGCATGTGATCCGCCTTGCCGACACATACACTGGCGTGCGGGTGTATGTGATCCGACGATTGGGTGCAGCACAGGCACCAGATCCCCTTCCAAGTTTTAACACACATTTTTGATCAAAAGAGTTGTACGGCCAAGGCGCACACTAAGACCTGGTCCCGAGTGTGTCACACAATAACTCTCTCAGTTGTTAATTTTAAATGATTCGTGCCGTCTAGCCGACGATTACGGGGAGACTCAGTGGGCCCCCTATTTTTACACACACAAACACACACTGGCACACCACATAACCCCCCTGCCTTCCTACAACCCGGAACTCAACAAATTTTCCCCTTTCCTCTCTCTCTCTCCAGACCCGCATTCCACTTTCTCTATCTAAAATCGATTCTCCTCGTCCATGGCGTCCGCGCGCGAGGGCCACTACAGAGGAGTGAGGAAGCGTCCGTGGGGACGCTACGCGGCGGAGATACGCGACCCCTGGAAGAAAACCCGCGTCTGGCTGGGTACCTTCGACACCCCCGAGGAGGCCGCCTTGGCCTACGACGGCGCCGCCAGGTCGCTCCGCGGAGCCAAGGCCAAGACTAACTTTCCGGCACCGACGTCTGGACTGCCGCTCGACCTCAACCTGCCGTCCGATCACCGTTTTTTCGCCCCATCCTCAGGCAGGCTCGCGTTCACCGAGTTCCTCCACACCGCCGTGCTCAAGGACGTGATCCCCCAGGCAAATGGCGTCCAGGCGGCGGCGACTGTCGTATCCCCGCCGTCCGACGGAGACTCTCCGGCGAAGTTTTTGGGGATTGTGAGACGTGGTCTGTCCATAGACTTGAACGAGCCTCCGCCTTTGTGGATGTAGGCGTTTCCTGTTCTTTTTTTCTCCTCGTGATTTCATTGCTTTCGGGCGGACGGACTCTCCGTAATCGTTATGATCGGATGGCAAAATTTCATTATCGCCGCCTGTATATATTATTCCTTTTTTTTTTCCTTCTTACGAGACATGAGTCACCGGAGTCCTTTTTATCTTTATTAATTTAACGGCGCAGATTTGGGCTATAATCTATAGTCACTATATTAGTTTACATTAATTTATATTTTATTCTAGTTACATCATTCATTTAATAGAGTGTTTGGGGTTGCGTTTGATACCCGATTATCTGCTTATTGCGTTCTCAAAACGCAAATAATTTAAAATTAGTGTTTGGATCATAAAATAAAAAAAGTGCTTTTCTGCATTTTACAAGCTCCAAAACGGCGTTTTGAAAAAATAGGTGTGGAGGTGCTTTTTGAAAACGTGATTTTAGAGAAGCAATAGATTAGTTCTCAAATGACCAATATAACCTCAGATAATACTTCATCTTCTTCATCATAAGTCTATTTTAGTCATTTTACAAGTTAAGTTATAAATAATCTGATTTGCCAAACACTAGAAAAACTGATTATCTGATTATTGCGATATCAAACAACATAATCAAATCCAAACACTATATTTTAAAACCACGTTTTTCAACAACTAATTATCTGATTATCCGTTTTCAAAACGCATAATCTATTTTCAATAAGCAATCCCAAACACTCACTAATTTAGTTGCATCTTTCATTAACGTGATTTATATTAAAACAAAAATAAAAAAAGATAAACTCCAAATACATAAACACAGCTTAAAAAGCTGATATTAGATAAAAATCTATCACTCTCTTAACACTCTTAACCTTCATAATTTAGGGCAATTTTTTTATTTTGACGAGGATTATTTTCGTTTCCGAGTATTTTGACTAACTTAATTTCGACTCGGGGAAGTGAATCCGAGATGTTAATCTATTAGAGTTTAATTGTAATTGGGCAAATTGTACCCGACACTCCATGAAAAATTGTGATTACTATGTGATTGTGTTTTATTCCGCCGATCCAAATTACATTAACCATAGTAATTATTTAAAGCTTTGATTAATTAGTTTGATTTGGATGTTGCCGTATTTCTTTTACACACTTGTGAAATATTTTCGGTTGCTCACGCGCCGACATGAATTTAGGTTGGGGGTTTTACTTGCTGTAACAAAAGAAAATGATTTTTTTTACTAATCTAGTAAAAAAAAAAATTAATGAGCGATAAGCGGAAAAAAGATGTGGAAAGCGAGGCGTGTGGGAAGCAGTAAAAAAAAAAAATTAATGTGTGATAAGGGAAAAAAAGATGGGGAAAGCAAGCGTGTGGGAAGTAGTAATAATAGTGTACTGAAATCCTGTGTGACTGCAAATTTCCATTCTGAGGGTTTAATAGTACTCCACAAGGTTCTTTGCGACCTGGTGACTGCTTTTTACAGCATACGATTTTGTAAAAAAGAAAACAGGTATATTATATATATATATATATATATAGGGGAGGGTTATAATAGAAACCACTCCCTATGTGTTAACAAGGAACCAACCTACACTTTTGATCGAATTTATTTAGACGCCTCAGATTGATTTCATTTGATTTAGTTATGAATATTGAATTGCTTAGTATCTCTAATTAGTCAACTATGAATGGTAGTTATGGATTTTGCTTATAATTCTCTAATTATCTCATGCAATGATTATGGAAAAATAATTATGATATTAATCATCTTCCTATATATATCCATAATCGAGCATACGTTTTATTAAGTGCTTAAATTATTATGATATTAAGAATTTATCTAAATTCGTATTTATAAGATTCTTAATTCGTATTATTAAGGTTGTTATTATAATTTTAATCAAACATTACCTTATTCATTTTTCAATTTTGCGGTTGGATATATTTTGGACGGATTAGGGGGGTTAGGTTCACGTGGGCTGGAGCCCCTCTTAAATGCCTCGATTCGACCCTTCACTTATGTGTCCCAGTTTTCTCGTAGGTTGTCTCAACTCATAATCTATTTTTTTTTAAAAATATATATTACCCCGTTCTCACGTAACTGTAATATTTGGATTTTTACGTTTGTCAATGCACAACTTTAATTATTAATATATTCAATTCTTTATTTTTAAAAATTATAAAAAGTTGATATTTTGAAAGTATATTTCGAGATGAATCTAACAAGATCACACATGACTATATTTTTTCATATGTATAAATCACAGAAAATGGTCAAAAGAGAGTATGTGAATAGTGTAATAATCAATACGTTACAATAATAAAATAACGGAGGAAGTATATAGTAAACTTTCTAAAAATTATAATCTCACTTCACAGAATTTAATTAATTTAGAGAGATTAATATATTAATAAATTAATAATTTATTAATTAAAAGAGTAATTCTTTAAATTCAACAAATTTATTATATACGTAGTGTTCTTATGTGTTGAAAATAAATGCATTAATATATGTTTCGTGAATATATTTATGTATCACCCAATTCATTGTAACTAAATATATTCGAATCTTATCCCCAGGACATTCACAGGTGTGAAAGGAGGAGATATCTTTCTGGTCACAGACATGCGTGGTTCGAATCGCCGTGGGAAAGATCCGCTCTTTTCAGAGATTTGGACCTTGTGTGTTTATTCAATTGAAGCATCCTTAAAACCGGGTTGCTAGGCATAACCTGCGAGGCTGCGATTGAACCGGGGGTAGGAATGAGAAATCGGACCTACAACCCCCAGGATTCAACCTGTGTCATCAAAAAAAATATATTCGGATCTTTTTGTAAATAATTAAATGTACTCACGTGATATCAATTAATTGTATCTACTATCTAATTAACTATTATGTTCATGTATGTATTTACCAATTCATTGTAATTAATTAAATATATTCATGTCTCAATTAATTCATTGCAATTAACTAGATATATTCATGCCGGGTAAAAAATCACTATGTAAATTTTAATATGGAAAAAAAATCATAACACCAACCATGGCTTCTCATATATTAGAAGATATCCTAAAATCATCCATGACCGATCAAATACGTAAAGCATTATGTGAGTATACTGGAACTTATATATTTATAATTGTAATATTTAAAAATTATTAATTTTAGCAAATAACCATAATATTCATGATTGTATAATCTTTCAGAATTATAAATTTACAGGATTGATGGGACCTATATATTTATAAAGAGAGTCTCCAAAAAATTATTATTTTATTATCTTGTTAAATATGTTTGCGTGACCCAAGTCAGGACTGAATAAATTTATTATATTAGAGAGTTTGTTAATTTATAGGACTGAATAAATTTATTATATTAGAGAGTTTGTTAATTTATAGAGTATTAACTCATGGAGATTTTACTGTATTCTATCTTTCTAATATTACAATTTTTTTATTTGTGCAATTTTCTAATTTTTATTCTAACATTCTATTTTTTATACTAACTTTGACCACATATTATTATATCAATGATAATTATTATTATATAAAAATATTATTTGGTTAGTCTTAGGTACTCCCTCTTTTCTGGTCCAAAAAAAATATTATTTTAGAAGTTCAACATTACATTAAATAACTCAAAACACTTTAAACAATCACTTTTTACCTTTTATTCTCAACCACACATTCACCATCAATATCATTTAACTTTTTAATCTACATCAAATACTCACCATCAATACTTATAAAATTTACACATATAGCACATGCGTAATATGCAACTATTGTACAAACCAACTAGAAATGTGCATCATTGAATATATTGGAAAATAAAATAAAAATATAAACTCTCTTATAAGATTAATTGTTGTTGCAATAACACAACCTAATAACTTTTGCATCTTCTCACACATTTTTTAAATCAATGAATTTTGATGTAATTAAAAAAATTGTTCACTCACATATGGTAATATTTACATTCAATTTTTATTATTTAAAAACTAATTATATTGTTAATATACTATTACTAAAATTAATTTACTATATATTTTAGGAAAATATATTAAAATCATAAAAATAGCAATTATATAATTTAATAAAATTATATTACCTCAATATATACAGTAAAACCTCTATAAATTAATATTGTTGGGACTGAGGGTTTCATTAATTTGAAGAAATACTATATAATCAATAAATTAATAATTTGTTAATTTAGAGAGGTGACATATATACATAACTCACCTCAAAGTCTTGGGGTTGTATATCGACTTACAATGTACATTAGTTATTTATGACAAATAAATTATAACGTATACACATTACAATATTTTTAATTACCATGAGTTGGACATATCTTCTCTAGAAAAGATCAAAAGTTTAGATGCTATCAATATGAAACTCTCAGCTTGGACAACAAATGTCAACAAGAGCCAATAGCAAATTGCTTTCGATATGCAAAATTCATTTTGCGAAACAAACCGATTTAAGTAATTTAACTAATGCAGCTCTCGGAGAAGATATTCGTGAGCTTGAGAACATGATCACTGGTATGCGTTATCAGAATAAAATGGATGTGAATCACTTGCTAGACTTTCTAGGTGAAAGTAATGAATGCTACGAAGTTGAGAGTTTATAAGAAATAATGGTTGATGTCATTCAAAATTCGGTAGATGATGAAGTGAATGATATTCAATACCTTTGCAACGGGAAGAGAGGCTCCAAGAAAATGAAAAGAACTACAAGAAAGATTGAAGATGTATCAAGAGATTCATCGACATCCAAGTTTGCCTTCCTATCTTTTCTCGTTTATTTGCGTTGAACATGAAAATCATGAGTATATCTATGTATCATTTGATTACCATGATTTAATTCCAATACATGAGTTACATTAATTGTAATATTTCGATTGTATAATTTATGGATAGTGAATATTCTTCTTGAATCTCCTAATCAAATAATTAATTTTCTTCCATGGTTGAACACTTGATCAATATTTTTACATGCTTAATAAATTTACTCGTAATTCAATAGATCTCGGTAATATTATGTCTTAATTATTTGACATAATACATTACAGGATTGAGAAATCAGTAATGAATTGTAAGACATTTGATATATGGCATATTTATGCGATTTAGAGAGTCATAAACAACTACGTCCTTTGGGAAGAACAAATAAATATATTCAATAGAAAGTTATCTAAGAAAACCTACCAACTAGTAGAAAATATAGTATTGGAATTTCATCTAAAAACTTAATAAACGTCTTGTGTTGATTTTGACAATCTTATTTTACTATCAATTGCAATTTAGAATTAATATAGTTTCAAACCCATCCCAATTTTGATTGTCAAGATAAAATCGAGAATACTACAATCTAATATTCCATTCAGTAATTAAATTAATCTATGTGGAAGATGAGCTTGCTCGCCCTTAACTACAACTACTTTATGCACATCTAGATAATAAAATATTTAGCGAACATTGGTTAGCTATCAGAATAACTTCCTCCCACATGTTCTGGAACAACCTTGAACTTACTAATAAATCATTCATCGTCTCTTTCAGGGTTCGGTTCTTTCTTCAACAACTCCATTTGAGTGAGGAGCATACGAGCTCTAGTTTGATGAAGTATCTCGAATCAACACATATGGTTCAAATAGTGCTACGTATTCACCACATTGGTCATATTGAATTGGTTTTACTTTACAACTCAACTAATTTTCAGCTTCATTTTTATACATTTTGATGACCTCAATTGCTTCATCTTTGCTTCTCAAAAGAAACACAAAAGAAATAATTTGTGCAATCATCTATAAAAGTGATGAAGTATTTTTTTACCACCTCTAGTTTGCACAAAATGTAAGTCATACGCATATGTATGACTAGATTTTATAGTAGTGTTCTCTCACTAAATGTGAAGGCAATTTAGCCAATTTTACTTCAACACATACTTTAATTTTTTTATTTAAATGTGTTTTTGGAATCAATTCAAGCTTAATTAGTTTTTAATTGCATTTAGACTAACATATCCTATTTAGAATGCCATAAGTCAGAAGGCTCAAGCAAGTAAACAGAAGAAATAATATTTTCATTATTATTATTATTATTATTATTGCTTTCACGACATACAATTATAAAATACATTTTGAGTAATCCTCTTTGAAGATAACCTCAATCAAGAAACATTTCGAATTTGCTCATAATAAACTCTTCAGACACAAAGACTAACCTAATACATAACTAACTAGTAAAAAGCATTAAACTAAATTCTTTCACATGACTGAGGGATGCAACACATTCTTAAGGAACAACTCATTCCTAGAAGTCCGCTTCAGCACCAGCTTCACACCTACAATCACGGAAAAAGCAGAGTTTGCCATAAACAGTTTTTCATCATTAGTAACAATGTAGGAGGCGAACATTTCTCTCTTAGAACAAACATGATGAGTAGCCCTAGTATCAATATAGTGTTAGCATGAAGATTTTCCACTATTTTGATTTCAATCACCATAGTCGGGACCTCATTGTCCAACACTTCCACCATAGCTGATAGCTCCACATTCGACATTTTAACGACGTAATATTCAACAACATTAGCAACTCGCTTTTCTTTTGCGGGATAGCATAATTGATCAGTAAGCGATAGTTTTTACCTTGTTGTTCAGCTTGCAACAACTTATGGCACTTTCTAGTAAATTTCCTAGCATTGAAAGAATGTTTCCCTTTTACTTGGACGTGGTTCAATTTTCTCTTTTTTGCTGGAGAATTCATGTTCAAGCAAATTTTTCTGGACTTCCATCGGGCTTCTCTTGAATTTGAAATCCTACTTTTGATTGTCTTCCTTAATTATGAGTCTCACAACCAAGTCCTTTAAACTCGTTTCTTTTTTCTTGTGTTTCACATAAATTTTTAAGTCCTTTCAACTAGGAGACAACTTCTCAATTTATCGTTTTCACATCGAATGGGTCAGGCAAATTTATTCCTTCAACATTGAATTCGTGCACAATTAATTGAAACTGTTAGATTTGTTCAATAATGGCTTCGTAGTCCATTATGTTAAAGCTCCAGTAACAACAAGTCACGATTTTTTATGTTCCACCATCACCATTTTTGTACTTCTTCTTTAAAGAATTGCAAAGCTATTTAGAGATCTTGATTTAACTGTACACGTAAAATAGGCCAACCCATTGAGAATAGATTTTCAACGCATAAAGTCACCGTTAAACTAGTGATTGTAAGCAAGATGCTTGGTATGACTACTTTCGATATATGTATTTTTCTTTCCTTTCTTAGTTTCAAATTTTTGGTTACAAAACGGTAGAGATGAATTCCATGTTGTTAAATTATCAATTGATAATTTGAATTAACATTGTGTAATCAAATTTACCAATTGATAAATAAATTACTTTGTTTGTTCCTTGTCGGTCTATAAGACACCAATTGTACCCTAATAGTTTGTTCGTTACCGGTCCGTTGTTATCGTATGCTCATTCAATATATATATTGAGACCATTTTCTTTTGTTTTCACGTACTCTTTAGGATCATTCATCCTAATATAACAAAATTAAAAGTGTTAGTATTTTGCCCAATTAGGGCCAAAACTATATCTCCCTTTATTTTGGCCCACATCACTTAGTGCTGGCCCAGCCTATTTGGCAGCCCTATTGAATGGGAGCCGTTCGATCCAGATTTATTTCCCGCTCTTAATCTGGATCGTCCGATCTCCCTTATAAAATCCTAACCCTAACCATCCCTCCCTCATTTTCTTCACTCCGCCTCCATCACTCACCCCGTCTTCCCCTTTCTCTCTTCTTCTCTCCCGTGAGTTTTCTCTCTCGGTCAAATCGTCGACTTTGTTCTCGATTATCCTTCCTCCTCTCTCCCGTGAGTGAATGAATATCACAATGGAATCTCATGACATCCGATTCCCTCCTTGTGTGTATATATATCGCGGTCGGGTTGGAGTTTGACACACCGAGAAGAAGAGAATCGATTTGTGCCTTGAGAATCCGAGTGAAAACGAGAGTGATATCTGTGTTGTGATATCTTTGAGGGAGATTGGGATTGTGTCCTGATTTTTCTGAGGTTTTCATGGTTAGAAAAGGTGCTACCGGGCTGTTGTGCCGGCCGGCGGTGGTTCTGTAATATCCGCAATTTCGAATTTTGGTAATTTTCTTTTTTCAGAGGAAGTTCGTTTCGAAAACTCTATCATGACCGTTTCGTCATTCCGAGAATGATTAATTCTGCACTTTTTGTCATCCGAGTTCGTTTCAGTGTCGTTTTGTTGAGTTCCGTGTCCTTAATCGACTTTTTCACGTGGGAGTTCGACTTTGTAAAGTCACCATTAATTCTTGGAAACTCCAAAAATTCTGAATCTTTGCAATATTATAGAGAATCAAGTTAGCTTTCCAATAGTTCAAACGGTGAGTCAATCGGAGTCCATACGAAGGAGTTATGGTCGAAATAGCTAAGACTATACGATGTACCTTTTTCGTGTTGGAGTGGACTGTACCGTGTGCCGCGGCACACTTCAGCTTTGCCGCGGCACTAAGATGATTCCTGGGCATTTTTCTTGGCCCTGGGCCGCGGCACACTTGTCCTGTGCCGCGGCACACGGGCTTTTTCTGCGTTTTTTAGCAGATTTTCGAGGAGAAACATTCATTTTCTCCTTTCTTTCTCCTCCTCCCATTCTAGGCGATTCTAAGGGCGATTTTGGGCGATTTGAGTGCTCCCAAACTTGTATAGATCATCCACCTCAAGTCTTGTTGTATATTTTCGACCTCTACTTGAATCATTCATCCAAATCAAGGTATTTTGGCTTGAACCCTTGTTTTTGCAGATTTGGGGATTTTCCTTTTTGATTTCGATTCCAATCCGTTTTTAATCAATTAATTGTTGTATAAACGTTGTTTTGAACTTGTTCTACGGATTGGATACTCGTATCTTTGGTTCATTCGACCCGAGGGGTGATTTCTTTGTTCTTGAAGGGTCTTGAACATTTAATGTTCGATTAAATGTTCGAATGAGTTCCCTTTGATAGTCTGTTGGAATTTCCGTTGTTTTTTGCCTTGATTCTCGTCGTAATCGTGTTTTATTATTCCTTACGGAGGATTATAGGTGCTCGATGATTCCGATGTTGAATTCCGTTAGTGATTGATGATTCATGTGGTGTTTTCCCGTAGTAATTTCGGTGCTATCGCGTTCTAGATAGTGTTCGGGAATTTGAGGGCTACCCGGCCGTATCCGTTCATTTTTCCATTGCTCGTGATATCGAGGCAAGTATCTTTCCCATACATTTTATATTTCATCGGCATAATTAATGATAAATTATTTTATGCGAAATCCAATGTTTAATGAACGTTAAAAAGGATCGGTATGTCCTCGATAAATATTGTCTTTCAACGATAATTCGAATACTTCGTGAATGGATATGTTCTCGGAATATGTGTGTTAGTTTCGTACGTTGAGAGACGTTATAATCGCATTGAGTGAATATAATAGACCATAATTGTTTGCCGAGGATTGTGTATTGAATTGTATGTTTGTTCGGTGGGTATTCGACATGATGTGATGTTAGTCGTTACTCCTTTGAAAGGAGGTTGTGATGCTTAATGTTGCTTGTCTTGACAATCGACTATTGTTGTGTGCTTGTTGTATGTGATGTGCCTCCGGGTAGGATTGTTGAATCTCCGGGATCCATACTTGCTAGTATGGGTCGGGCGAAACCGTAGGGTTATCCAATACGGGTATGTCTTGCGGGGACTCCGAGGTTCGGGGCTTGCTAGCCCGATCTTGGGATAACTTGTGGGGTTATCATCGGGTATGTCTTGCGGGGACTCCGAGGTTCGTGGCTTGTTAGCGCGATCTTGGGATAACTTATGGTTGTGGTTTGGTTGTGATATTCGTGTCGTGGAGACATGTGATTTGATATGTTTTTCCTATTGGGTTATTCACTCGGGTTTGTTCTTCGGGAGCATCTGAGGTTCGTGGCTTGTTAGCACGGGACACGAATAATCCTTAGGAACATGTGATTTGTGATTTGGGTCACGGACCTCGAGTTTTGTGAAATGGGTGGTGGACCCCTCGTATTTTTACCTGAACTTGAATTTTGGAAAATGACTTTTGGGCTGTGTCCCTAAATGTTTTCGAAAGGTTTTAGAATTCTTATATCCCAAATGTTTTCTAAACTTCCGAGATCGTCAAATGTTTTGTAATATGGACATTGGGTTATTTCCTACCTTTCACGTTTTGAATGGTTTGATCAAGTGAATTTTCTCGGGAAGTATATTCGCGATTATTACATTTTTGTGGAGTATGATATGTATGGCTTGTTTTCGTATTTATACTTGCACTAGCAAAACAGTGGAGTTTTGCTAACCCCCGAGTATTCGGGGGGTGGATGTCTATTTTTGCATTCAGGTTTTGGAGCATAGCACAGGGTCGGCACGAAGGATGATGAAAGATGAACGATACTAATCACACGAGGATCTGTTGATGTCGTTTTGGTCTAGTTGTATTTTCTTTTCCGCTGTAGTATCTTTTCCCCGTTGTACGGGAGTTTATTGTATTTTGACCCCTGCGTGGGTATGTATTTGGAATTGAGTTGTATGTTATTATTGAAAGACCAAGTCGGTCTACTGAGTCATTTTAGCCTTAAAGGCGAGGTTTAGATGTTTGATTTTAGTTATCGGCTGGTAGATCCTCGAGGAGAGGGTCTACGGCGTGTAATATCCACGAGCGGATTGGGGTGTTACATAAATGGTATCGAGCTTAGGTTGTGGAAACCTAGGTCGTCGGGTCGATGGTGTCTGCGAGTCTTTGTCTCGTCGGATTTTGTCGACTAAGTCGTGTCGCGACGTCGTCTGCGAGTTTGTTGGTCGTGATTAGTATCGTGGGCGATCATCATCTTCATGCGACTGTGGATGTAAGTCTCCCTTCTTTGTGTTGTGCCTCGTGTGACACGAGCTATTTTTATGATTATTTGTTAAGTGATGGAATCCTTGTGGATTTTGATTTCACGATATCTGCTTAATCGACTCTCGTATTTGATTTATACGAGGAGTGTAAATCGCTTGTGATGTCTTTTTATTGTTGTTTTTGTCCATTCGATGATTTTCGAATCGATTTGCACGTTTTACAAGTTCTCTTGTGGAAGCTTTGTGCTTATACACGTTCGACTTGTTCACTAGCCAGTGCGGTAGGGTCTTTAGAGGCCTCGAATGGGGCCAGTGGTTTTGTTCTGAATGTGGTTATTTGACTCTAATATTTTGTTCTTATGAGGAGTAGTGTTGCTGGATTGTGCATGTTGAACTGTATTTCTTTGATCCGCTGCGTGAGTTCTTTTGTAATGACTTTCGGTATTTTACCGACTGAGTTTTATTTCGAAAACCGATTCCCTTAACCGAGTTTTTGGCATTATGGCCTTGATCATTTTGGCGAAATTATTATGACGGTATTTAGCATTTTGTAAATGGCTTCTGTGAGTTTTGAAATATTACCGTCATCGGCCTTTTTGGCGTTTTTGTAAATGGTTTTTAGCCTGGTGAGTTCCGGCGCGGGACCCACGGCGCTATAATGTTTTGTGTAATTACCTGAAATTTTTGGCATTCTAGCCCATTGAATTATCTTTGAAAAACTTGAGTATGTTAGAAAATAAATTTCGAGACGTACTTTCAAAATGAATTATTTTCTCGTGGTACATCCAAGATGCCACGATATGTTTCAAAATTCTTCTACCGCGAGGACCCAAAATGTTTTGAGATATTTTCAATATTTTATAAACACTTTTACTTAGACCCGAGGGTCGAATATTTCCGAAAGTTTTTCACGAAAAGAAAGTGTTCTCATTTTTATCAAATGCGAGATGGTTCTCCAAAGTCTCGATAACGATGTTTCACGTTTGTACTTTTTCTTGAAAGGTGATACTCAAGATCAACCGGCATTTTTCTAAATTATTTTCAAAAAGGATGTTTTCATTTTAAAAACCTATCCATTCCCGTTTGAGGGCTGGGTATGTATGTGTGATGTTTGCATTGTCATTTTGATGTTTGCTCCCGAGTATGATCGAATTGGCGGTGTGAGCATTGAGTCGTTTTCCGCACATTTGTTGTGTTAGCCCCCATGAGAGGCGGGATGTTGGTGTTAAATGTTGTCGTCTCGTGGTGGATTGCGTGTGCCACACGAGTGTGAGATGTTGAAGCCTGGGTTTGTACGTTGGTGTACATATGTGATTGTTTCATGATGTTTGTATTACGTGCTGGTATCGTTCGGGCCATTGAGGTCGCCAAACGATACCGTTGTTGTTGTAGTGTTTGTGTGTGTGTTACTTTACGATGGTAATCGTTGTATATGATATGTGTTATCATTCCTTGTTGTGCTGAGTTGGCATCTCCGGTATGTTGTTTTGCGGTGTTATGTTCCATTGTATCTAACATTTGTATTTTCGGTATGCCGAGCCGAGGCATTTCAACCGTGATGTGCCGGGGGAATGTACGTGCAAATTGTCCTTCTCGTCAGTAACACATTTCGAGTGTGGACTCGAGGGACACCGAATTCAGTTTTGCGAATTGGCTACCGAGACTTTTGGAGTTCGCGCTTCAGCACAGATATCAGAATCGGCTTTGAGAGGCCTTTGAAGGATGTTTCTGTCGATTGCCTATTGTGTCGTCTCCTTGATTTCGTTATTGTGATTAGCGGGGACGACCTTCTTTTATAAGAGGTCGAATGTAATACCCGTATTATTTTTGGACTTCTTCATTTTCTCTTTCTCAAGTCTATCGATTCGCTCGTGTTCGTTGATACTGTCTGAACTTGTTCTGTATTTTGGTTCCATCGTTCGAACGAGTTGTGATCTTGTTTTGGGTCGCTCTGGTTATCGCTGTGACTTTTCCGAGTTCGGTTCGATTCTTGTGAACCTTGTTTGGAAGTAACATCTTTTGGTTCTACTAGTTCTTTTAATCGAAGTGGATCGGATTTAGAACTTCTCTATTTTCGACTCTGTCGACTCGTTTATGTTCGTTGTCATTTTCTGAGCTTGTCCTGCCCCTTGCTTTTGTTGATCGAACGAGCATGGTATTGTTTCGGAATAACTCGTTTGTCGTTGTGACTTTTCAATTTCTATTCCCTCTCGTGTGGATCTTATGTGAATGCATATGTTGTTGTTTTCACCGGATCATATATTGTCTCGAGTCGAGATGTGAACCTTGGAGTTGTTGTTTGAATTTTTATTGTTCTTCGTGATTCGAACATGATCGTTCGATTTTTGTTGTCTCGATCTTTGTGGTTCGATCGTTTGATTGTTCGGTTTTTGTTGATCTCGTTTCGCGATTGTTGAGCGTTCAGACTCCTTCCTAATTCCCTTAAGTTCGGGAAATTAGTCTCATTTTCGATCTTCCAACCCTTGGGCGGTGGAATTCTGTATTAGTTCAGCGATTGGCTCGCGTTTCGATTGATGTACCGTTGGGTTGGTCAATCATACTGACTTTCGTTCGTTGTGTTTTGTGATTGTCGGATAATTGACTTGGCTATATTATCCGTTTGATGACGCTTGTCATTTGTTGGTTTTATTGTATCCCTAACGGCGACGTTGTGTTGGTCGTCGTGGAGCGTGTTTTCACGCCGTATGTCTCTTTGCGTTTCTTGCAGCGTTTCGCCGTTGGGCGCGAGTTTTCTATTTTTGTGTATCTCGTCGAGTTTTCCTGGCGGGTATATTGCTCCCCCTACTTGTTTTAAGTTTCGGGACGAAACTTCTTTTAAGGAGGGTAGAATGTAATATCCGAAATTTTGAATTTCTGTAATTTTCTTTTTTCGGAGGAAGTTCGTTTTGACAACTTTATCATGACCGTTTCGTCATTCCGAGAATGATTAATTCTGCACTTTTTGTCATCCTAGTTCGTTTCGGTGTCGTTTTGTTGAGTTCCGTGTCCTTAATCGACTTTTTCACGTGGGAGTTCGACTTTGTAAAGTCACCATTAATTCTTGGAAACTCCAAAAATTCTGAATCTTTGCAACATTATATAGCATCAAGTTAGCTTTCCAATGGTTCAAACGGTGAGTCAATCGGAGTCCAGACGAAGGAGTTATGGTCGAAATAGCTAAGACTACACGATGTGCCTTTTTCGTGTTGGAGTGGACTGTACCGTGTGCCGCGGCACACTTCAGCTGTGCCGCGGCACTAAGCTGATTCCTGGCGTTTTCTTGGCCCTGGGCCGCGGCACACTTGTCCTGTGCCGCGGCAAACGGGCTTTTCTGCGTTTTTAGCGATTTTCGAGGAGAAACATTCATTTTCTCCTCTCTTCTTCCTCCTCCCATTCTAGGCGATTCTATGGGCGATTTTGGGCGATTTGAGTGCTCCCAAACTTGTAGAGATCATCCACCTCAAGTCTTGTTGTAGATTTTCGACCTCTACTTGAATCATTCATCCAAATCAAGGTATTTTGGCTTGAACCCTTGTTTTTGTAGATTTGGGGATTTTCCTTTTTGATTTCGATTCCAATCCGTTTTTAATCAGTTAATTATTGTATAAACGTTGTTTTGAACTTGTTCTACGGATTGGATACTCGTATCTTTGGTTCGTTCGACCCGAGGGGTGATTTCTTTGTTCTTGAAGGGTCTTGAACATTTAATGTTCGATTAAATGTTCGAATGAGTTCCCTTTGATAGTTTGTTGGGATTTCCGTTGTTTTTTGCCTTGATTCTCGTCGTAATCGTGTTTTATTATTCCTTACGGAGGATTATAGGTGCTCGATGATTCCGATGTTGAATTGCGTTGGTGATTGATGATTCATGTGGTATTTTCCCGTAGTAATTTTGGTGCTATCGCGTTCTAGATAGTGTTCGGGAATTTGAGGGCTACCCGGCCGTATCCGTTCATTTTTCCATTGCTCGTGATATCGAGGCAAGTATCTTGCCCATACATTTCATATTTCATCGGCATAATTATTGATAAATTATTTTATGCGAAATCCAATGTTTAATGAACGTTAAAAAGGATCGGTATGTTCTCGATAAATATTGTCTTTCAACGATAATTCGAATACTTCGTGAATGGATATGTTCTCGGAATATGTGTGTTAGTTTCGTACGTTGAGAGACTTTATAATCGCATTGAGTGAATATAATAGACCATAATTGTTTGCCGAGGATTGTGTATTGAATTGTATGTTTGTTCGGTGGGTATTCGACATGATGTGATGTTAGTCGTTACTCCTTTGAAAGGAGGTTGTGATGCTTAATGTTGCTTGTCTTGACAATCGACTATTGTTGTGTGCTTGTTGTATGTGATGTGCCTCCGGTAGGATTGTTGAATCTCCGGATCCATACTTGCTAGTATGGGTCGGGCGAAACCGTAGGGTTATCCAATACGGGTATGTCTTGCGGGGACTCCGAGGTTCGGGGCTTGCTAGCCCGATGCCGGATAACTTGTGGGGTTATCATCGGGTATGTCTTGCGGGGACTCCGAGGTTCGTGGCTTGTTAGCGCGATGCCGGATAACTTATGGTTGTGGTTTGGTTGTGATATTCGTGTAGTGGAGACATGTGATTTGATATGTTTTTCCTATTGGGTTATTAACTCGGGTTTGTTCTTCGGGAGCATCTGAGGTTCGTGGCTTGTTAGCACGGGACACGAATAATCCTTAGTAACATGTGATTTGTGATTTGGGTCACGGACCCCGTGTTTTGTGAAATGGGTTGTGGACCCTGCGTATTGTTCTGGAACTTGAATTTTGGAAAATGACTTATGGTCGTGTCCTAAATGATTTCGAAAGGTTTTATAATTCTTATATCCCAAATGTTTTCTAAACTCCCGAGATCGTCAAATGTTTTGTAATATGGACATTGGGTTATTTCCTACCTTTCACGTTTTGAATGGTTTGATCAAGTGAATTTTCTCGGAAAGTATATTCGCGATTATTCTTTTTGTGGAGTATGATATGTATGGCTTGTTTTCGTATTTATACTTGCACTAGCAAAACAGTGGAGTTTTGCTAGCCCAGTATTCGGGTGGATGTCTATTTTGCATTCGTGGTTTTGGAGCATAGCACGAGTCGGCCACGAAGGATGATGAAAGATGAACGATACTAATCACACGAGGATCCGTTGATGTCGTTTTGGTCTAGTTGTATTTTCTTTTCATTGCAAGATCTTTTCCCGTTGTACGGGAGTTTATTGTATTTTGACCCCTGCGTGGGTATGTGTTTGGAATTGAGTTGTATGTTATTATTGAAAGACCAAGTCGGTCTACTGAGTCATTTTAGCCTTAAAGGCGAGGTTTAGATGTTTGATTTTAGTTATCAGCCTGGTAGATCCTCGAGGAGAGGGTCTACGGCGTGTAATATCCCTGAGCGGATTGGGGGTGTTACAGGTTCGACGTTCGTCCTTCGTGGAAACGAACTTTCTTGGTGTCAAATTGCAAAGGGTTCGGAAGATCTGAGCCTAAATTTCTCTTTCACAAAGGGGGTTTCTTGACCTTTATTTTTCTTCCGTTTTCGTCTTGTTTTTCTTGGTGATTTTGTGCAATATATATTATACATATATATTAATTATATATATATATATATATATTTTCTGGAGTTTATACATATATATTATATATATTTATTATATATATATATATATTGTAATATATATATATATATATACTGCATTCTTGCTGCCTTAATTGCTTGGTGTATTTTCGATCGTTATTATCGTTATCTCAGCTAACTTAATCGAATCTTTGTGATTTACAGATTGGTTCTGGAGGATCGAATTTCTTTTTGGGTCAGCTTGTTCTTGGGGTTTATTTCAATAATTTTATTGGTGTTATTATTATAGGTTCATTAGTTGGTCTGTAATCCTTAATCCCTTTCCCGTTGAATACAATTGTAATAGTTATATTTGTTTAATCCGCGTGTATAATTATTCGTGTCTTTAGCTATTATATGACCCGATACCCAACAGTGGTATCGGAGACCGTTTGTCGGGTATCGGGTTGTTTGGCTTCTTGGTGATACGGAATAACCCATCCGGGTTCCCGCTCAGGTATATCGGCTTGAACCTCATTTTTTACTATTGCTGCTAGCTTCGGTTCTATTGTCAATTGCTGTCCTTAAACTGTTTATTATTGGTTTGCTTGTCGCGGCCTATTTCTGTGTTATCTGGTTGGATTCAGTTTTCGGGCGACTCTTGTTTCCTTATTAATTAAAACTCAAACAAATTAAAACCTTAAAATCCAAAATAGCACTAATCTTGCGCTGCCAGGACCGAAAGTGTCCCTCGAATCTTTGTCAAGAGCTTGAGGATCCCGGTTTTAATTTAAACGAGTTTTAATCTCAAAAATCAAATTGAGTCCCTGAATTTTGATTCTCATCAGCTGTGTGCTTCCTTTTCTTTGTGATTTGCGGTTGTCTTTGTGATTACCTTATATTGTGTGTTTCAATGGGCTCTTTCTCTGTCTTTAACATTGCACCTTTTGATGGTAAAAGAGATTTTCAAATTTGGCAACAAAAAATGAAGGGCATTTTAATCCAACAAAAAGTTTTTAAAGCTATTGATCAATCCTTTTCTAACAACACTGCTGCCGATAAAAAGGCTGAGGCAGATGAGTTTGCTTATTCATCAATTATTCTAAATCTGTCTGATTCTGTAATTCGGAAAATTGGTAAACATGATACAGCTCAGGCTCTATTGGAAAAATTGTAAGAGACTTATACTGAAACTTCCTTGCCGAACAAACTGTTTTTACTTAAAAAAAATTTTCCGGTACAAACTTGATATTTCAAAGGATATAAATGATAACCTGGACACTTTTAAAAAATTAATCCAGGATATCAAACAAACCGGTGATAAAAATATTGATGAATACACCCCTATTGTTCTTTTAAATGACATCCCTGATTCATACAGTGATTTTAAATCTGCTATTAAGTACGATAGAGATAAAGTAACTCTTGATACTGTTATAAACGGTTTGAAAAGTAAAGAATTGGATTTGGAAAATAATAAGGGGAATAAATCTCCATGTGAGGTTAATTTTGTGAGGGGAAGGCCTCAAAACTGCTTTCGAAAACTGAAACCTTCATCAAGTCAAAATCTACAGAGTAATTTTTCTGAAAAGAAGAAGGGCAAATGGAAGAGTAGGTCAAAGTCTCGACCAAAGAACCGTAAGTGCTATAATTGTGGTGAATCTGGTCATTACATTTATGAGTGCACTAAACCTAAGAAAAATTATCAAAATGATAATGCCAACCTTGTGGCTGAAAATGGCCGTGTAGATGAAGTTTTCATGATTTCTGAAATTTGTGAACAAGCTAATACTGTGCATACTCTCATTTTGTGTGAAAATGAGTGGCTTGTTGATTCCGCTTGTACGTTTCATATGTCGCCTTTCAAAAGGCTATTTTCTGAATATAAAGAAGTGACAAATTGGTCTGTCTCTATGGCTAATGAGAAAAAGTGTCAAGTTCATGGTTTAGAAGATATTAAGATAAGATGTGACTCTGATTATTTGTTAACTTTAAAGAATGTGAGGCATGTTCCTGAATTGTGTCACAATCTAGTCTCTTGTGGTACCCTTCATGACGAGGGGTATGAAGGTAAGTGGGATAATGGGATTATGAAAATCTTTAAAGGAAACTTATGTGTTTTCAAAGCAATAAAACGGAATAACCTCTATGTGAAAACTGCAAAATATGATTCTTTTGTGAATGCTGTCCAAGGTGACACAACAGATCTGTGGCATAAATGTCTAGGTCACATAAGTGATAAGGGTCTGGAAATTTTGCAAAAACAAGGGGTGTTTGGGAAAGATAAATTGTCCTCTGTGCCGTTTTGCAACTTCTGTGTGGTAGGTAAAATCGTGTTAAGTTTCCAAATCCCCATCCCCCTGGAACTCGTACTACTTATGACACCTTGCATTATTTGCATGCTGATGTGTGGGGGCCATCTAGTGAACCCACACACGGTGGAAATATATATTTTCTATCTGTGATTGATGATTATTCCCGTAAGGTCTTTGTATTCCTTCTGAAAAACAAATCTGATGTCTTTGAGAAATTCAAAAATTGGAAAATGTTGATTGAAAATCAAACTGGGAAGAAAATTAAAATCTTAAGGACCGACAATGGCCTTGAGGTTTGCAATCAAATGTTTGATGAGCTTTGTGCTCAATCTGGTATTCAGAGACATAAGTCTGTCCCTTTGGGGTGGCTGAAGGCATGAATAGAACCTTGCTAGAAAGGGTCAGAAGCATGTTGGCTATGTCTGGGCTCTCGAAAAAGTTCTGGGGTGAGGCTTTACTTACTGCTGCTTATTTGATAAATAGATCTCCCTCTGTGTCGTTGAATGGTAATTATCCTGAATGTGTTTGGTCTGGTCGATCTATTGATTTTTCTAATCTTCGTGTATTTGGCTGCTCTGCTTATGTGCATCAGAAAAATGATAAGCTTGAGCCTCATTCTGTGAGGTGTGTGTTTCTGGGATACCCGGAAGGGGTAAAAGGCTATAGGGTTTGGTTAAAGGGCCAAACCGGTTTCAAAATTATTATTAGTCGAGATATTGTTTTCAACGGAAATGAATTTCCTTGCCTTTTACCAGATCCGGAAAACCCCCCTGCTCCAAATGAGGTGGAGCTGCACATTTCTTTAGATAATATGGATAATGTGCAAACAGAAACTAATCTTGATAATCATGATAATGTGCATGATGAAAGAGAAGAAGTACTTGAAGATAATTGGCATGATTATCAACTTGCTCGAGATAGGCCTAGGAGAGAAATTAGAAGACCTTCTCACTTGAATGATTATCATATGGCATCATATGCATTCAATATGTTTGAATCTATTGATAATTGTGAACCCAAAATATATGATGAAGCTTTGAAATCTGAACACTCATAATAGTGGCTTAATGCAATGAATGAAGAAATGACTTCATTGCATTCAAATGAAACTTGGGCTCTTGTGCCCCGACCGCCCAACTGTTCGGTGGTTGACTGGAAATGGCTTTTCAAAGTTAAGGAAGAAAATGAGTCGGTCAGATTCAAACCTAGACTCGTTGCTAAGGGTTTTACCCAGAAAAAAGGTATTGACTACACTGAAATCTTTGCTCCGGTTGTTAAGTTCACTACTGTACGTATCATGCTTGCTCTAGTTGCTCAATTTGATTGGGAATTAAAATAATTAGATGTCAAAACTGCTTTTTTACATGGTGAACTTGAAGAAAAGCTTTATATGAGTCAACCTAAAGGCTTTAATGATCCTAAGTTCCCTAATCATGTTTGCTTGCTTAAAAAATCAATTTATGGTTTAAAATAATCACCTAGGCAATGGAATAAGAAGTTTGATGAATACATGCTCTCACTTAAATTTTCAAGAAGTAATTATGATCATTGCTTGTATTACAAAACTGATTCCAAAAATCCTGTTTTCTTACTCATATATGTTGATGATATGCTCTTAGTGAGCCCTTGTGTGAAATCAGTTGATCATGTCATTAAATGCTTAAGTGCGAAGTTTGACATGAAACACCTTGGTGATGCTAAGCGCATTCTTGGAATGAATATCTTTCGTGATAGGAAAAACTCCACCATTGTTTTAAACCAAGATTCCTATGTGCAGAAAATTATATCCAAATTTTCTATGAGTCAGTCTAAATCAACCAATGTGCCTCTAGCTGGTCATTTTCTCTTAAGTAAAGATCAATCCCCAAAAACTGAGGATGATATCAATTATATGAAAAAAGTACCTTACTCAAATGCCATTGGCTCGGTCATGTACCTAATGGTCAGCACAAGACCTAACATAGCTTATGCTGTGAGTTGTCTTAGTCGATATATGGCTAACCCAGGGGTTTACCATTGACAAGCCGTCAACTGGCTCTTAAGGTACTTGAAGGGCTCAACCAGGTATGGTCTTAAATTTTCTCGACATCCGCAAGGTGTAAAATTGGTTGGATACGTGGATTCTAATTACGCTGCTAATCGTGATAACCGTAAGTCTACTACTTCATATGTGTTTACTTTATGTGGCACACCTATCAATTGGAAGTCTCAATTACAACCTATAGTTGCTTTATCTACTACAGAATCTGAGTATTATCAGAAATCGGTTTTCTAAAAGATAAAGTCGAAGTTTTTTCGGATAGTCAATCCGGTATTCAACTGTGCAAGAATCCAGTTTTTCATGATAGAACGAAACATATTGGTGTTCGTTTCCATTTCATACGAGATGTTGTTGCTAAACGTATAATCTATCTTGAAAAAATACCCTCCCGATTTAATCCTTCAGATATGGGTACTAAGTGTTTACCCGTCGAGAATTTTAAATCATGTTTAAAAAGACTGAATTCTGATTCGGTCGAATAAATTTTTTGAACTTTGTGTTTTTAGGGGATCTCTTTGTGAGTTAGTCTTCTTTGTGAATTCTTTTACCTTATTTACTTTGTGTATGTGCAGGTAACCCCGGAGATAGGCGAAGATGAGTTTTCTCCGAAACCCGAAAATGCAATTTGACTACTTGGCCCAAAAAGGTGGAGAAATGTTAGTATTTGGCCCAACCAGACCCAAAACTATATCTCCCTTTATTTCGGCCTATATCACTTAGTGCTGGCCCAGCCCATTTGGCAGCCCTGTTGAATGGGAGCCGTCCGATCCAGATTTATTTCCCACTCTTAATCTGGATCGTCCGATCTCCCTTATAAAATCCTAACCCTAACCCTACCTCCCTCGTTTTCTTCACTCCGCCTCCATCACTCACCCCGTCTCCCCCTTTCTCTCTTTTTCTCTCCCGTGAGTTTTCTCTCTCGGTCAAATCTTCGACTTTATTCTCGATTCTCCTTCCTCCTCTCTCCCGTGAGCGATTGAATATCACAATGGAATCCCATGACATCCGACTCCCTCCTTGTGTTTATATATATCGCGGCCGGGGTTGGAGTTTGACACACCGAGAAGAAGAGAATCGATTTGTGCCTTGAGAATCCGAGTGAAAACAAGAGTGATATCTGTGTTGTGATATCTTTGAGGGAGATCGGGATTGTGTCCTGATTTTTCTGAGGTTTTCTGGGTTAGAAAATGTGCTACCGGGCTGTTGTGCCGGCCGACGGTGGTTCGACGTTCGTCCTTCGTGGAAACGAACTTTCTTGGTGTCAGATTGCAAAGGGTTCGGAAGATCTGAGCCTAAATTTCTCTTTCACAAAGGGGGTTTCTTGACCTTTATTTTCCTTCCGTTTTCGTATTGTTTTTCTTGGTGATTTTGTGCAATATATATTATACATATATATATATATGTGTTTTCTGGAGTTTATACATATATATTATATATATATATATATTTATATATAGGGATAGGTTCAGGTAGGAAAGCTTTTTTTTGTAGGAAATAGGAATGATTGTAGACCATTGATCCTTGGAGATTAATGGCCCAGATTTTGTTCTGATGTGCTAACACGAAAAACTAGGAGTGCTAACGAATTTAATTATTGGGGGTACCAATGTAATTTGACTAATTTCACTTATGGCAAGTTCCTACAATCATGGGAAGTTCCTATGTTCATGGGATTTCATATTTTAGGTTAATATATATTTTTATGGGATTTCATATTTTTTAATCGTTCAGATATTTTATATTTTTGGTGTATTTATTTTTATTTTTTTAAAAACTATTTGATTTGTATTTTTAAAAATCGGAACTGTTGTGCTAATCATTTGTTTTGTGTGTGCTGCAAATTGAAAACAGAGTGCGGTTCTGGTTATGTTCCAATTATGTGAATTTTTTTGTTATGCTTTATTGTGTACAATGCAGTCAATTTTGATACAATGTGTTGTGCTTTTTTTTTTTGGAAGATAAATAATTTGAATTGATATGTTTTGAATTTAGGTTAATTAATGTTGTACAAGTTTCTGCTTATGTTGTGACACATGATAGGTATTATACCTTGTGTGCAACGTTGATATGAATAGTGTGCTAGGTAATATATCTTGTTGTGCTTATTGTACTAGTTTATATAACTTGTGGTAAATTACTATTCAACAGATGTGTGCAACGTTGATATGAATAACGTGCTAGGTAATATAACTTGTGGTGCTTATCGTGACACGTGATAAATATTATACCATGTATATATATCTTGGAACATATATCTTAGTGTGCTAGGTATTATATCTTGTATCAAAATTGACTGTATTGTACACAATAAAGCATAACAAAAAAATTCACATAATTGGAACATAACTAGAACCGCACTCTGGTTTCCAAGTTGCAGCACACACAAAACAAATGGTTAGCACAACAGTTCCGATTTTTAAGAATACAAATTAAATAGAAAAAAAATAATGTTAGTTTTTAAAAAAAATAAAATAAATACACCAAAAATATAAAATATTTGAACGACTAAAAGATATGAAATCCCATAAAAAATAGATATTAACCTAAAATATGAAATCCCATGAATACAGGAACTTTCCATGATTGTAGGAACTTCCCATAAGTGAAATTAGTCAAATTACATTGGTACCCCCAATAATTAAATTCGTTAGCACTCTTAGTTTCCCGTGTTAGCACACCAGAATGAAATCTGGGCCCTTAATCTCCAAGAATCAATAGCTTACAATCATTCCTATTTCTTACACTTATATCATTTCACTCCATAATCCACCCCTTTATATATATAATTAAATATATATCTGCTGTATACCAGATATAATATATATATTTGTTATATGTATATTTTTCGGTATTATTCCATATATATATATATATATATATACTGTATTCTTGCTGCCTTAATTGCTTGTTGTATTTTCGATCGTTATTATCGTTATCTCGGCTAACTTAATCGAATCTTTGTGATTTACAGATTGGTTCTGGGCGATCGAATTCATTTTTGGGTCAGCTTGTTCTTGGGGTTTATTTCAATAATTTTAATGGTGTTATTATTATAGGTTCATTAGTTGACATGTAATCCTTAATCCCTTTCCCATTGAATATAATTGTAATATTTATATTCGTTTAATCCGCATGTATAATTATTCCTGTCTTTAGCCATTATACGACCCGATACCCAACAAAAAGGATACACTATTTGACTAAATTAGATTCGTCTGGAGTACTACGAATTCGCAACCCCCATAGGCTATAGCTAAAGCTAAAAGAGTTTGTCCCCATGGGCATAGACTGATGGTAAGTTGCAGTGTGATTGAGGTGGAAACACTCGCAGGTTTGAATCCGTGTGGTGGCAATACTTTGCTGAAATATTGTAAGGTTTGTTGCTGGGTTCGTGTCTTGTTGATCCTCTCTCTTGCAGGACTGCCATTAGTGCACAACCCTCGATTTAATATCCGTTTGGTCAAAGAGTGGAAAACTAAGATTCTGCTGTGCACTAAGCTGGGGGTCTTCACGGAAACAGCCTCCCTACCGTAATAAGTAGGGGCATGGTCTGCGTACATCTTACCCTCCCCAGACGCTGCTCTGAGCGGGATATACTGGGTTTGTTTGGTTTGGTTTGGTTTGGTTTTTGGTCAAAGAGTGGAAAACTAGTTGAAAAGTAATCAAACTTAATTAAGACATTATTGAATTGGACCACAGCTGATTTGGGAAAGAGGAGCAAAAAAAGGTAGAATTTTTTAAGAAAAAAAAAAATGGAAGTGGGATTGTCAGAAAGGCTGGGGAGGGACATGTGCGCAGCAGCTGAGGCGATGGAGAAAGGATAAGAAATTTGTATAGTAAGACACGCAAGTCCCCACCCTCTCTCTCTCTCTACACCTAATAAAGCGTCAGCAGCCACAGAAAACATGTCCAAAGATTCTTCCTCTCGTCCGACTTTGCAGCCGCTGCTATTGCTGTTGCTTTCTGTTGATATATAACCACTTCCCACACGGCCGTCATTTCATATTCCACCACTCAAAAACCCCTACCCTATGCCTATATAACGTGTGTGTGTGCACACACACTCCCAGAGACGTCCCTAAATTTTGAGGGACTCTATGCAAAGACGATAGAGGCTCTAGGGGTATCCATAAAAATTATTTTATTTTTAGAATTTAGAATTCTGTAAAATACAATTCGGGTCCGGGTACCCTATTGACTTGACCCGCTTAAATTGATACCCGGTTTTTCGGGTACCCGATTTCTCGGGTACCCAAAAACTGGGTACCCGTTTATAAACACCCCTGATCGGATATACACAGTCTTATCCCTATCTTAACACAGAGATGCTGTTTCCGGATGATCCAAAATGAAAATTGCATCGAAAAGTACATGGAATGACTAGTACTTCATGAGAAAAAGAAGTGCAGCCAATTAGTGAGTCATTTTGTTTTATTCAATTATAATTTCGAATCAAAGAATAAAGAGTCTTTGTCTCCATTGAAAACAAATGGATCAACGCTTATACTTTGATTATGAAAAATTCAACTTTTTTTTACAACTTTTCCCAAGAGTAAATACACAATAATTATATTATTGCGGACTTAACTATCAAGGAAGGACAAAAGATTAACAGAAACATTGAAATCATTTTTATAGAAAAAGAAATTATAAACAAGTTTAAACCAATTTAAAAACATATAACGATTATTTAAAATTCAGAGATTAATTTTTAAGAAAGTCTAAGTTAATGAAATAAGTATGTTGTTTCAAATTCAGAAATTTTAGAATTTTGCATCCTTGTAAAGAAGTATTAAATAATATGAAAAATGTAAAATTTTGATGGAAGTTATATTTTTTCACAAAATAATTTTTTAGTTATTTTGTAATATTCTAAATGAAATTTTTGAATTTTAAATAATTTTAGATTATCTAATAATTTTCTTATTTCTAAATATTTTTCTATTTTCTTATATTTTTTATTTATTTTTTGTGAAATTATTTCTAAGAATCATAATAAAATGATGTTACACGAGAGAAACATAAAGAGATGTTAAGCGGAAAAATCACAAGAAGATGCTACATGAAGAGATATACACGAGATATACACCTTCCGCACCTTTTGGATGGAACAAAGGGAGTATTTTGTACTTATACTTTTAACATGTAAAATATTATTTTTCAGTATTTTTTATGGCATCAACTTATAAAATCAAATTTTGATATACAGGAGATATACAGCTTCAGCAACTTTTGGATGGGATAGACGGAGTATTTTTTTACTTAAGTATTTTTAACATGTAAAATACTATTTTTCAGTATTTTTTATGGAATCACTTCTAAAATCAAATTTTGATGTTGCTTTCAAAATTTTGCTGCCAGTGATCCGTAAATTTAGAAAAGAAAATATTTTTTCATCTACCTAACACTATTAATTTATTTATCAAAAGTTGATTAATCTTAAAAGTTAAACAATAACAAATGAGGTCTAAGACCCACACGCTTTCTTTATTAAGAAAATGGAAATAAAATCAAAAGTTAAAAAACCTGGCCATAAAAAATTAATTTTCTAAAAAAAACTAAATTTAAATTAGTATGACACAAGAAAAAATTAAATTTAGATTATGTTTCAGTAAAATGGTTTCGCACAATATTTTGTCAATTTTTAATTGATATGTTTTTCTCAAAACAATTTATTTAAGAGTTTAATTACTAAAAAAGTTCTCTTATCACTAATATACTCATCAAAGTACTGGACCCTTTCTGATTGGGCCGCAAAAACTGCTCCAGCAATCAATCAATTCATTCATTCAAAGAAAAGCCCTATAGCAATTTTTTATCAGGGTGGTGCAATCATGCCTCCCAAAAAATTTCATACCTCCCAACTCATAAATAATATCATTTCATCTCATTCATATTTTTTTAATATACGGATCAAATTATATATGCATTAAAATATTAGATTATATGCATCAAATATATTGCATATTTTAGTGCATTGAAATTTTAATACACGAAATTCATATATTTCATGCATAATTAGTACAAAACTCATGCATAAATTAGTCAGAAAGATCGCATCTAATATTAGTGCATAGAACGCACCCATATATATATATATATATATATATATATATATATATATATGAAATAGATCATATGAAAACTAATTACCTTGTAAAATCTAGAAACTTTTATAGGCCATTGATATTAGTGATCTAACGGCTGTAGATGAGTAGAATTATATGCATTTATGTATTTTTTTATTGCATTATTTGTTGCATTATCTTAGCGGCCAGAACGCAACAAATAATAACAAATATGCAATGAAATTACTTAATAATGTAACTGGTTTCTGGATTTCACCATTAAGAGTGTTTCCACCATAGTCAATCTATATATATATATATATATATATTAATTTTGACATGGCAGTAAAAACGTAGCTTAAGGATTTGATATCACATGCATAACATTAAAAAATTATTAAATTAAATTTACAATTAATGATACTCAATTTTGTTGGGATTTTAACGCAAAATAAAAGTAAATAATTCATTTATTTTTACATGACAAAACATGTTATTTAATGAAACAAGCATTAGACATGTCTCCCCTTCCCTTTCCTAATACTGCACCCAGATTGGACGACCGTTGATCCACGCAGCCGCCAGCGGCAGCCACATCGATGGTTCACAAAGGCGCAACATAAAACCGAACAAATTTTAAAACCCAACGGCAAACCACGTTTCCTTTTTATTTTCAATTTTTTTTCCTGCTGGAGTGTACTTATATTCTAAGTACTACACCACACCACACTAATAAGACTGTAAGCCGCCGTGAAGACAACCTCCAATACCGACAAACAGTATCGCTGTTGGTAGTCGATCCACCTTGGCATCCACCTAAGCGCTTCGGGCAGCCGAACGGTCGAGCATATCCCGGAGCCGAACCGGTCATAAACTTGATCGTCTCTCGGGTTCGCACAGAAAACCGGACCGGGCAGAGACCTTAGAGCCGACCCGGAATCCGGACCAGAAAGACCGAGCAGACCCTATATGAATACGCTCCATAATCAAGAATAAGGCCGACCAGAGTAACAGGGAGCTCGAGGGCCGACCTCATTGTCGGTCATAACAGATAAATATCGAAAGCCCAAAGAACAGGCAGACAGGACAGTAAAAGAGAGTTATCATGTCCCTTCCCAAAGCACACTTAAGAAGGTGACACATGTCAAAGGAGTCACCTTCATATTGACAAATGTCATCAGCATATTCATCTCAATCTTCCTCCTGTCATCTCATGAATGGCTAACACTGCCTATATATATGCCAGGAGAAAGTACTGAAAAGAGGGCTTTTGGGGAAAAAAGAGAGAGAAAAAAGAGAGATCCGAGATATATTGAAAAAGAATAAAAAAGACTTGTAATTAACAAGCAAACTCGATAGACCGACGCACATTATCTGGCCCGGCTCTATGCTATCGAAAGGTCATTAATAAAAATTTAGTGATCAAATATCTTCCATTTTATTTATTATTTTCTACGTGTCTTCGATCCATTCGTCCAGATCAACACACGTGACGTTGACCAAATCAGACGTCAACAGATTGGCGCTAGAGGAAGGGGGGCTTGAACCTCCGACCTTGTGGTTAACAGCCACAACCTATGCTTTTCTCGTTCATATTGCAAGCCAATCCTATGCTTTTCTTTAAAATATTTCTTGTTAAGTATATGATTCTCCGTCTCTAACCACAAGTGGCGGATTACCATCAGGCCCATCCAAAGGGCCCGTTATACCATAGAGGACACCATTATGAGGTGTACACGTTAAGGAGTTCTCTATCATGCATGGACGTATCGGACCATTCTTACTGTGCACATGACGGACACGACTTTGAGCCAAACTACAATCAGCACGCAGATGTTTTGAAAGGCAATCTGCTGGCGGGGCACTTTGACACACCTTGCGTTCATCCAGAAATAACCACACCCACCAAGGGATGGTAAGATGAAAGCATAGGAATCATCGTAACTACGAGTCGAAAGCATAGGAATCATCGTAATATGAAGTTGAAAGCACAGGAGCCATTGTGATCACGGGTTCCTGCTCGACTCGGCTGACCTCTTAGAGGTCATAATTTGAAGGATATTGAGCGTCGCTCAAAATTCTAGAGAAGGTCTCAAAGAGTCCTCGTATCCTTCAAATTAAAGTTGCAGTCAACATATACTGCAACGTCTGAAAACTCCTTCGGAATTCCCATCTACACCCACGAAGGTCCGGGCGATCCGGACGGCAATGGGCCAGCTACCAAAGACATCTCCAAGTATTGAGCCATGTGTCAGAAAAGCAACGACGGCCCTTACAAGGGAAGTGGAGGTCGAAGTAAAAGTAATCTGTAAAGGAGTTTTCCCCATAATCACCCGACCAGCGGTCGTTAGGATGCCACCGGCGGAACTCAGACCTCAAAGTGATGGAAAAAACCGCGGAAAGTGGAAAATACCAGTAAAACTAAAATGAGCCAAGGAATAATCTCTATGAGAAAAGAGGGGCCCGGCCGGCCGAGTCACTGACAATCCTACAACGGCCGACCCAAGAAGAATCCCAGGCGTTCTACTATGACCCCGGTCGAAATTGGGATACACCCACAGGAGAATTCGTTTCAAAAAACAAGGTCAATATGACCCCGAGAACCTGGACCTCGTCGCCCAAAAAGGCGGAACGTCTTCTACAAAACATCCGAGGATCATCAGAGTTTCCAGGCCAATGATCTCATCATTAAATGAGCACTGGGGCCCGACACGGGACCTCCTGAATCCAAGTAACAAAGCCCGTCAGAACGGAGGTTGCTAGCTAGAATATGTAAATGACCAAGGATTAATTCATTTGTTGAATGCCATGAAGGTACAATCAATAAAATTCCACTCTATTTTCATCTTGGAATCAAATGCACTGTAAGACCGAGTTCGCCTCGGCACCTTATAAGACCGGCTCCTCCGGCACTGTAAGACCGAGTTCGTCTCGGCACCTTATAAGACCGGCTCCTCCGGCACTGTAAGACCGAGTTCGTCTCGGCAACTCGAATGACCGGCTCCTCCGGCACTGTAAGACCGAGTTTGCCTCGGCACCTTATAAGACCGGCTCCTCCGGCACTGTAAGACCGAGTTCGTCTCGGCAACTCGAATGACCGGCTCCTCCGGCACTGTAAGACCGAGTTCGCCTCGGCACCTTATAAGACCGGCTCCTCCGGCACTGTAAGACCGAGTTCGTCTCGGCAATTCGAATGACCGGCTCCTCCGGCACTGAAAGTCCGAGCTCGCCTCGGCACCTTATAAGACCGGTCCACCCGGCACTGAAAGTCCGAGCTCGCCTCGGCACCTTATAAGACCAGTCCACCTGCAGATCAAAGTCCGAGCCTCGGCACCTTATAAGACCGGTCCACCCGGCACTGAAAGTCCGAGCTCGCCTCGGCACCTTATAAGACCGGTTCACCCGGCACTGAAAGTCCGAGCTCGCCTCGGCACCTTATAAGACCGGTCCACCCGGCACTGAAAGTCCGAGCTCGCCTCGGCACCTTATAAGACCGGTCCACCCGGCACTGAAAGTCCGAGCTCGCCTCGGCACCTTATAAGACCGGTCCACCCGGCACTGAAAGTCCGAGCTCGCCTCGGCACCTTATAAGACCGGTCCACCCGGCACTGAAAGTCCGAGCTCGCCTCGGCACCTTATAAGACCGGTCCACCCGGCACTGAAAGTCCGAGCTCTCCTCGGCACCTTATAAGACCGGTCCACCCGGCACTTAAAGTCCGAGCTCGCCTCGGCGCCTCAAAAGACCGGTCCATTCGGCATGATCAACGAAGGGGGAGCAGAAAAAACGGCGGTCTGACCAACAGGGCCCAAACACAAAAGAGCAACAAAGGCCATAAAAAGATCTTATTCATTCAAAATAAGCTCCATGTCAGAATACAAAAGAAATCAAGGAAAAATGGTACGCAGGCCATACATGGAATAAGACAAAAAATCTACTCGGCCTTGTCCTCCTGATCGGTCGCCTGAGAAGACTGCCCTCCACCTTCGCCGGACACGGTCTCCACCGGATCTTCGACAGCTTCGGCAGCCTTCGGCTCATCATCTCCGAGAGCTTCAACCTTCAGGTCGGCCGCCTGAGACTTTATGTAGGCCTGGACCTCCTCAACGGTCTTCCCTTCCTTCATGAGATCCAATATCTCATAACAAATGGAGACGTAGTTAAGGTTGATCAATTCCTCGTACTCGGGTGTCTTCTCAAAGCGGTAGCCGTCGGCCAGAAGGCCCCTGTCATAACCCACAGATTCGCAAGTCTGAACCCGCTCGGTCAGTTGCTCAAGCTGGGCCTTAGCACTTTGCAAATGAGCCTCGTACTCGGCCGTGATATCCAGGCACTGCTTTTGCGCCTTCCGAGCCGCCGTGGCCATCTCGTCAGCCTTCCCTTTCCATATATCGGCCTCAAAGGCCCGGCTCTCCAGAAGCTCCATCTTACCCTTCAGAGAAGCCATCTCCTCCTCCAAAGATTTGATAAGCGAAGGGCAGAGATGGTGTTCCTCCTGTAAGGCCTTGAGATCGGCCTCTGCCTTTTTATGTTTCAGTGAGGCGATCGGCTCCCAGCCTTCACATAGGTGCACAACGCCCGGCCCAAAATAGCGTTTCCAAAATGGATCTGCTCAGCCGGATCCATATCGTTGGTCACCATCTCCATCTTTGGCGTCCAGCCCAAAATGGGGACATAGCTGGACTCAACCACCGATGGGGGGACACGATCGAGCAGTTCGGCGGTTGGAGTGGCTGCCTGGACGTAGTCGAGGAACCAGCGCGGTCTCCGCCCTTTCATCCGGGCACAAGGTTCTTCCCGATCCTTATTCACCGGGAGATAGTGGCCCTCCAAATCAATCAAGGGCTCTTTACCCTTCGCCCGGCCTGTCCGTACAGGGCTTAAGGCGGGCACAACGATCTCGGGAAGGGGGAAACCCTCGGTCCTGGTCATGTTATCCTCAGGCCCGGCCTCTACTCTCTTCTGCTTGCCCGCGCGCTCCCTACGCTCGGCGGCCTCCGCAGCCAGCCTCGCCACCCGCTGCGCAGACGTCTCTCTCCGTCCCGACGAACTCCTACCCCTGGGACCTAGATGAGGAAGATGTGTCAAAAAAAAAAAAAAAGAGCTACCTGATGAAGACATTCTGCTCGGGTTAGTGGATCGAAGTCCCGCGGCCCAAAGATTGTCCTCGATGTCGAAGATATGACTTCCTCCGATCAACGGAAGATCAAGAGTCGTCAACCGGTCGCCGAACAAAGAGGAGGTCTCAAGCGGGATACGTTACGCACAAACAACAAATTATGAGCGTTAGACAAAAAGGAACAAAGCAAAAATACGACACTTACTCATTTTGGCAACAAAGTCTTGGGGACCGGCTCGGCGTCTATCACGCCAGTTCCCACTCATCAACCGAGCTCACCACGGCCCCCTACATAAAACCACTGTTCTTTCCGGCTATGTATGGTCTCCGGCACATCCACCAATTCCTTATACATCGCGTGCCGGGTCATCGAGATAAAACCAGTAGGAACCGGATCGACCGACCTCCATAAAAAGAGGATTAATCTCTTCAAAACTGGGCTCTGTCCATCCATGCTGACTAAAAAGAATTAAAAGACCCACCATCCGGGCCCAAGAATTCGGATGAATTTGGGCAATACAAAGGCCCCACTGCCTCAACCACCGGGAAAGAACCAACGGCAGAGGAAACCTTAGCCCGGACAACAGAGAGCGGTAATACACCGCCGTGCATCCGACAGGAGGGGTGTGGGGTCTCTCCTCTGGGTCCGGAACAAACATCCGCACCACCGCGGGTATCTTAAATCGCCCCCGCCAAGCCTCCAACTGCCCATCGGTGACCGTGCTGCGTATCGAGGCCGAATCCCATTCCGCCTCAACAAAAGGAGACGGCCGAGGCCGTCTCCAGCCCCCAGTCTCGCCAACCGCCGTCAACGACGTCGCCCCCTCCACGTCTCCAGAATCTGCATCTCCAGAATCCGGCGATCTTGCGACCTCGCCTCCATTCTCATCGCTCCAGTCAACGGGAGCATCACCTATCGACAAATCTGCCACTCCCGTGCGGTCTGGGGACACAACCGACTCCTCCGCCGTATTCCTCCGCTCCGACATCGTAAAATAAGAAAAAAGAGGAGGAAGAGCAAGCTTACCAGGAAAGTCTGCGAAACCAGAAAAGAAGAAAAATTGCCAGAAGATATCTCTCTCTGCAATAAAAATGGCGAAGGAAGCAATGAAGAAGAAGACCCTCTATATTTATAGGATGGGACAGGGGCATTAAATACTAAAGCGGCGATTCATAATCATCACGAAGATTAAGAACGCGTGAGACACCGCGACGAATTACATCCCGCCACGCGTCCCCCTCACTATGACTCTTGGATATCCCGAGGTCAAATCAATGCGACTCTCAAAGATATGTCCCCTCAAGAGATCTTATCCACCCCCAAATCGGATCGACCTCAATCTGAAACGATTCCAGCACCGGCCAACCCGGCACGACCCTGGACTCGGGGGCCCTTGTTGGTAGCCGATCCACCTTGGCATCCACCTAAGCGCTTCGGGCAGCCGAACGGTCGAGCATATCCCGGATCCGAACCGGTCATAAACTTGATCGTCTCTCGGGTTCGCACAGAAAACCGGACCGGGCAGAGACCTTAGAGCCGACCCGGAATCCGGACCAGAAAGACCGAGCAGACCCTATATGAATACGCTCCATAATCAAGAATAAGGCCGACCAGAGTAACAGGGAGCTCGAGGGCCGACCTCATTGTCGGTCATAACAGATAAATATCGAAAGCCCAAAGAACAGGCAGACAGGACAGTAAAAGAGAGTTATCATGTCCCTTCCCAAAGCACACTTAAGAAGGTGACACATGTCAAAGGAGTCACCTTCATATTGACAAATGTCATCAGCATATTCATCTCAATCTTCCTCCTGTCATCTCATGAATGGCTAACACTGCCTATATATATGCCAGGAGAAAGTACTGAAAAGAGGACTTTTGGGGAAAAAAGAGAGAGAAAAAAGAGAGATCCGAGATATATTGAAAAAGAATAAAAAAGACTTGTAATTAACAAGCAAACTCGATAGACCGGCGCACATTATCTGGCCCGGCTCTATGCTATCGAAAGGTCATTAATAAAAATTTAGTGATCAAATATCTTCCATTTTATTTATTATTTTCTACGTGTCTTCGATCCATTCGTCCAGATCAACACACGTGACGTTGACCAAATCAGACGTCAACAATCGCAAAACGTAAAACTAAGGTGGTGGCCCATTTTGATTCTCTACGTCGCTAATCGGCCCATCAGGAGTGCTTCCATATAGAAGGGGATACAGTGCACTCCCCCCTTCTCAGTCATTCACGGCGCGACACGTGTAGCATACATTACACGTGTCGTGCCGTGATTTGTGGAGAATGGAAGGAGTACAGTGCACCCCCGTCCAATGGAAAAAATCGCCCATCAGCCGTGTTTCAACATTTTTTTAATATTTCGGGCACCACCGATCTATCCATATTTATTTATTTATTTATTTTTGTACAACACACCCCACACCTCATATATAAGTATTAAGTTATAACATATATATATATATATATAGTCCGCATGGGCAGCTCAACTGGTTCTTGGGTGACAGACTGCTACAAGGACGCAGGTTCGAGTCCTGACAGCCGCAGTGTGGGTGTTTTATCCCTCCAATGTGGGGGATAGATCCTTGTGGACATCAAACACTGTTCCTCCCACCTAGTGGGCCGTTGAATCACCATGATTTAATTCCTCCACCAATCCCTTTCAGACAGGGGGGTGGGGGCCCTGGGGGCAAGGGATTTCGCCTTTTGCTACAAGTTATATATATATATATATATGATTTATTAAGATTCATTTTAATGTATCGGGTCAGATCGAGTTAGTAAAGATGAAGTTAAGTATAGAAAAATTGAAACTCGAAGATCAGAGCTTGGAGTATGATTATACCAGGGTGGCTTGGTTGATCGAGCTCATCACGTCGTCATATCGTTCCAATCTGTTGATATTCTAGAAATATTTTACGACGTAATTATTACATGTCTACAAGTAAAACTGCTGTCATTGTTATTTATACTTTGATTCTTGAAGCCTATTTTAGTAAAGTAATCTTAATTGTGGACAAATCAATAACACTATAAATATAGGGCTTAGTGTTGCTTCATTCCAACCATAATCTATACCACACCACTACTTTTATGTTATTTTGGTTTTAGCTCTCTTGAGATGACTTCTGACTTAAGCATTGTAGTATCTACGTTGCTATGTTGCACAGGTGCGGGGGGCGGGTGTGGGTGTGGGCAGATACGGGTGCGGGGATACGGTTTTTTGAAAATGTTAGGGTGCGATACGGCAAGGATACGTCTGATTATTTTATATTTTATTATATATAACACTTGTTAAATATAAAAAACAACAATTCAAATATCACCATAAAATCAATTCAAATACATAAAACAAGTCATACAAAAAATAATTCAAAATGGCTTTGAGCAGCGGAGCTTTCTAATGCTGTCCGTGAATACTGCTAAAGGTAAAAGTAATTACTTATAAATGATTTACTTTTTGTATTTTAATTTATTTGATTTACTTTTTAAAAATTACAAAAAAACTTAAAAAAAAAAAAAAAAACGGACTCGCGTATCCTGGCACAGGATACGCGTACGCGAGTCCGAATTTTTTTTTGTTTTTTCTGCACGGATTCGCCACGTGGCGAATCCCGTGCGAATCCCACGCGAATCGCACCCGCACCCGCACCCATGCAGTATCCGATACTGCATACTGCCCAATTTTGAAGAATCCGTACATCATAGCTACGTTGGGAACCTTCCTAATACTGTTTCGCGGGTTGATCCAACTTATGGACAAACAACATACGGTTCAACCCAATTCTTCTTGGTACTCCGTCCATTCTTGCACATCATCACCAACTTTCTAGTGCCACACAAATAAATTTGTAGCACCTTCGTGTTATTATTCTATATGTAATATATAAGTGGTTCCAGCGTAAAAAAATAAAAGTGTACCTATAAATATTTGATAATTCTTTTTTTAAATTTTTTATTCTTCGTATGCCACACATCATATTGACGTGTAATAAAGAACTGAAACTTATTATTCATAAGCGTATATTGGTAATTGGTGATAATTCTCAAGATATAATTTATCTATTCAACATGTACTATTAAGGATAAATATTAACTTATGACTTCATATTTGTATTCAAGATATATTAAATTTGAGTTATCCATAAATCCATTAATCACTATTACAAAATGAGCTTTTAACAGCAGTTCTGGAGTCTTTTTAACAGCGATTCCAGAACTGTCGTTAAATGTATCGATATTTTCCAGAAAATTGCTATTGAAGTCACTATTTAACTTTAGTTTCGGACAACCGCCGTTAAACTTGCTGGAAGAAAAAAAATCCAAAACAGCTCACACGATGGGCCAAGCCAATCCACACCGAGCCCACAACCAATCCAGCTTGAGCCCAGTCGCGCCCAGTCCACACCAAGCCCAACTCGCGCATAACCCAAGCCCAACAAGCGAAAATGCTGCGAAAATGTATATCTTCGCTATGAGTAGGTTTCGAACCCGCGATCATAAAATGACCGACCATCGAAGTTTCCGCGTCCGGCAGCATACGACCCGCAAGAGAATACCACGACAGGCTTCAGAGGAAAAAAAAATAAAAAAAATAAAAAGCTGGTTTCATGTCGAAGCTCCACTGGTGAACAATATGTTAGTCAGAAAAAAGGAACTTGTAATTGTTGGGATTCGGTGCCTAAAACGAAGGCCCAGTGGAAGCGGTAAAACGAAAATTAATTCGATTTGAATCCCTACGAGGATCGATCGAGCAACGTATATACAAATATATAGACGAAACACAAGAGTTACGAGAAAACATACCCTTGTAGTCCGTTGATTAAATGGTTGCCTTCTCTTGAGCTATTCCCCAAGCTTTAGATGAATATCCCTACGATGCAATGCGCTCCAAGCTCTTGGATGATCCAACACCGAAAAGACAACGTCTCTACTTGCCACGCACCGGAGAAACGACCAGAATGACTAAACCTCGTTATCCCCCAAGGATACGGCTAGAACAAGATTATAGGAGCTTGAAAATAAAGATTATTAAACTCTAAGTGTTTTAATCTTACTCTCTCTATCACTCTCTATTTTCTCCAAGAAAATTTCAAGGATAATATGAAGAAGAACAAGAAGACTAGGAAAACCATTTTTCCTTTTCTCTCTCCTTTTCACTCTCAAACTCACGGATGATCTCTCTTGTGGAGTGAGTGGGAGTCTTCCTATTATTCCTTATCCCCAAAGACCAAATCACCTTTATCATAATAAAAGAGATATGTGTCCCCTCAATAACTCATTGGTCTTCCACCACTTAAGGTGGAGACAAAAGACCAAGACAAAGGGAGGTAGATAGGTGGGGCGGCCTCTAGAAGGAATCCGACGAGTTCGGTTCGTTTCGGACTCCCGAGAGTCCAAACAGATAAACTCCGATTTCGTTCCGATGTATTTATATCGATTAATTAATCCAATTAATTAATCATATTAAATACATAATAACATAATTATTTTCTCCAAGAAATAATTATATTCATTAATTAAATTAATCACCCGATAATTTATTTAATTAATTAGGCCGTAAATTAATTTGTCCAATAAATCGATTTAGACATCCAATGTCCCAAATTAGATATCCAATATTTAATATTCATAATGAGAGATTAAGCTCGATTCATTTCGTCGTCAATCCTATTGCGCGACTCGGTAGGTCCGTCTCAGTCAGCAATGGGAGGAACCAAAGAGTAGTAGCACCACTTAGCCAGCCTGGCGGCCTACACTGTACCCCATCTGAGAACGAATGATGGGATCATTCAAGAACCATTCTGTCATGAATACCAGTAAATGTATAAACCCTTCTTTCAAATGTCCCGATCAAGTTATAGGGTCACGGTCAGTCAAACCCTATCCGTACTTGACGCTATGCATGCGTTAATGCAAATCGAGATCATTGAGCTCTCGTGTATCCAATACAACTAGCTCCAATGCTTTGGCCAAAGATTTATGATCTCATTTGCCAATAACCGCATATAGGACATATAACCCGCTCACTAACAGGAGAAAGAATTCTATCTTGGTATTCAGTAGGACCTGTTACTTGCCCGTTAAGATGCACGTCGAGGTTGACCCCCACCTCCCGGTTTATAGGGTCGAACTACTCTAATGAAAATCTTAACGTCACAAGCACATCCCTACTAAATCCTCAAGTCGAAGGTTCACGAATACCTATCACAACCTTTCGATTCCGTCATTGACTGTCCCGGAGTGAAATCCGTGTGACTAATCGAGGGTGAGTCGATTCGAGTATACTAATCCAATTAACATACCTATAACATATGCTCCCACTAACCATTAGTGTTCGACAGGCACTCTCCATGTCAAAGAACACGCCATACAAGTCTTCACATAAACTTAACGCCGAGTCAAGTTTCATCGACTTGCGAACGATTAAGTATTTGAGCTATAAACCTTTCCAGTGCCGACTCCCTTATCCAATAAGGAGTGGAACGTTTTGCTTTCAAATACACGGACTAGTTTCTATATGTATATTTACAAGTTAGGAATGCCAGTAACTACCAGTAAATAAAAAAACATCCATTGCCTTATATTAATGATTTACATAATTACAAGTACAATGCCCTCACTCAACATCCTCTGAGTGGCATTCGAGGGCATACTCCTAACAATCTCCCACTTGCACTCAATGCCACACACTATGGTATCTAATACCCATGTTCTCCAGATGACGCTCTAAGCTAGTCTGAGAAAGTGCCTTGGTCAGTGGATCGGCGACGTTGTCGGCCGAGTCTACTCTGTGCAGCACAATATATCCCTTGCGAACAAATTCTCTTACGGAATGATACTTCCTCTCAATATGTTTGGTGCTGTTGTGAAACCTCGGCTCCTTGGCCTGCGCTACTGACTCCGTTGTAGCAGATAAATGAACATTTCAAAGACATGGTATCACTTGAAGTTCTCCCAGAAACTTCTTAATCCAGAACCCTTCATTGGAAGCCTCCGAGGCTGCTTGATACTCAGCCTGACAGGTGGAATCAGCAGTCGCGCTTTGCTTGGCACTACGCCAAGATACTGCTCCTCCATTAAGAGTAAATATGTAGCCAGAAGTAGACATCGAGTCGTCCTTCAGTCCTTGGAAGTTCGAATCAGTGAATCCCACCGCATCCAATTCTCCACCGC